>OY759264.1:17559141-17989141 GCA_963662155.1 Lamellibrachia columna | reverse complement strand
TGTGTGTGTGTGTGGGTGTAGCCTACTGATTTGGTAGCTTTTGAATGTTGAATTGTGAGTTTTCATAATGTATAGGAAAGTAGCCCTGTTCTACCATCATGCCAATTGTTTACAGTTGTGGAAAAAAATCATATACAGATGGAGTTAGGTCTCTCGCTATCTTTTCATCTGTGCTGGATGGTGATATCCACATTTTTTTGCTGGATGGTGATAGCCACATTTTATTGATGACATCTAAATCAAATTTAAATATACAATGCTGTTGTACATCAATCGATGCACTGATCTGTGAATGTATAACATGTATGAAATGAATGTACTTCATTTACAGTATATTTTGTAATCTAACCTATTTTTGAGAATTTACAGCAACCATTCTAGATAAAATACATGGTTCTAATTTAACTGACACATAGCCATTTATGTATTGTTTTATGACATTATTAGTGTATCGTTTTCATTATCTTTTGAAAATGAGGCCCATGAATCTACATAGACTAGCTAAGACTGGTTTAAGGAACAGTGCTGCTGTTGGATTATCTGGTAATAAATTTAAGTTTCGATGATAAAGTCCCTTCCTGAACATATAGTTTAAAGCGAAACTGCTGAGCCAATAGAGCATGTGGCTTGTGGCAATAGCAGACTTGGAGAAGATTCACGAGCCCACGGATCAGTAGTTATGTCGAACTCTGAAAGCGACAATGTTTCTTTTGACGCAAATTAATGTAATCATTTTAGCATGTTGCTTTCATCAAACTGTTTTATTTAAAACCTGATGCATTTGCTAGTGTATACATAACACGAACTAACCTTGATGTTCTTCTACATTGTCAATGTTCACTGCTTTGCAGGACACATCTTCTGGCTCTAGTCCGGAACCTTCCACTAACTCCCACACAGCCAGTGTTAATAATGATTCACCAGTAGCGTCTCCCCCTAATGGGCTGCGAGGAAAGCCAGTGGTGCAGAATCTGCGTCATGTTACATGTCAGCAGAACGATGAGAGGGACATTGATGGGGAGCACCGACAGAACGTGGAACAGAAGATGCAATCAGCAGAGACAGCAGAACCAGAAGAGGTGAGAGTGTAGCTGTTCGACCTGTCTTTCTCGTTGTCCCAATATTGGTTTATCTGAAAGTGAAAAGGTTTATGAGAGTATTTATAATTGAAACCGCACACGTACATGCATTTGTAAGAACGAACGCACGCACACACGGACACACACACTCACATATTTGAAATATTTGTTTGTTCTATTAGTCAGGGAGGCAAGTTTCAAAAGAGGCCTAGAATGGGTTTAGTTCAACATCCACTACATAATTGGTTTGCCACTACAAGAGCCTCGGGGGTGTATCTGGAACATATCTAACCCTGATGTACACATCAATTGAGGTATCACTAACATTTTACAGCCATTTATCCATTGTGTATACCAACCCAATTTTTTTCGGGGGAGGTGGAGGACATAATATTAAGATTTCTTTTGCTATATTTTGCTATGTTTTCATTCGTGTCGTGTATAGTTTCTAGCACCCCACTATTATATATATATATATATATATATATATATATATATATATATATATATATATATATATATATATATATATATATATATATATATATATATATATACATGTGTGTGTGTGTGTGTGTGTGTGTGTGTGTGTGTGTGTGTGTGTGTGTGTGTGTGTGTGTGTGTGTGTTGTGTGTGTGTGTGTGTGTGTGTGTGTGTGTGTGTGTGTGTGTGTGTGTGTGTGTGTGTGTGTGTGTGTGTGTGTGTGTGTGTGTGTGTGTGTGTGTGTGTGTGTAGCCTACTGATTTGATAGCTTTTGAATGTTGAATTGTGAGTTTTCATAATGTATAGGAAAGTAGCCCTGTTCTACCATCATGCCAGTTATTTACAGTGGTGGAAAAAAATCAAATACAGATGGTGTTAGGTCTCTCACTATCTTTTCATCTGTGCTGGATGGTGATAGCCACATTTTATTGATGACATCTAAATCAAATTTAAATATACAATGCTGTTGTACATCAATCGATGCACTGATCTGTGAATGTATAAGATGTATGAAATGAATGTACTTCATTTACAGTATATTTTGTAATCTAACCTATTTTTGAGAATTTACAGCAACCATTCTAGATAAAATACATGGTTCTAATTTAACTGACACATAGCCTTTTATGTATTGTTTTATGACATTATTAGTGTATCGTTTTCAGTATCTTTTGAAAATTAGGCCCATGAATCTACATAGACTAGCTAAGACTGGTTTAAGGAACAGTGCTGCTGTTGGATTATCTGGTAAAAAATTTAAGTTTCGATGATAAAGTCCCTTCCTTAACATATAGTTTAAAGGGAAACTGCTGAGCCAATAGAGCATGTGGCTTGTGGCAGTAGCAGACTCGGAGACGATTCACGAGCCCACGGATCAGTAGTTATGTCGAACTCTGAAAGCGACAATGTTTCTTTTGACGCAAATTAATGTCATCATTGTAGCATGTTGCTTTCATCAAACTGTTTTATTTAAAACCTGATGCATTTGCTAGTGTATACATAACACGAACTAACCTTGATGTTCTTCTACATTGTCAATGTTCACTGCTTTGCAGGACACATCTTCTGGCTCTAGTCCGGAACCTTCCACTAACTCCCACACAGCCAGTGTTAATAATGATTCACAAGTAGCGTCTCCCCCTAATGGGCTGCGAGGAAAGCCAGTTGTGAAGAGTCGGCGTTATGGTACATGTAAGCAGTACATGGAGAAGTACTTTGAAAGGCTGATCCGGCAGAACGTGGAAAAGAAGACGCAATCAGCAGAGACAGCAGAACCAGAAGAGGTGAGGGTGTAGCTGTTCGACCTGTCTTTCTCGTTGTCCCAATATTGGTTTATCTGAAAGTGAAAAGGTTTATGAGAGTATTTATAATTGAAACCGCACACGTACATGCATTTGTAAGAATGAACGCACGCACACACGGACACACACACTCACATATTTGAAATATTTGTTTGTTCTATTAGTCAGGGAGGCAAGTTTCAAAAGAGGCCTAGAATGGGTTTAGTTCAACATCCACTACATAATTGGTTTGCCACTACACGAACCTCGGGGGTGTATCTGGAACATATCTAACCCTGATGTACACATCAATTGAGGTATCACTAAAATTTTACAGCCATTTATCCATTGTGTGTACCAACCCAATTTTTTTCGGGGGAGGTGGAGAACATGATATTAAGATTTCTTTTGCTATATTTTGCTGTGTTTTCATCCGTGTCGTGTATGGTTTCTACCACCCCACCCACATCCGGTGGAGTGAAATTAGTCTGTGAAACTAGTTACTTTGATATCCAATGGTTATTCGCAGTTGACCAAGAAAAGTAGATACGTGGATGTTATGGCATAATGTCTTTGAAGTATGTGAATTCATTAGTAAATTATGTGCGTTCTTTATTGGATGGTGGAGGCCTGTTTTGTCAGAATCCGTCTTAAACCGCATTAGATTTAACAAGATTTAACAAGTTTGCCATCCCAAACAACAAGTTCCAGATGGCAAGTGGACAAGGAAGCCATTGGCTTATCGAGAATCCAACAATTTTCTAATATATGTGTAGCCCGCCCTTATCCAATATCTGTCGATACACCCTTGAAGATGATTAGTTGTGATTATTCCATAGATTAAAGTAGCCCAATTTTACAAGCATGCCAGTTTTATTCGAGGAATTTGGACAAAATCATATCTGGATTGATTTATTTTGCTCAATAAATTGTCATACGTGTTAGCCACGTTTCAGTGATCACAACTAAGTCACGTTTACTCTCTATGCTGTGATCAATTTAGCCATCGGTCTTATTTCCCATTGGCCGAGCATTAGTTAGCTCAATTGTAGTATTCGTGGTACTACAGCCCCACGAATCATTCGGAAGGATAAATATTTTGTTTTCGGAAGTGTTTTATTTTGTGGATTCACTGTGAATAAATGCACTGCATCAGAGTGCTCTGGGCTGAGACGCAACACTGTCATGTTTATAACCATGGCATTGCTGAATCTCGGTGAACAAATCAATATCTTTAACATACTGAACCATGTGTCATCGCGGAAATTCAAAGATAATTTTGACCACCCTATGAGTATGAACCACGGCCATCATATGGAACAGCTCAACTAGGGACCAACCGGGAGTGGCAACGTGTTAGAATTGTGCTTTGCAACATCCCCTGAACTCACAATGAGCTACACCACAGCACCACGTAACAGTGACCACGACCATATAATTGTCATTCGCAGTAACACAAGCACCAAGCAGAACAGCAAGAAGAAAAGAGTCATCAATCTGTTCAACAAAGTTGATTGGGAAGGAATTAATGACGCCCCGAGTAAGGCAGAAGTAAGCTTCTTTGTGAACTGCTCTGACTCTAACACAATGTATGCAAACTGAAGGCAATCCTGGATAGTACCGTCACATTCATCCAAATTAAACTTGTATAAGGTAGATACCAGTTAACGTGGATGAACAAGAACGGAGAAGATAGGCAATCCAAATGACTACGTCAATACATAAATGGACTGCCACATGTACGACAGGCTACGGAGTGAATACCCTTGTTGCAGACGACAAGGTGGCAACTGACCCCTACAGCAGGCGAATATTTTGAACGCAAAATTCAAGGCCAACATTTTAAAGAATAATTATGCCCTGTCTTCTCGCGAGAACATAAATCTAAGCAGCCTTTTCTGTAAGGGCGCACGCAACCATCCATTGAGCTACCGTCCTATATAATTCACCTCTATCAGTTGCAAGGAAGCAGGATTTCCCAAGTGCCAAACCATCGCCTTATCCAAAACTTCCAGTACTTCAACTTGAACAGCAACATCATTGGGTGGATCGAGGCCTTTTTAACACGCGGCAGCGAATTGTGGTTAACAGATTTACCTCACCGGCAGCTCCGGTCATCTCACGTGTGCTACACAGAACAACATTAAGACCCATTGTTTTCCTTTTATTCATCAACGACATTTGACATGCCAACCCCACTTTTTCGGGGAAGTGGAGAAAATTATATTTAGATTTGTTTACTATATTTTCGTTCAGGTCGCATGTTGATAATCTACTATAAATGGTGACAGCTAAATAGTGTGATCATTTGGGAGATTAGTCTCTGGTTGCACTAGCCGATCATTATTACGCTCTATTGTTGGACCCGTGTTACAACAGCCCCGTTAATCAATCGGATGGATAAATACTTTGTTTTCGGAAATGTTTTATCTTTCAGATGCTCTCGATTGGTTATATATTGGACAGGGCTAAAATGCTCCACTGTCGTTATATTTGCGATTAAAGTATTTTTAATATTTCTATACAAAATGCTGTATGTTACTGGATGAGTAAAAAAATTTGAATCGTCTCTTAGCATCAATTTACTATTGATGAATACATCAACCTTTTTCTATTTGTTTGCAGGATACCTCCTCTGCCTTGTATCCATTTGGTGAGCTGCCGGTAAGTTTGTGTTTGATAAAATTATTATAACTCACAATCGGATGCTTTTCAAGATATGTGCACTAAGGAATCTCACAAGTTTTTCGTCGATCTCGCCTGGTGATAGCTAAGTTTGAGTAATGACAAATAAAACACAGGCAATGGTGATGAGGTGTTCAATAAGGGAATCGATCTTCTTTTGCACTACAGCCCGTGACTAAATCGGATGATGATGTATTTTGTTGTCGGAAGTGTTTATTATATTTTGAGATGCACTGGGATGAAATACACTGGATCAAAGTGGACTGTATTGCTTTACACATCACAGGCCGATTGACTGGAACCAGATGTTATCACGGTTGTCTAATGTAAAATATACCACAACTTGCAGAACATATATTTTATACTACCGCGAAATGACAGCATATATGCTATATTAAACATGTATCAAGTAGGTACCAGTTAACGTGGATGAACAAGAACGAAGTCACCTCACCAGGAAGAAACAGCGGGATTACAACAGTGTAAAGAAATTGAACAAGGGTAGGTACTGGGAGCAGAATGCTGCGGAAGAAGACATATTGGAGTCTGAGAGTCACTTACTGGCTTTTCGGTAGCAACATCATAGGACATTTTGAAGAAGATAGTCAATCCAAATGACTACGTCAATACATAAATGGACTGCGACATGTACGACAGGCTACGGAGTGAATACCCTAGTTGCAGACGACAAGGTGGCAATTGACCCCTACAGCAGGCGAATATTTTGAACGAAAAATTCAAGGCCAACATTTTAAAGAATAATTATGCCCTGTCTTCTCGCGAGAACATAAATCTAAGCAGCCTTTTCTGTAAGGGCGCACGCAACCATCCATTGAGCTACCGTCCTATATAATTCACCTCTATCAGTTGCAAGGAAGCAGGATTTCCCAAGTGCCAAACCATCGCCTTATCCAAAACTTCCAGTACTTCAACTTGAACAGCAACATCATTGGGTGGATCGAGGCCTTTTTAACACGCGGCAGCGAATTGTGGTTAACAGATTTACCTCACCGGCAGCTCCGGTCATCTCACGTGTGCTACACAGAACAACATTAAGACCCATTGTTTTCCTTTTATTCATCAACGACATTTGACATGCCAACCCCACTTTTTCGAGGAAGTGGAGAAAATTATATTTAGATTTGTTTACTATATTTTCGTTCAGGTCGCATGTTGATAATCTACTATAAATGGTGACAGCTAAATAGTGTGATCATTTGGGAGATTAGTCTCTGGTTGCACTAGCCGATCATTATTACGCTCTATTGTTGGACCCGTGTTACAACAGCCCCGTTAATCAATCGGATGGATAAATACTTTGTTTTCGGAAATGTTTTATCTTTCAGATGCTCTCGATTGGTTATATATTGGACAGGGCTAAAATGCTCCACTGTCGTTATATTTGCGATTAAAGTATTTTTAATATTTCTATACAAAATGCTGTATGTTACTGGATGAGTAAAAAAATTTGAATCGTCTCTTAGCATCAATTTACTATTGATGAATACATCAACCTTTTTCTATTTGTTTGCAGGATACCTCCTCTGCCTTGTATCCATTTGGTGAGCTGCCGGTAAGTTTGTGTTTGATAAAATTATTATAACTCACAATCGGATGCTTTTCAAGATATGTGCACTAAGGAATCTCACAAGTTTTTCGTCGATCTCGCCTGGTGATAGCTAAGTTTGAGTAATGACAAATAAAACACAGGCAATGGTGATGAGGTGTTCAATAAGGGAATCGATCTTCTTTTGCACTACAGCCCGTGACTAAATCGGATGATGATGTATTTTGTTGTCGGAAGTGTTTATTATATTTTGAGATGCACTGGGATGAAATACACTGGATCAAAGTGGACTGTATTGCTTTACACATCACAGGCCGATTGACTGGAACCAGATGTTATCACGGTTGTCTAATGTAAAATATACCACAACTTGCAGAACATATATTTTATACTACCGCGAAATGACAGCATATATGCTATATTAAACATGTATCAAGTAGGTACCAGTTAACGTGGATGAACAAGAACGAAGTCACCTCACCAGGAAGAAACAGCGGGATTACAACAGTGTAAAGAAATTGAACAAGGGTAGGTACTGGGAGCAGAATGCTGCGGAAGAAGACATATTGGAGTCTGAGAGTCACTTACTGGCTTTTCGGTAGCAACATCATAGGACATTTTGAAGAAGATAGTCAATCCAAATGACTACGTCAATACATAAATGGACTGCGACATGTACGACAGGCTACGGAGTGAATACCCTAGTTGCAGACGACAAGGTGGCAATTGACCCCTACAGCAGGCGAATATTTTGAACGAAAAATTCAAGGCCAACATTTTAAAGAACAATTCTGCACTGTCTTCTCGCGAGAACATAAATCTAAGCAGCCTTTTCCGTAAGGGCGCACGCAACCATCCATTGAGCTACCGTCCTATATCATTCACCTCTATCAGTTGCAAGGAAGCAGGATTTCCCAAGTGCCAAACCATCGCCTTATCCAAAACTTCCAGTACTTCAACTTGAACAGCAACATCATTGGGTGGATCGAGGCCTTTTTAACACGCGGCAGCGAATTGTGGTTAACAGATTTACCTCACCGGCAGCTCCGGTCATCTCAGGTGTGCTACACAGAACAACATTAAGACCCATTTTTTCCTTTTATTCATCAACGACATTTGACATGCCAACCCCACTTTTTCGGGGAAGTGGAGAAAATTATATTTAGATTTGTTTACTATATTTTCGTCCAGGTCGCATGTTGATAATCTACTATAAATGTTGACAGCTAAATAGTGTGATCATTTGGGAGATTAGTCTCTGGTTGCACTAGCCGATCACTATTACGCTCTATTGTTGGACTCGTGTTACAACAGCCCCGTTAATCAATCGGATGGATAAATACTTTGTTTTCGGAAATGTTTTATCTTTCAGATGCTCTCGATTGGTTATATATTGGACAGGGCTAAAATGCTCCACTGTCGTTATATTTGCGATTAAAGTATTTTTAATATTTCTATACAAAATGCTGTATGTTACAGGATGAGTAAAAAAATGTGAATCGTCTCTTAGCATCAATTTACTATTGATGAATACATCAACCTTTTTCTATTTGTTTGCAGGTTACCTCCTCTGCCTTGTATCCATTTGGTGAGCTGCCGGTAAGTTTGTGTTTGATAAAATTATTATAA
Organism: Lamellibrachia columna; assembly: GCA_963662155.1. Classification (NCBI taxonomy): domain Eukaryota; kingdom Metazoa; phylum Annelida; class Polychaeta; order Sabellida; family Siboglinidae; genus Lamellibrachia; species Lamellibrachia columna. The sequence continues at coordinate 17,980,418 of OY759264.1, read as the reverse complement.
CTCACAATCGGATGCTTTTCAAGATATGTGCACTAAGGAATCTCACAAGTTTTTCGTCGATCTCGCCTGGTGATAGCTAAGTTTGAGTAATGACAACTAAAACACCGGCAATGGTGATGAGGTGTTCAATAAGGGAATCGATCTTCTTTTGCACTACAGCCCGTGACTAAATCGGATGATGATGTATTTTGTTGTCGGAAGTGTTTATTATATTTTGAGATGCACTGGGATGAAATACACTGGATCAAAGTGGACTGTATTGCTTTACACATCACAGGCCGATTGACTGGAACCAGATGTTATCACGGTTGTCTAATGTAAAATATACCACAACGTGCAGAACATATATTTTATACTACCGCGAAATGACAGCATATATGCTATATTAAACATGTATCAAGTAGGTACCAGTTAACGTATTCAACTTGTCATTAAAACGTATTCAACTTGTCATTAAAAGAGGGAGTTGTTCCGTTTGAATGGAAAGAAGCAAACATCATACCATTATTTAAAAAGGGTTCGAGAAATAAGTCAGATAATTACAGACCAGTGAGTTTAACGTCAGTGATTTGTAAATTACTAGAAAGGTTAATTAAATACCATATGGTGGAATTCCTCGTTAAGCATAAATTATTAAATTCATCTCAACATGGATTCCTTAAAGCGAGGTCATGCTTAACAAATATGTTATGTTTTTTGGAAGAAATCACTAAGTGGATAGACGTGGGATCGCCAGTAGATATTATCTACTTAGATTTTCAGAAAGCTGTTGACAAAGTGCCACATCAAAGATTACTACTTAAATTAAAAGCCCATGGTATCGGGGATAGCATAACTGACTGGATAGAACAATGGCTGACTGACAGAAGACAACGAGTTGTAGTAGATGGAGAAGTTTCAAATTGGAAATCGGTTTTGAGTGGGGTACCTCAAGGATCAGTATTAGGACCTATATTATTCTTAATTTATATCAATGACTTGGACGACAGTATAACAAGTAACGTACTGAAATTTGCGGATGACGCAAAACTGTTTAGAAAGGTTAATACTGATGGTGATAAACAACATTTACAAAACGATCTAGACAGATTAGTGAAATGGTCTGAGAAATGGCAGATGTTGTTCAATTTTGGGAAATGTAAATGCCTACATACAGGACATAGGAACTTGAATGTAAACTATAAAATGGGAGATACTGTTCTGGGTACTACTGTAAAAGAAAAGGACTTAGGAGTTACAATAAGCGCTGATATGAAAGTTTCAGAGCAGTGTGGTATTGCAGCTTCAAAGGGTAATCAAATTCTTGGATTGATTAGAAGAAACATAACATACAAGGGAAAAAAGTGAATTATACCTCTTTATAAAGCAATAGTTAGACCTCATTTAGAATACTGTATACAAGCATGGAGACCATATCGTAAGAAGGATATATATACGCTTGAACGCATACAAAGGAGAGCAACTAAAATGATTCCAGAACTGAGAGACCTTAGTTATGAAGAACGCCTGAAAGAATGTGGTTTAACAACTCTAGAGACAAGGAGGTTAAGAGGAGATCAGATTGAAGTTTTTAAGATATTGAATGGGTATGGAAATATTGATAGAAATATGTTTTTCTCACTCAAGAAGGATAGCAGAACTAGAGGACATGAGGTAAAATTAGTAAAGGATCAATGTAGATTGGACATCAGGAAGCACTCGTTCTCACAGAGGACAATAAATGAATGGAACAAATTGTCTACAGATTGTGTAACTGCTAGCAGCGTGAATATGTTTAAAAACAAGGTTGACACATATCTCAGGAGGGCGGGCTATAAGTAGATGAACATTGTTGGACTCTCGATAAGCCAATGGCTTCCTTGTCCACTTGCCATCTGGGCCTTTGGCTTGGATGGCAAATCTTGTTAAATCTTGTTAAAACGTGGATGAACAAGAACGAAGTCACCTCACCAGGAAGAAACAGCGGGATTACAACAGTGTAAAGAAATTGAACAAGGGTAGGTACTGGGAGCAGAATGCTGCGGAAGAAGACATATTGGAGTCTGAGAGTCACTTACTGGCTTTTCGGTAGCAACATCATAGGACATTTTGAAGAAGATAGTCAATCCAAATGACTACGTCAATACATAAATGGACTGCGACATGTACGACAGGCTACGGAGTGAATACCCTAGTTGCAGACGACAAGGTGGCAACTGACCCCTACAGCAGGCGAATATTTTGAACGAAATATTCAAAGCCAACATTTTAAAGAACAATTCTGCACTGTCTTCTCGCGAGAACATAAATCTAAGCAGCCTTTTCCGTAAGGGCGCACGCAACCATCCATTGAGCTACCGTCCTATATCATTCACCTCTATCAGTTGCAAGGAAGCAGGATTTCCCAAGTGCCAAACCATCGCCTTATCCAAAAGTTCCAGTACTTCAACTTGAACAGCAACATCATTGGGTGGATCGAGGCCTTTTTAACACGCGGCAGTGATCATTTGGGAGATTAGTCTCTGGTTGCACAAGCCGATCACTATTACGCTCTATTGTTGGACTCGTGTTACAACAGCCCCGTTAATCAATCGGATGGATAAATACTTTGTTTTCGGAAACGTTTTATCTTTCAGATGCTCTCTATTGGTTATATATTGGACAGGGCTAAAATGCTCCACTGTCGTTATATTTGCGATTAAAGTATTTTTAATATTTCAATACAAAATGCTGTATGTTACAGGATGAGTAAAAAAAATGTGAATCGTCTCTTAGCATCAATTTACTATTGATGAATGCATCAACCTTTTTCTATTTGTTTGCAGGATACCTCCTCTGCCTTGTATCCATTTGGTGAGCTGCCGGTAAGTTTGTGTTTGATAAAATTATTATAACTCACAATCGGATGCTTTTCAAGATATGTGCACTAAGGAATCTCACAAGTTTTTCGTCGATCTCGCCTGGTGATAGCTAAGTTTGAGTAATGACAAATGAAACACAGGCAATGGTGATGAGGTGTTCAATAAGGGAATCGATCTTCTTTTGCACTACAGCCCGTGACTAAATCGGATGATGATGTATTTTGTTGTCGGAAGTGTTTATTATATTTTGAGATGCACTGGGATGAAATACACTGGATCAAAGTGGACTGTATTGCTTTACACATCACAGGCCGATTGACTGGAACCAGATGTTATCACGGTTGTCTAATGTAAAATATACCACAACGTGCAGAACATATATTTTATACTACCGCGAAATGACTGCATATATACTATATTAAACATGTATCAAGTAGGTACCAGTTAACGTGGATGAACAAGAACGAAGTCACCTCACCAGGAAGAAACAGCGGGATTACAACAGTGTAAAGAAATTGAACAAGGGTAGGTACTGGGAGCAGAATGCTGCGGAAGAAGACATATTGGAGTCTGAGAGTCACTTACTGGCTTTTCGGTAGCAACATCATAGGACATTTTGAAGAAGATAGTCAATCCAAATGACTACGTCAATACATAAATGGACTGCGACATGTACGACAGGCTACGGAGTGAATACCCTAGTTGCAGACGACAAGGTGGCAACTGACCCCTACAGCTTGCGAATATTTTGAACGAAAAATTCAAGGCCAATATTTTAAAGAACAATTCTGCACTGTCTTCTCGCGAGAACATAAATCTAAGCAGCCTTTTCCGTAAGGGCGCACGCAATCATCCATTGAGCTACCGTCCTATATCATTCAAGGAAGCAGGATTTCCCAAGTGCCAAACCATCGCCTTATCCAAAAGTTCCAGTACTTCAACTTGAACAGCAACATCATTGGGTGGATCGGGGCCTTTTTAACACGCGGCAGCGAATTGCGGTTAACAGATTTACCTCACCGGCAGCTCCGGTCATCTCAGGTGTGCTACACAGAACAACATTAAGACCCATTGTTTTCCTTTTATTCATCAACGACATTTGACATGCCAACCCCACTTTTTCGGGGAAGTGGAGAAAATTATATTTAGATTTGTTTACTATATTTTCGTCCAGGTCGCATGTTGATAATCCACTATAAATGGTGACAGCTAAATAGTGTGATCATTTGGGAGATTAGTCTCTGGTTGCACTAGCCGATCACTATTACGCTCTATTGTTGGACTCGTGTTACAACAGCCCCGTGAATCAATCGGATGGATAAATACTTTGTTTTCGGAAATGTTTTATCTTTCAGATGCTCTCGATTGGTTATATATTGGACAGGGCTAAAATGCTCCACATTTTACAGGATGAGTAAAAAAATGTGAATCGTCTCTTAGCATCAATTTACTATTGATGAATACTTCAACCTTTTTCTATTTGTTTGCAGGTTACCTCCTCTGCCTTGTATCCATTTGGTGAGCTGCCGGTAAGTTTGTATTTGATAAAATTATTATAACTCACAATCGGATGCTTTTCAAGATATCATGCTAATTTAATATACGATGGCTTGTCCCAGTCGCCCAAGATTTGCAGCAGAGTGGATGTTATGGCACTATATTGTTTGAAATCAGTGAATTATTACATTTTTTGTATATGACTATTTTTTTGGATATCGGATGAAACATATCTATTTCCAGAGTTCCTCTGCTAGAACTGTTAGCTTGATAATATATTATTGTAAGTTGGCATACTTACAGTAAATTAACCCAATTTCACTACATGCCAGATTCCTAGTGGGAGATGGACAAAATCATATATAGATGGACTTAAATCTCTCACTACCTTTTTCCCCGTTTTACCAGATGATTGCCAATTTTCAGTGTTGACAGCTAAGTTGTGTGACAATTTAGGGGATAAGTATATGTTCTTTCACAATGCACACGGCGCACAAAAATCTCTTTCAACTTTAGGTAAGTGTCTGACTGACTCATTTGTTTTATATGGAAACAAATAAGCTGAAGCTTAACCCAGATACAACATACTTTAGTATTATTGGCACTAAGCAACAACCAAATAGGTTCATGCGACATTTTCCAATTAAATTGCTTGGTAGTGATACATCCCATCATATATCGTTATCGTTATCCACATGAGATATATTTAATAATCTAGGCATTGTCTTTGGCAGTGACTTTCCGTCAGCATTTTTCTCAAGTATGCCAATCCTGTTTCTACTATATACGTGATCTCCGTAGAATTCGGCGTCATACATCTTCATGTGCTGCTAAATTAATATCAACAGCACTAATTAGTAGCCGCCTTGACTGTCGCAATTCACTATTAAGCAACTTAGCTAAAATAAACTACTATTACTCCACAAGTTACTCTGGCTTTCAGTTAGTTATCAAATCATTGTTAAACTATCTTATACATCGTTCTCTATCAATACAGAAATCGCCCTACATGGCTAGTCTCCTGCATCTTTCACAACAACGTATTATTCCTAAAACTAAATTTAACTTGGAAAACGTGCCTTCTTTCTTGCTGCGCCTAAAGTCTGGAATGAACTGTCATATGAAACTAAAGCTACCTTCCATAAACAAACTCAAGACATATTTATTCCCAATTACATTTCCACCTTAAATCTTCATTTGCCCCCTTTTTTGATAATGACATCCATGTTCGTGATATTGCTTAATGGTTCTGTTTTGTTGCGCCGCTGAGCTCAGTTTCCTGAGGATATCGGCGAGAATATAAGTTTATTATTATTATGGGTCTCACTGATTAAACATTGCCACGCTGAATTATGATATTCGTGGTACCACAGCCCCATGAGTTATTCAGATGGATAAGTATTTTGCTTTTGGAAGTGTGTTATTTCTTAGATGCACTGTGGTGAAATGCACTGTAATAGGTTAGTCTGGCCTGAGATGCACTGTCGTTATACTTACGATAAAAACTAATTTTAATATTCCTATGTTACTGAACAAATACGTGTATGGTCTGGTGAAGACATAAACACTAGATCAACGTTGTGACTGTCAACATGTGTTGATTAGTGAACACGTTGTATATTATATGAATGTTACTTTATTTTGTGATGCGCCGGGTTGAAATACACTGGACCAGAGTGCTGTGGGCTGAGAAACATCACTGTCGTTACTTCTACTAGTACACTAATTTTAATATTTATTTGCGTGATAGTATATTACAGGCTGAGTGTAAAAAAATATTATTAATGTGGTCACATTTATTTTCTCTGTCATTGCAGCGCCATTTCCTGCATCGCCAAGTAAGTTTGTGTTTCATTAATTTAACACGAATCTTTGTCAGATGATTTTATAGAAATGTCCACAGACGCATTAAGGCACGCACTGAATTTGTTTACCTAACTCCCATAAACTTGTTAAATATAAACCACGACATGTTATACACCAAAGGAAGCGCAAACATTCCTGAAATACCTAAGAAAAAAAAGAAAAAAAAGTTGAGACGATCGAAGTAAATTGGTAATTGGGGTGTTGGCCAGGTTCATCAACCAATCAGCCACGTTTGGTCACATGTGTTGCTATGTTACTGAACAAATCGGTGTATGGTCAGATAATGACATAAACACTAGGTAAATGGTGTGACCGTCCACATTTGTTGGTTGGTAAACATGTTGAATACATCCGGGAGAGTCTAGTTAGTCGGTGATACTTATGCGATATGCGATGGTTAGTCGCAGTTGACCAAGAAGTAGATACCCGGTAAGTGGATGTCATGGCACAATGTATTTGACGTCTGTGAATTCCTTAGTAGATTACGAATGCTATTTTTTATGGTGGAGGTCTGTTAATGAAATTTTTTTCAGCATCCATCTGTTAGAAACCACAGTACTGTCGAAATTCCCGAATTATTTGAAAGCTTGAAAACTATTAGTTCTGATTATTCTTACTGGAAAGTAGTCCCATTTTACATATATGCCGGTTTTTTCTAGATGGATATATTTTGCTCCAAATGGTTATGGTAATGCTGGGACTGCGATAGGACAGTTGCAATGTGAGTACCGTAGGACTCGAGGAGATAAATTACACATGCCCACTAAGCAGCCCTCTCCCTACCCGAAGATGCCCTGCCTGCACCGTCGTTTCTAGTGCTGGAGTGATTAAGCTACTTGACAATATCACACCTGCAGGATTTGCCTCATCGGAAGCTCTGGTTATCTCAGGTGTGCCACACGGAACAATATTTGGACCCCTTGTTCTTCCAACTTTTGATAAACGACATGTGACATGACATCACCTCGAACATCAGACTATGATGTCTTCCTGCATTACTGCGAAATCAAGACCTAAGCGATAAGTAGGGCTACTTCAAGACGACCTAAGCAGTTAACACCAGTGGAGCAATACCTGGCTGGTGGAATTCAACGTATCCAAGTGTAACGTTGCATCACCAACAACAAGAAGAAGATAACCCACATTTACACCGTGGGAGTACCCTAGTGGAATGCACTGAGTGCACCACATCCATCTGCTCGAACCTGATGTGGGCATATCAAATCAACAAGTTGACCAATGCCGCAAATAGGACCACGAATTGCCTGTGGAGCACCATGCGGCAGTGCCCCCAAGCACCAAAGGAACGGACATACAAGGTGCCGGTACGATCCAAAATTGAGTACAGTGCTACTACAATACCAGACGTGAGGAAGCCCATAATGACTTGAATTGGGAGCGCCTCCAGACCAGGAGGACTCGTACCAGGCTTTGCATGCTCTAAAATGTGTTGAAAGGCTAGTGGAAGTCTTCACTTCATGTCATCATTTTGCCACTCCCTGAGTACCATGCCAACCGTACGAATTCAATTACACTGGATCCAAAGGTGGACGCCTACAAGTTCGCTGTCCTACTTAGGACGACTGTGGTGTGGAACTCATTACCAAACATTTCCTCACTGAGTCGGTGGATATGTTCCGCCGCTGACTCCAGGAGACAGGGCTGCTGTGAGAACTAAATTGAAAACAAAAGCACATAAAACACATAGAGTACATGATCAGTCACGAGGGCATCTCGGCGTAATATCTATGCAGGACTCTGACGAGTATACACCCATACCCAAATATGTCATTCACTATCCATACGATGCTGGATCTGCTTGGCGACATTAATGTTGGACAGTATAAACTGATTCGACTTGCTCTGTACACACAAATTAATAAAACAATTGTTCCTCTGACAACTAATGCTCACTAAACAGAAAGGCGACATTTTGGGAGTCGAAAGGTTAACTTGTTATTGTTGACATTAAGGCTATCTACTGAACATATCTGGCTATAAAATCCTATCTTAACAAAATAATGGGGACCAATGTATTCCCGTTAATTGGTGACAACTAGTCGGGCTATCCTTGTCTCCTTGAAGTATCATATTTTGCATTACATCTTGAAGCCCGATATTGTTGAAGATCATCTGTTCCGTATTTTGAAACTGAGAAACACAATATGTCAACTGCTCCGCGAAAGTTGTACGGAAATACGAAAGTACCAGTATATACATCCATTAAAAAAAATTCCTTTTCATGACTATATGAATAATGTGTGTTCTAGGTACCGTGGATTGAACACAGCAAAAGATGGAGTAAACAACTTTCCAATCTGCAGCAACTGAAAAAGAAAACACCAGATGAATTGGTTGATGGGCTTGGACAGGTTGCATTGTGCATCGATGAAAAATTCAGGATTGGCGATGGGTAACTATTCTGTCTACAAAGCATTTACTGCATTGCTTATTTTTGGATGTAGCCTTTGGGAATGCATGCAAATGAAGAGAGCAGTGCAGTGTTTTGTTTGATATTTCCATGTCTGGATAGTGGGATTTAGGGCAAATAAACACTTTGTAAGATTACCACATACAAAACATATTTTCGTGCCATTTGAAGGTTACCGTGCATATGAACATTTATGACTTACGGTATTCCATCAGCAATGAATTATTAGAAGGCCACACTTATTTAGTCACCCTCTGTGCACCCCGGTGACATGATTGCAATCATTGTGGGGTGGTTGATGGCGGCCATCTTGAATTTCAAAATGTAAGACGTTTACACTCATTTGCAACAATAACTCAGGCTGTGAGCGTCGTATGGAGCTGATTTTGGTGGGAAAACCTACATTGTGAAATGCAAGGAGCCTAAACAAGAACTTATTTAGTGAATGGGAATAATACACCAATTGTTTTCAGCCATTCTGAATATGCATACTAGATATATTATGCTTCATGCAAAATTACAAGTCACGGACAGTTTGACTTGTAAAAAGGTAAAGGTACGTTCTTACATAGCGCGGTATCCAGTCTTATCATTCCATGAAAGCTTTGTTAGATCAGAGCAATTGGTGATCCACTCTGGCTTGTATGTTGATTGCAGATCAACCATTCCGTCGATAATGGCGACACGTTTGCAAATGGAATCAGCTTGAGTCTCATACCTTAGCTCTTCTTCCGGCATTTGTGTGTCCTTTGGCAAATCCTTTGCGAGCGACATCAAATCACTATTTGATGCGGTATGGAACCGGGAACAATATGCTGCAAACTGTCCTTGTACGAGCGAAATTCCATAGGTTCCAATTGCTTGCTTAAGATCAATATCGCTGGCTTTGGGGACTAAAAATACGTGGGCAAAGAGTGTTATATCTTCCTTCAGCTCCACAATTTTGTATAATTTGTTTACGATAACCTTCTTCCCTGCTGAAGACCAAAAAAAATGAATGCGTAGTCTAAATTTCTTCATTGGAACCAAAATATTTACTTCATTTGTTGTTATTCTCTCTGAAACAAACTGCACAAATTTCTCCTCTCCAATCTCTATCCTCGTGCTCATGTCTTCTTGGATCTTCACAGACAAAACGGCTTTGGTAACCATGTTTATCAGCTGGTCACATTAATCTGCAGACGGATTGGCATATTCACCAATGATGTGTTTGAAATCCATGACACTCTTCTCCTGTTGCTTCTTTGAGTTTGTGATGATGTTTCGCTTTTGTAGTGGATATGTCACCCATGTTCAAAGTTTGTTGGGAAAGAAATGTTACCTAAGTTACCAAGCTATATTATTTTAAGCTGACGTAAGGCGGCTATTTTGAAAAAACAAAATAGTTTTCAAATGTCACTAATAATGTTGATATGGCTGAATTAAAAAGTTATTTAAAAATTATGTGGCATTGAAAATGTAGGTGTAGCCACTAAAATGAACTTCATATAATATTCACAACTGGAGTTGTGGGGGGAAATTAAAAAAAAATGGCAGTCATTTTGAAAAACAAAATGGGCACCATCAGACATGTTGTACCCATGGGACCTTATATCACGACATAGTGCACCTGACTATGTCTATAAAAAAAAATGTAATGCTTATCTTGTTTTAAGAAAAAAAACATAAAACAAGGACATTTTCTATGGAGCCACGTAAAAAGTAATTTTCGTGATTTAAGAAATTTATCGTAAGAAAAATTGTCTTAGCTTAAGAACATATTTTCTAATTTCAAGAAAAGTATATAGAAATATTTTCTTATTTATCAAAGAAATGTGTTCTTATCTGAAAACATTTTTTAATAAGAAAACTGTTTTCTTAAATCAAGAAAAAAGCAAGAACATTTTTCGAAAATTATTTTCTAGGGAGCCACACAAGAAAATTTGTAAATCAAGAAATGTTTCCTTAAATTTAATATGAAAATTTTTCTTGTAGTCATTTCTGATGTTTCACATTAGTAAGAATATTTTTCTGAAAACAAGAAAAAACTCCTGAAAGACTTTTTTCTTGGAATAAAAACATTTTCTTATTTAAATATTTTCCTTATAAAAAACGTTCTGATCACTCCATGCCAGCAATAATTTCTGAAAATAAGACAATTTTCTTACCACAAAATGCAACATGCGATAAAGAGTATCAATTATCAAGGAATATACTACCGTGAAATGACAAAAGGGTGCAAGTGATATTTTTGCCAAAAATGAGTTAAGTTACTTATAACAACGATGGGACCAAAAGCCATATTTTAACATAATAAAACTTTTTAGATGGCAGATTTTCTACAAATGACAAGGCATAAAGGAGCAAGTGACAATGGAATTGTGTTTTATCATGAGAAAAGGGGGTAAGTGTGTGACCAATAGCATTACGTGTTATTGTGACAGCTATCGAATCAGTCCACAGCTCTCATACCCAGTTTGGTCATTCCTTGTCAAATCAACCAATTTTCAGGAAATTACCAAAGTTGATGTTTCAGAATGTCCTAACATTTTAATCAATTATCAAATGGTTATATCCGAGTAACTGAGAATGTGATTCTGGAAAATGGCATTTGCATTGACATGCCTTAGATAACACACCTGTTTTGTAGTTGAATTATATACACTGGCAGTCTTAAAGCTATGTGGGGCCTTATCACACAGTTGACAAGTCAAACATTATTCATCAATAAAATTAATGAAGTTAGAGCCAACAAATTAACATAGAACAACATGCTAGCAATAGCGCAGCCCCTCTACGATGAATTACTTTTACCCAATATGTACACGTTAACCTAACACACCTCTGCTGTCGACATAGCATATGTGCCATATTTCATCTCTATATTTTGCCAAGATTGTTTCCTTTACCTACACGAATTGCCAAAAAAGTAGTTTAAGGAATATGTATGTATGTATTTCTTCAGTAAGACTTTTTGTTGTAAAGGTGCATCCTCAGTTCAATTGTTTTGCTAGTCTCATTTCAAAGTAATTTTGCGAAAAACCAAACCTACCTGGTATTCATCATCTGTCAAACAATTAAATTACTTCATGCTTGTACAAGCATTAAGTGAAGTGAAAATCGAAATGCTGAAAAATCATGAGTTTCACCCTTGAGAAATTTAATAAATTGGTCATGTGATTGGCATGAGCATTGAAGTCACGCCCATGATCAGCATTGATTAGCAAAGTGTTTACCATTTTGGATATCCACTATCTTGAACCATACCAGATCTATTGACTGAAGTCAATTATTTCGATGATTTGAAAAAAAATTGGCATTTTGTTATTAAACAGACTGCGCACATCTGCACATAAATGAATCAGATTCGCGATGGGTTTAGCCATTTTAAGAAGCAGCTTTAACTCAAGAAAACTTCTTGCATTAAGAATATTTATTTCAAAATTTATCTTGAGTAAGAACATGTTTTCTTAATTCAAGAAAAAAATTCTAGCGTGAAGAATATTTATATCAAATCTGTCTTCATTAACAAATATCTTCTAATTGAAGAACATTGTCTTATTCAATCACATATCTGGAACTTGCTAATAAACACTTCTACATATTTTCTTATTTCAAGAAAATGTTTTTGTTTCAAGAAATATTTTCTTGCATAAAAAACTTATTTTTGGCAGTGTAACATATGGCTTGCTTATGTTTTAGGTCCTATAGCACAACTGTGTATGTTGGCTTGGTTGAGGATGGAAGAGAAGTCGCAGTTAAAGAACTGCTAAAGAGAGGCAATCAGTGGAAAGAATCCATGCAAGAAGAAGTGAACGTTCTTGCAAAGTTAACCCCACAAGAAAATATTGTATCATACAAGGTAAAGTCAGTATCCTAATATATATTTATGTGGTCTTGATTTGAGGCGTCTTTACAGTACCGGCATCAAATCATTAGAACAGCAAATAATTTTGTGATTTTCTGTGATCTGTCTTTGTTTAAATCCCCAGGTATATATATAAGTACATTGTAACATTATGTGATGCTACGTACAATATGCCTAAGCATCTTGTGATCACTGAAGTAATGTTTTGTTTTATTTTTATTACATAAATTTTTTTTTAAGAACATCCAAAATCGCATATAATTATGTCATAAATGCATGATATGTTTTTAGTTAATTATTCTTAATTGTTTTTTTTGTAATACCAACACATATGCCATATAAATAACGTCAATAACAAAGTATGTGTTGATTTATTATTATTCCATTACTACTTTTCATATTTTACATAAAATCATGACAGCTATGCAAAATTGTGGAACTTTTTTTAAATATCACATGCAAAGGTTGGCTACAGGTATTTGTTTTCACTCGTTCTGGATTGAACTGCATCCCCTTGTTCATGTTCAGTCATAACATTTCATAAAGTTACATTGACTTAGCCATAAACGGGGGATATACCTACATTCCGAAGACACTTTCTGAAACCAGTTTATGGAATTTTGCCGGTAGATGTTGGCAAAAATTTAATTTTGGCCAAACGAACCAACTGCACTTAACTTTTGGCCAGGCTTAAGGATAAGGATAATTTTATTTGTCCCAACAGCAGAAAAACGTAGATAAATTACACGCACGCACACACACGTGAAAAGTAATAATGGAAAAATAATAAGTATATATATATATATATATATATATATATATATATATATATATATATATATATATATATATTAAAAAGTGTAAATTAGATCAATATCTGGTGTGTAAAATGTAAATTAGGTCAATATCTGGTGTGCAGTCCCTTTGCAACATTCACAATGGCACACCGGTGTGGCATATCATGTACATGTATAAAGATTTTATTTTATGAAGTTTATTTGTTTAAATCTGAAAACTCACTAAATGGCTGGTGTCGCATGTCAAGGATGTAATCCTCTACAGCTACGCCCGGTACCAAGGTATCAAGTTAATGCGCCCTAAGGAAATATAAATAAATGAATAAATACTGGAATTGAATTGTAATACTATTATTCGACAATTATTACGTTCTTCTTCATATTATGCAATAAAATATTGAACATCTATGAATCCATGAAAAGAGATTCTGTTCGGGGAATGTGATTTGAAATTGCTCGTGCTTGCACAGTCTTGTTGCATATAACAAAATGTTTTATAACTGTTTCCCATAAAGCATTTGTGAGGTATGTTTTATAGATAATATTGTGTAGAGATAGTGGTTTGACACATGACACATTGCTTTTAGCCATATAACATTACGGGCGTAACAATAAACACCGTAACTACGTACCGAGCGTAACAACTATCTTTAAGACAAAGTGTGTATGTATTCTATATATATATATATATATATATATATATATATATATATATATATATATATATATATATATATATATATATATATATATATATATATATATATATATATATATATATATATATATATATATATATATACACACACACACATCACAATTCCCTAGAAATGTATTGGTGTTGGCATAATGGCAACATATCTTATAACAGGAACTATCTCTTGTATAGAGAGAGGGTCTTCTCGCTATGATGCTGGGCACATTCCTGAAGTTTTTCACCAGGTGCTATTGACACGTATCCATTCAGCTCTTTGCAATAAGAACGTCATTTCAAAATAACAATAAGCAGTTACATTATTTTCATCATGAACATTCACTGAGTAGAGTTCTACAAGTTTTTCTTAAAAGTTGATGCAATGTAACGGAGTTTTTTGGTGAGATCTAGGTGGACTTGATTTCTATAATATTGCAAGGCAGAATGTTTTCGACAAATTTCATTTGTACAACATATTTTCTCATTACAAATGCCATTGACAGCGTGCTGAACCTTGATGAGTTCTTTGTGTTTGACAAATGCTTTCCCAAGGAATATATTCCTTGGAAAACATTTCCTTTAATTCCACAATGGGTACCTCTTGTGTCACTGACATAATCTTGTTGCAGCCATTAACCAACTCATGTCGCTTCCACCCTGACTTCTTGACAGATCTTGTATTTCCAGCAGTAGCTTTTGAGTATCCTTCTTCTGATGCATCTGAGCGAAGTGGTCAGAATTTACCTTTAGCTGTGCAACATTAACGCTTGGTACATACGTAACAATAATCACCATGCCTTGGTACCTGGCGTAACAACCATTTTAAAGCAACATTTATATGTTTTTTTTATATATAATATTATAACATTGATGGATATTCTGCTCCTAAATGTAGGACAGCAATATAAAAATAGTATCCTACTAACGGACGTTAGTTGACATGTTTTGGCGACAGATGATTAGATTGTTACTAAATGGGTTTCACTTGATGTGCTATTAATAGCATCCCATGAGAAAGCATTCAAATATATAACAATTATAGTTATTTACGTATTTCATTATTTTGAAGTCATTATGTTCCTTAGTTATGTCTCAATCCATAACAGTATTTGGTACCGGGCGTAACCTGTTAAAGTTTAACAATTGTGGGACAGCACGAAGATCAAATGTAAAATCATGTATTCAAATAACTGCTATGAAATAATATAGTCATCTTCAAGTTGATTATTGTGTACTTTCTAACCAATGCTAATTTATGAAAATAAGTATTTTGTATTGAAATATTGATGAGGGAGCGTGGTATCGGACGTAAGAACAATAACGGGTTCAATAACAAACAAAATAAGTTTGGGTAGGAGCAGCTATTGTTGGGGCCTATATTATAGTTTGTGACACACATTTGATACTTTACTTTGGTACAAAACACTTCAAATGGTGAATGATCATTATTGAATTAAAACCAATAACTACCTGAAATACAACATATTTTGGGAAAACTTATTTTAGCTATTTTTACATTTTAAAGGGACGTGGACCCTTTATCGGCATATGACTATAGGAAAATATATATTTCCTGAAAAATTTTGTCGTGAAGGAAGGGGAAAGTTCAGAACGAACTGTCAGACAATTTTGGAGAGGGATCCTATAGTCGGGGTGAGACCGGGGTTATGTGGACTGCATCTTGTAAGGCAGCTTTGGCGATGAACTTCTTTTACCCAAGGTCACCAGTTGTTCGACACAATGATATAGCATTTGAAAAGCAAATGGTGAATTCGGGAAGTATGTGGGAGTTACCTAAATTGTACATAAATGAACCGGAATTAGTCTTGCTCTGTCTTTCTCTTAAGCCTAATGGCGAGAACACCATGTTTGGGAAAGGGCCTGATGTAAAAGGACCTGCAATCTCCCACTTAGCCCTTTCTTTACTTAGCTTCTGTTGCACTATGTCCATGTTATCCCTGGTAGACGTGTGATTTCCATCGTCATATTTAGTCATATTTAGGTGAACCTGATGGTATAGTGGAAGGGATGCGAAAACCATAAGTGGAACATACAACTAAATTAATAATAATAATTAACTTCTATGGCGCCTACATCCTCAGGAACCTGAGCTCAGAGGCGCAACAAAACAGAATCATTAAGCACAATCGTGAACAGGGACGCGCAAAAGTCATTATCAGAACGAGGGACAACCGAAGATTTATGGTGGAAATGCAATTTGGAATAAATGTCTTCAGTTTTTTTCGGAAGATAGGCATAGTTTCAGATGTGTTCAAAGTGATGGGGAGTTCATTCCAGATCCTAGGTGCAGCGACAGAGAAAGCACGTTTGCCCAAGTTAAGTTTTGTTTTAGGCACAATAAGTTGTTGTGAAATTGTTGATCTGAGCTGCCCATGGATATTTGAAAGATGCAGGAGATTAGCCAAGTAGGGTGGTTGTTTTGTAGATATAGCACGATATGTAAGAGTGGACAGCTTAAAATTAATTCGATAAGTAACAGGAAGCCAGTGTAATTGTTTAAGTAGTGGTAGTGATGGTGAAAACTGAGGTGCCCTGAGTACCACACGTGCCAGACAATTTTGTACTCATTGGAGTTTAGCCAAGTCTCTTTTATGAATGTTATTTAGTAGTGAATTACAATAGTCAAGGCGGCTTCTAATTAACACCGTTGATATTGTTTTAGCAGTATATATAGATATGTGACGCCGAATTCGACGGAGATCACGTATATGATAGAAACAGGATTTACATACTTGAGAAATATGCTGGCGAAAATTGAAGTCACTATCAAAGACAACACCTAGATTACGAACAGTATATGATGGGAATGTATCACAGCCAAGCAATTTAACTTGAAAATAGCTGACCATCATATTTCGTTGTTGCTTAGTGCCAATAATAATAAGGTCTGTTTTATCTGGATTAAGCTTTAGCTAACCTGATTCCATCCAAAACAAGACATCAGTAAGACAATTACTTGAAACAGATTCTTGTGCATATGATTGTGAAATTGATATGTAAACCTGTGTATCATCAGCATACAGGTGATGACTGAGATTATAATGTAATGACTTGGCTGAGAGACGTAGTATATAATTATATATTATATATATAGAAATATGCTGGCGAAAGTTGAGGTCATTATTATCAAAGACAGCACCTAGATTATAATATAATATAATTATATATTATATAAGCAAAACAGGGCGAAGGACGGATACTTGCGGCACTCAGAATGGAAGGTGTTGTGGGCAAGATAATGTGCCAGATATGTTAATACTTTGGTATCTGTCTGAAAATTATGATTTGAACCACTGAAGAGCTGTGCCACAAATGCCGAAATGTATATGAAGGCATATAAAGTGTTGGTTAGATTATTATTGTAACCCTGCAACAAAAATGGCAAATATTAGGTCTTTCCTTTGTTAACGTGTCCATTCTTCGGTAATGTAGACCGACTCACTGCATCAACACTGGCCCCTGTGGGAAATTCAAACTGTTTTAGGGGGCTCTGTATTGTGTTTTGCTGTAAACAAGTCTGGACTTGCAGACGAGCTGACTGTGACCTTCCTTTTTGAAGAAGGAACATCCATGTATATAATGGCAGTCCCTCTTTGCACATCTGCCTTTGCTAGTAGCGGGAGGATTCGGGGTCATGTGATTCTGGAACCATAGTCACGAAAGGGCAAGGATTATACGGACATGTTAACTGCTTTAGCTTTACATTTCGGTTTAATGCTGGAGTAGATATGGTAGTTAAAGACATTCCAAGGAGCATCGGACCTCTCCCTCCTGACACGGAAACCGTGAACCCGGAGGCTGAGTCAGACGAATTCAGTGCTCGTTCAGGTTATAAGATTCTCGTTATTACTCGCCTCATATTTCATTAATTGTATAAACTAAATTCAGTTATTAAAAAAAATTCAAACAAGTAATCTCAGCTTTCTAGTTGACTGGTAACCAGTACAGACTAAGGTCAAGTCAGGACAGATAGATTCGAGAGTCAGAGAGAATCAAACTCCCAGAACTGGATATAACCAGTTTACGTGCGTATGCAGCTCTGACCACCAGCTTGCCCATGGTGCCGTCATTAGCATAATATTAGCCACAGCAAGGATGTCTTCTCAGAGAGGATCTTGGCTGACCAGTCAGAGCATGGGTGTATGTTGGTAATGTCAAATAAGTAGAACCCAGATGGTCAGACCGTGGCTGGCGACGGCTAGGAATGTACGAGTAGGCGTATCTCTGAATATATAAACTCTATAAACTCTACGACTACTCATACATATGTAGTCTTTGACCACAGAAACGATTGTCTGTGTGTGTAATTGTATCATCTTTTGTCTGATTAAACTCATAACAAGCTTACCTGGAATCTTCGGAGTGAAGTGAGTTCTTTCTATTACCGTGGTTATTGATGTCATTAAGCTAACCCTGAACGGCAGGTTGCCCACAACTCTCAGTGAAGATGGGCCCACCAAGGCGGGAGCAGGAGTAAAATGCTCTCTACAAAATGCATCGAACCTTGCGGTCATCTTCGCCAACATGGTGGCCAGGAGAACCTCCAGATCTGGTGCGTCAGGGGTTCGGCCTGCAAGCGCTGGTTCATCAGGCGCACCGCCTGGAGCGCTCTTCTCGGTTTTCGTGGCCCGCCCCTGCGTCGCCAATGGTATTGACATATCTGGAACCCAACATCATATGCACAGCAGGCCACTAACAACCGGTATGATGCACCATATCAAAGGTAATACTAGATTCTAGAACAACATACCCACTTAATCTTTGTAACTGCTGTGACATATGATCACACCAACGTGAATTTTGTTTTAACAACTGTACAATGTACTTGTAGAATGACCGGAATAATTCAGCATACCTTGAATCAAGCCACTAATAAAGGCTATCCGGATTATAATATTTGCCTGATAATTAGGCGCAGCACCAGCTTTACATACAAAGATCAAAGCCGCTTCCCTGTGGCTGTGAGCAAAGCTGTTAACTGGCACGAATTTTAAACCGGAAATTTGAATCCTTTGCCGCATAAACCCGGCCGTTACTTCAATGCAGCTATGATGGCTCTTCGTAATGAGAAATGATATCCACCCACATCATATATAGCAGTGAGGTTAACATGGTCACAACAAGCTGATGGTTCACCACAGCCATGTTAACTTCGGTCGTGCACAAACGTTTCAGCGTGAAATTGAAAAGCTCAAGTTTAGTTTGGAAAAATACATCTGGCGTCCTCGCCTGACAACTCCAGTGTCCTCTAGGAAGCACTATCCCCGAACTCATCGATGCAGCGCCGGACCACCTGAACTAGGTCACGCTTTATGGCGTCCTACCCTCACCTGTCTGCTTCACATTTTAAATTGTTCGACTATCAACAATCGGGAGCTATGTTGCAAGAATTTCTCAAACAACCCATTTGGACCCAGTTCAGGGACAGTCACGCCACCCTTACAAGAATGATGCGCGGAAATAAAATAACAGAACGCAGTATATTTTTATGAATAAACAAAATCAGGATATCTGATCAAACAACACAATACATGCAAGGATGTATGTATTAGATATGTAAGGAAAGAAAAATATATAATATTATATGTTACATAATCATCATATTATTCATATTAGGTCAGCATATGTTAACATAATTTCGTGTTTTAGCCCATACAGATGCCATACTTTCTCATGACTTCTTCCCTGAGCCAACTTTTGCATTAATAAATTAGAATGTTGATGTCTCTCCTTGGAATTTCATCCAGTACAATTTGCTTTCTATTATAGAACGGCATTCATAACTAAGATCTCTCAATTCTGGTATTATTTTAGTTGCTCTTCATTGTATTCTTTCTAGCTTATCTATGTCCTTGTTACGGTATGACATCCATGTATGTATACAATATATCTAATGCGGACTAACTATTGCATTGCATAGGGGTATACTTAGCTGTGTTTCCTTATATCTGAGAGTTCTCGTAATCAGCCCTATAATTTGACTAAATTTTGAAGCAGCAATCCCACATTGTTCTGAAACTTTCATTTCGGGACTAAATGTTACTCCCAACTCGTTTTCTTTTGTAGTTCTTCCTAGCATAGCATCCCAACCATTGTTCAAGCTCACGCGTTTTCCAATTATTGTGCGCTTACATTTTGAAGAACTGAGACTGGTGAACCACATAGCAGGATATCTGATCAAACAACACAATACATGCAAGGATGTATGCATTGGAAATGTAGAGAAAGAAAAATATATAAGTATGTTACAAAACCACCACACTGTTTCATGTTAGATCAGCATTGGCTAACATCGTTTGGTGTTTTAGCCCATAAAATGTTCTCTTGCTTTTAGTGGACCACATGCCCAAAGGGGAGGTTTGGATACATCATCTTGGAGCTGTGTGAGTACAACTTACAAGAATGGTTGGAACTGGACCATGTGATCAACCAATGTGAAGACGAATGGAAACAATCGGCTGCTGGTTTGATCAGGGGTCTGCTATCTGGACTTCGTCATCTTCATACACAGGAACCAAAGATCATTCACCGAGATTTGAAGGTTGGCATTATCTTTTTCTCGACACAGATTGTTTAAATGGTCAAGTGTGTAGGCTTTATGTTTGAATCCATAGAATTGCAGCAGCAAAGTAGTGTAAACATCTTCAGAATATGTGATTTTGACAATATTATATGACTCATGTGGTCAACAAAAGGAGGAGTAAATTCAGAGGCAAATATTGCCAACCTAACTATAATCGAGCTAGCGTATGTTTGTATGTTTGTATTTGTTCATGTTTTCCTCCTAGACGGCTTGCACCTCGGGGGCCACACTTTCAGGGATTAATCTACGACCCCACAAATGAAACGAAACGTCTTTATTTTTTTGAAATACCCCGTATATCAAGGGCCAACAATCGCAGAAACCACGCTCGCGCGCGCGCGCGCTGCGAATACTTCGATCCGTAAACCGTTTAAGAGTACGTAGCACCATCTGGACGGTTTATATTAATTATAGTAGGAAACACGCACCCGAGGTCCCAGACCGAGGGTAAGTACACAATAAAAATATATTCTACTATTCTACAACCAACACAAGTATCCATGAGTCTAAATTCACGCGACCTTCAATATTTCGAGCATGCAACGAGTGTTGCATCAACGAGTATTGCATCATTACTGTGAGTCTGACTGTGAACGATAGAGGCCGTTTTCGTCGGTGTATTGGCATAGTATGTGTGTTTTGACCCTAGATGATCATATCTATATAAAATGGGCACTCATAAAGACATTTCATCGTTATTATTTGCCCATAATTGGGAACTGGATTAGGACCCTGTACCTGTGGGGCTCCAGTCTGCTCCCAGATACATAACGGATTAGCCTGGGGCCGCATGATGCCCAGTATCCGTGGTGTGCCTCTGGGAAGTTAAGTTAGATATTGTCTATGGAGAGGCTACGCACCTCCAAAAAAGGAGCTAGCTGGTGGCTACAGCTGAAAGCAAGAGTGTGAAGCGCTTGCACTACAAACTACACACTACTCTACAGCACTAGATGCGCCACACATACCTGAGTACATACATATTGTATTGTATTGTATACACACCACACCACACCACACAGATATGTGTACATACACAATCACACCATCATTGTGATAAATACATTATGATAAATTATGTTTTAATGGTAAACAACACAACCATCTGCCAAGTGAACCTTTTGAAAATAGGTCATATAAAATATTTATTTAAAAAAACTAAAATGTCATTGTGTTTTTAAAGCAGTTGATAATTGATGTATATCACGATTTTGATGTTACAGCCCGAGAATGCATTTATTGTGTTCAATGATGGACAGGAGTGTTTGAAGCTAGCAGACTTCGGTATAAGCCGTGTTGTGGACCAAGGACAAAATACTTATGTTACTGGGAAAGCAGGTTTGTTAACCTTGTTTTTGTACTACTAATTTCTTTCATTGAAATATCACACACACACACGCACGCACGCACACACACATCAAGTCATTATGTAATGAATGTTAATCAAAAACTGCAGACATGCCAACCTTTCTGATATGAGTGTGAGCTGTATGCTTTATCACGTATTTTACATGTCACTCACAAATTACAATGGGCATCGGTTTGTGTTATGGAGGAGTGATATGCCCACGTGTGATAAGTTGTGTGTGTGCCAGTCATTGTTATGCAGGCAGATAATTACTAATGGAATTGTTGTTACCATTAAAACATATATTTTATCATTACCCCAGGTTAATATGATGACATGGTTTATATGTTTTAAGCAGGCTCCAACACACTCGGTTCCAAGTAAACACGACTATGCAGCAATCACTCCATGCGCATACAACCCTGACCGTTTCACCCTTTCAAAGTGTTTGCCAATATTCTACACAAGAAAAGACAATATGTTTTTAACCTGAAATCTTGATATTTTTCGTGATCATTAATGTCATTATATAAAATAATTGTTATCTTTATATTTGCCCATTTGAACTGGTATTACGATTATAATCAAATAATCATTTGCCTCACATGTTATGAAGATAGGCATAAGCATTTATAATAGGTTGTGCAATAGAGAGTGTTATGTTGTTTCACTTTCATCAAGTTTGTTATTTGAATGTACATAGGCATGTATTTACATGTTATGTATATACACTACTGGAGAACAGCTTATTATATAGTCGCATACACACAATATGTAATTACAAACCTACGGCTGTGCTACCTACATCTATTATAAGCGTAGAGTAGAATCGTGTTGCTAAATGGGTCTCGTTATGACTATTAAAATAATAAACTCTTGAAACTGAAATAACATACAGCTGCACGTTCGATTATTCGTTCTGCAGTAGCACTGTTGTTACGTCGTATGGATGCATGCATTAAACATAGTGTGGAGGTTCAGCAGGGCAAACTTGTAACTTGTACGTGTACAAGTTGTGAATTGCGTCACCGCGATATCAGGGCTTTTCCTGAGGATTCCCGGTGCTGCTTCTGCCCATACACGTTCTCAACCTGTAAAAGCGGTTCTACCCGTACGCTATAAGTTTGTTGATATTTTATGTCGTTTCTGCGCCTAGTATAGATGATTTTTTAATGTTGGCATATCAATCAATATTTCTAGCATTGTTGTGATACATTTGGAGTTAGATCTGTGGATAATGTCTAAAATAACATCAAAAACTATTTGTCACAAATATTTTAGAAGGGATTCATTTCGTATTTCTTTCCCAACGCCGGTGAGACAGCCATAATGAGTTTAAGCTGACAATTCTAGTTGAGAGAGAATTAATTTATGAGAGCCTTTAATCAAACACGTTAGCAGTTAACAAATGTGGTCATACACTTAGCTAGACTCGAAACGTTCTTACCCAATGTAGCGACGATGCCAAATCTTGTCATTCTTTGCTAACAATTGTAGATGTATCAAATTGCTGAACCTGTTGTAACAATTGGGACATGTATGGGTATATCCAACCATAATACTGGTGTAGACATCTGTAGGGAGTCAGCGGCAGCATTACTGCAATACAACTGCCTGCTCGGCGTCTCTCATGTGTTCGATCGGGAGCTCGAATCAGTGGCTTAGAGATAGAGACCACAGCTCCGTTAGTCCACGACAGGTTACACATGTGCCCCATTTGTACGGTCTTTTACTACCCATGGCATAGATTGGGTTGAACGAAGTTGCTCAAGTTTCGAAACAGCAACAGGTCGTTTCGAACCTCAGTCCCGTCGACCAAAAGTCCGGCACTCTAACACATTGCTACCATGCCCTATGTGTATATAACATCTTCCACACGTACAAGTTAAAAGTTTCACATGTTGAACCTATCTAATAAGTTGAACAATTGATTACATGTCTTGTTGAATAGGTAACCTTATATGTAGACAAGCGCATATGTAGTTAATGTGTCTACATCATTTTATGTAATAGTTATGTAAACATATAATATAACTAATTAAAACAACATTTCTGTAGGGACCCGTTTGTGGCAAGCCAGTGAAGTGCTTCAATGTGGGAGAAACGGCAAGATCCATTACACTCCGGCAACAGATGTCCAGGTGAGTGGTATTGTTTGACGTATTCTGTCTTGAAAATGTGAACAGTATAACATGTATTTTTTTTGTTTTACAAGAGGTATTTTGAAATGTTACATTATGGTGTGTTTTTTAGGTAGGAGGTATGTTAGTGTTTAACATACTGACAAGAGGACTTCACCCCTATGATGCTCCTACTGATGACGAGACAGAAAGGAAGATTCGGAATGGTGAACCAGACCTTTCAGCAGTTAGTGACCCTGTGACGGTTGACATGCTGACGAAGATGTTGCCTGTTGATCGAAAAGAGAGGTCATCAGCAGCCAGTCTACTTGGGTGAGAACTTTGGCACACTAATCTTACATGAACTTCATGCATCAATGTTGTTGTCTGTATCTGTTGTTGAAGATTGCTACCATAGTAAATTAAGTAACAGTTAACAAGTTATGGTCCTGAATTTACTGTTAAAGCATATGATGGAAACGCAATGAACGCTAAATATTGCTACAAGTGCAAAAAAACATCGGTATTACTGTGAGTTGTCCAGCTGAACCAGCATCAATAATCAGTTACACATTGACGCTGCAGTTGTGCTATTATAAGTCATGACATGATAACTTCTTTCAAATTATACACATAGCTAGAAAAACATTCCTTGAAAAACCTCCTAGGCCAACTCTCATGGCTTGTGAAGCTCCATGCGTCTCAGTCAAGCTGTCCAGTCAAACTCAGCATCTCCTTTTTCTACCCTGCCCTAAACATAACAGTTTAATCTCACCTTTGACAGCTGCTTAAAGTGAAACAAAAGGCATGGTCTTGTAGCTATGCACCTAAAAGAGATAATAACAACTAACCAGTGCAATTAAAATAAAGAATATCACGTCAATGGTTTGCTCAGAATGTGTTCTAAAAGTTGTAGTTTCCGGTCATTTCTCCGAGTGACCGAGAGTTGACATTTTAACCAGCACGAACGATAATTGCAAACGCAGTTCTATGAAATCGGGGTAACCTAAACAAAAGTAACGTATTAAGGGAGGTTAGCATACACAGAACCTACGCAAAGTATCAAACAAACGTGTTATTTTGCCAGAAAGACGACTAGTTTAGTAAACAAAGGCCAACATATGTTACATAAGTTGAGCTTGGACGCAAATAGCTATTTGCAATAATAGGAATAGGTGTGTACGAATATATTTTCATTTCGCGAGCGAATATTGCCAGAATACCGCACTCGTGACATAGTGTGTGTTATCTAACAGTATGGCGCGGCCCATGAAATAAAGATGTTGTGTGTTCAAGAAGGTTTTCCTAGTAAACCACTGGTGTGATATTCTTAGTTGTTGTCGCAAATGGTGATGTCTCTGTCCCATGACTTGTTACGCTTTAATTCTGCCACATAACCCATATCTCTCTCCATTTAACACTCTTCGACCAACATCCACAGCATGTTTATTTTTCCGATCGCTTCCCATGACAGAAATCGAAAATGTTCACCCCACCAATTATTGTAGCATGTGATTTTTATGTGGTCTGTTGGATCCATCACTCTTTATTAACTGTATTAACAATTATTCACGAGTCACAATCTTCCTAGTTCCGGTGTAGGCCTTTATTAATCGGCACTCCCCAAAATGCTGGTTGTGTATTTTGCTACTTACGTCTTAAGCCCTCCGCACACCGCCCTATTGTCTACGATCCGACGCATCTCAACCGTCGCAGTGTAGACAATCGGGTGGTGTGCGGCTAGTTTTAGGTTATATAGGGAGTCTGGGTCTTAGGACAACAAGATGTTCCCACTTTGTTGTCTTGTCACTAACAGAAGGCATAGTTCCAAACAAATGTCTTGTATGTTTTTTTGGGGAAGAAATCAACAGGTAGATAATTCAGAGTTCTCCAGTACCGTTACGTATTATCAATTTACATTTTTAGAACGATTGTTACTTAAACTAAAAGTCCGTTGTATGGGGGGGGGGGGTGGATAATGAACAAACAATTGCTGACAGACAGAAGACAGAGATTGTAGTATATACGTAGTTTTCAATTTGGTAATCATGTTTTAGTCTTAATAGTATCAAGAATGTATCAATGACTTGAAACATACAACAGTATTTAAAAAGGTGAAAGAAAGTGGAAATAAATATAATGCACTGGATGATCTAGATAAGTTAGTCAGAATAGTACGTCATGATGTTAGTATTTTAGAAAACATAAATGCCCACACACAGTGCATGACAGAATATATAAAATATCTAGTGCATTACTAGGTGCAACCATTATAAAACAATAACATTTTGGAGTAGGCCCTAACAGTTAGTGTTGACATGAGAATTTCAGAACAATGTGGCATTTCGGCCAGGGACACAACACTGTTTTCTATAGAGAACAATTTCTGCTGCATAAATGCCAGTATTGTGAAATAGATTTACACTGATTTATGATTTGAACTTGTTATTACAGACACCCTTACCTGTGGGATGACGACAAACGATGTGAGTTTCTGTCCACCATTGGCAACACAGTGGAGGTAGAGAAGAGGTACATACTTTTGTACATATGTTTTCGTTCTAAACTGTCACTGTAATTATATGCAGTGGACTTTAAGGAACTTCTTGGGACTCGGTCAAACTACCATATATCCGATGTTAAAGTTGCTCCTTTTAAAGGGATGTTCATTTCATCGGGAACCCTTGTCACTATATTCTGTCATGCACTGTCTGTGTGTGTGTGTGTGTGTGTGTGCGTGTGCGTGTGTGCGTGCTCGCGTGTGTGCG
Organism: Lamellibrachia columna; assembly: GCA_963662155.1. Lineage (NCBI taxonomy): Eukaryota > Metazoa > Annelida > Polychaeta > Sabellida > Siboglinidae > Lamellibrachia > Lamellibrachia columna. The sequence continues at coordinate 17,953,609 of OY759264.1, read as the reverse complement.
AGCGTTCGTGTGTGTAATGAATTGGTAAAGATAATGGTACCAGTAATTTAGGTATTATATATATATATATATATTATATATATATATATAGGTATTATATATATATATATATATATATATATATATATATATATATATATATATATATATATATATATATATATATATATATATATATATATATATAATACCAAAATTACTGGTAGTGTTAGGTGGGGGAGCCATTCTGCAATCGTGCATTACAGATTGGCCTTGTGTGGTTGGTTCCCCCACCTTTGCTGATATTTTGTAAGCTGAGTATATAAACTAGGTCACAACTGTTTTCATTGTATAAATAATGTATTTAGGATGTATACATATTATTGTATTGCATTTTACTATTTGGCTTATTATAAAGCTCGTATACAAACATACATTTGACTTTGTTGTCTTCAGCAAACGAGCCACGGTTTCCATGTAATTAACTCTTGTAGGTAGCTTTGTCCCGCATAAAACCATCATTTGAATTGAAAACTCAAATGATATTTATGTGGGCAATGCTGCAGCTTATATTTTGATTGTACGGTAAGCCGACCTCACCATGTGACAATTTCTTACAATCAAAATGCACGCATTATAATTAGCCTCTTTTTCGATATTGGCCAAAGTTTACGAAGGTAAAATATTTGTTGCTCTCGATATTTTTTAATGTTTTTACCCACCCTCCTACCCCATCTACACCAGTGTTTGTTTGATTTCTAGTTGGGTCGGTTTACTAACTTTGTGTGATATATGTTCGGTGGTTGGTTCCCCCACCTTTGCTGATATTTTGTAAGCTGAGTATATAAACTAGGTCACAACTGTTTTCATTGTATAAATAATGTATTTAGGATGTATACATATTATTGTATTGCATTTTACTATTTGGCTTATTATAAAGCTCGTATACAAACATACATTTGACTTTGTTGTCTTCAGCAAACGAGCCACGGTTTCCATGTAATTAACTCTTGTAGGTAGCTTTGTCCCGCATAAATATATATATATATATATATATATATATATATATATATATATATATATATATATATATATATATAACTCTCTCATTTGGATGTTTGCCCAATACATACTTTTGATGTGTTATATATGTTCTGTTTTCAGTCATGATGTGCCAAGGACGCACTTGGCACACCACATTGAAAGCCTGGCTGTAGACGTGTTCCCAAATCAGCTCGATTGGGTAAGGACGTGTAATGTATGTGATGCAGGTGCTACCTAGTTGTGAAGGTTTATAATGAATTATAATATTGTTGTTATTTGTAACTATTAACGTCATCTTGGTGTAAACTTAGAATAGTGGCACAGAACAAGTTCCATTATCAAGATCACAGGAACTCGAACGACAGTCAGACTACATTTATTATGTTTCTTCATACGGAGAAAATTGTATTGGACTAGTAAGTATACTATTTGTGATGTTTGGTGTGCGTAAACTAATTAAATAACGATTTGTTCTTGCTATTGAAATAACAGCAAGTTACATGCTTTTATTTTATCATTGACAAGTATATTGCACTTTGCTAGGTACTCTTCATATTCTTTGACAAGTTCTTTATTCACAGCAGAGTTTCCTCAGTGTCAAGATGAGCACGTACCTAGACGGGCAATACAAGACAGACAAGATATTTCTGGCTGATTTTAAACGCCCGGGATATGTAGAATCGACCTGTAAACTCCTGAGAAACATCAGAAACTTCATTCACCACTTCGGCACGCTGTAAGTGTTTTAGTAACCCCGTAATAAATAGACTGTTGAAATAGTAGAAAGTCCCAACGACATGACCTTATTGCTTGTGTGCAACATTCTAAATGAGGCCTTTCTAATTCTCTTTATGTGGGTATAATTAGCTCTTTCACGTTTCTCATGCATTGCTTTTTATTTGTACTCTGTGATTTTACTTTGATGTTAAAATGTATTTCGTAATGACCACTACTACCCAATTGATCATGTGTTGTAACACTGTCTCCTAATCGTTATATACATATATGATGCCATGGTTGGTTCCGGGGGGGTGGTACTGCCATACCAAAGTGGTAAGGGAGTGCCACCAGAGCCGCATGGAGCACATGGAGAAAGAGAGAGAAATCAAGAAATTTAGGGTCACCAAGAGATAATTATTTATCAATTTATCTAATATCTATAAGTGTAAGGTAAGCCCGGGAGGAACGTTTTCATTGGGAAATTTCCTCTTCGATGAAAGAGGTAATTATCGGGTTTAATTGGGGCACAAAGAGAGAAAATTTACATTTTTCTTCGGACAGAGAGAGAAAAATGGCCAAAAACAGGGGCATTTGCGCGGCACATACATGTATATCTCAGTATAGGGAGTACCCCTCGGGGTTTGGTTCTAGCACGTGTTCAGGAAGGAAAGTATCCTGTAGTAAACAAGTAAAATGATGGTCCTCACCGCATGTACTCTCTAGAGATTTCCATTGTATATGTCCGTTGCTAAGATCACCCAATATAATACACTTTACTCACTTCATTTATAGCATTAAATATGTTTTCGTTCCCCTCTTTGTTTATGTTAACATTTCTGTAAGCTAATCCAGTAGTTAAGCGTCAAATAACCTGTCAAGGATTGACATATTATGTAAACTATTTTTGCAGGTCACTTGGAGCACAGGGGATGTTTGGGGTCACCGAAAAACCGTACCGCTTCGTAGACAGCGAACTGCCACAGCTGTTTATCGCCGTCTACAACGTGATCAAATCATCTGCAGGCTCAGCACATGACTACACAGAGCGACAGGAACTGAAGAAATATTTCTCAGATCCAGCGTAGACGCAAACAGTGAATGACGTGGCTTTGCATAACAGTGATTATGCTCCACACGACCAAGGACTGATCATACCCTGAGTAACGACCTGTAATGGTGCCAAGGACTTGTCTAGTTGGTGTTCCATGAACAAGAATAACATGCCTTCACTTTTGAAGAAATTATGTTTAGCTAACACGTATAGGTGATTGAACCAGTTGCACCGTAGCAAGTAACGTAATATGTAATTACACTGACCGCTACTAGTACACCAATTATATAGCACAGGTAGTCATAATGATTTATAATACTGTATTGTTTCCTCACTCAACGTGTTTTGAACCAGCGAATCCACCAATTGAATATGAAGGATTGTTCAGTAATTTGCGCGCGGAATGTCACTTGAACATGCTTCCCTGCACTTATTTACGCTTAACTTTTATTAGACCGCTCTAGTTCCTCGTGTCGAAATGAAATATTAGTATCTTACTCCAGATTTGTATGTAAGAGTTGCGAGTAGTCTGTGTGACTGCATTGCATACAACATTCCAGGTAAGGCCGTTACAAATAGGGTATTCCTGGGATGGTAGAATGTGTATATGTCTTTGTGGAGGCCCACCATTTTATGCGCAGTAGGACAGGGACCATTACAAATATGAACCAGAAGAGAGCACTACCAACAACCCACAATTACACCACTAATAGTTACAACATTTGTTACACTTGACACTGACACAACGAGTGTTACAGTTGACACTGACACAACGAGTGTGCCGTCGTTGTAGCTCGGTGCGGTGGTGGCCGTAGGAGTTGGAGAGGTTTACTGTTGTTGCTGTCGCCTTCTTAATTTGTCGTATACATTGTTCTCTTAAATATCCCATTGTAGCTATTTTATCCTTTTCTTTGACGGTCGTATGTAGTATGGTATCCCCTATTTGATATTGTTCTCCCATGTATCCCGTACGTAGGCATATATGTTTGACTAACCTGTTATGTCAGTGTGGTTCTTCCCCAGTTATAATATGTATGCGCACGAATGACTAAGATGTTTTGAGTTTGAACATTGTTACGTGGAAAACGAAGCACGTTTTTCGTGTTGTTTAACAGTCACAGTTTACATAGGCCAATAAGAATGTGCAAATTCATGAAGTTTATAATTAATTGAAGTTTAACTAACATTGCATGTTCTTCTGACTGAAATATGTTACGAGTACTTGCAAGTACTTTGCATATTGTATGTTTACATTAATGTACTACTATGTATACTTATATGTGTGATATATTTCCTGAACCATTGCATGATATTCGAGAATAAATCGTGTTGGTCTTACACAATGCTTCAATGACGTGTTGTCCCCCCCAATTCAGGTTTATAAATCCCTGGTTCAACGATACAGACCTAATTAACTAAACTAGCAAAACTGCCCATAATAATGCCGGGATAATTTGGAAGTTCGATAAAAATATTTACATTATTTCACAGAAATGTCCATCTATGCCTTGGTACTTGGTGCTGGCAGTCAATATGTCTGGAAATTGCGACATAATACTGGCAGTTATAGTAACATCTAGCGACGCCTTGCCCTTGTATTACGTAATGTTGGACAATCGAAGAAAAGACGCATGACGTGAACATTTGTACGTAGTTGTTCGCACAGCGTTGCGGACAGTTGTGTGTAATAACTACAAAGGGCAATTCGAATGTTCGCAGAAAAGGTAATGGCGGGGTGAATTTAAAAAAAGCTGAAACCATCCGACCGTGGGGTCGTAGATGACCCGACCGTGGGGTGGTAGATGACCCGACCGTGGGGTGGTAGATGACCCGACCGTGGGGTCGTAGATGACCCGACCGTGGGGTCGTAGATGACCCGACCGTGGGGTCGTAGATGACCCGACCGTGGGGTCGTAGATGAACATCTGGAAGTTTGACGCCCGAGATGCAAAGGGTCTATGAGGAGTAGGATAACACACAAACAGATATATACATGCTGGATTATAGTAACAAATATGACGGAGACGTTACAGAAGGTGAATCGTGCAGACACTTTGTTAAATGTACACTACGTGTGCAGAATACAGTTCTTGTGACAATTGTTGTAGTCACCATGACACACATTGTTGTGTCCACAGTATATACTTTAAATCGTCGGTACGATTCTAAGAATGATCCCAAGTAAACATTCCCGGTGGCATTTCCAGTTCGGTAGAAATGTTCGTTGGGCATAGACTGGCTTTTCGTTCATGTTCGGCATCTTCGACAAATTGAACAAAACAGAACAGACACTCAAAACGCATTGACAGGCAACATTTCGGTTCATCGATATTACCATCACCACCACTTCCACAGTATGGACAGACAACGGCCGGGTGCACAATTGATTGTAGGGCCTACGCCTGTTTCCCGTCGTTGATTCGTACGGATTCCCGGATGATATTTCTCTAATAACTAAAATACAGTGAAACCTGTGTATGGCGAACAATGGCATTAAAAAGCGTCCGTTGTGGACAGGAGTTTGTTGTGAGCTGATGTACGTTACTAAATGTGTGTTCGTACTTAAACTAATTAAACCTAATCAGAAAGGAAAATGCGACAATGACATAACTGTGGACGGCGGAAATGACGGGTCCGCACCATGACGAAGCAGAATCGGCCTGGACGACCACGTTGTTTGTGATGCGGTCCAGGCAAAATTAGACGATGTATGTTATCACAGAGAAATTTGCTTTCCCCCTCCGGAAAATAAATCCTGCAGATGCCCCTGCACGGAAGTGACCGATCCGGATACGGCGCACCGGGACAGCGGTAGCAGCCAAATCAAACGAACACGGCGGCAGCAATCTTGATGGAGTACGTGACAGCGGTATCAACTGAATCTACCGGATACGGTGGTTGCGATTATAACAGAAATCGAGAAAGCGGCATCGATTGAATCCCACAATACGATTTTAGCGCTAAAGAGTTGTCTTTATTGTTTTGTATTATAATGGCAGAACAGCGATGTACGTGTTCAACATTCTTGTCAAAAGGCGTTAGGTGTCGCCTGACACATTGATATAACATGGTAAAATAATGTGCGTGCGTCCGTGCATGCGTGCGTGCCTGTGAAACCTACCTAGTATCAGAAAAATGCCCGTGTGAAAGACCTGTTCTGACAGTATGATTTTTTTGAAACTGCAAATTTAATATATAATGTTAAAATTAAAGAAAAGATCAACTTCAGACTAACAACACTCATAATTACCTCCCTGGCACAGCGGCCTAAACACCCAACCCGCAATTGTGCATATCAGCCTGCCAGCCAGCTTTTCAATGCAGCCATCCAGCTGTTTATACCCCCTTCGGGTTCAAACCTTGAAGAGAACGAGATACGACAATGAGGTTACCCCATGCCGTCACCATTTTAGCATTTTATTGTTGCACTGCCCGTATGAACTGAACCTTAAAAAACCTGTATAGAGGCATGGTTTGTTACTAGTGAAAAGGGTATCAAAACCAGAATGGCAAAAGCCTGGGCAGCCTGCAACACACTGTGGAAGATATGAAAGTGCAGTTTAACTCATTATCTTAAACGAAGATTTGTTTAGAGTCGTGGTTGAAGCAGCCATATACGTTATGTGGAAGAAACATAAACGATCAACAAACGTACGCACAACCGATTGGATGGATGCCACGCATGACTACTACGTTAAGCACTGAATATCTCCTGGACACAACGATGCAATTATGTAAGACGTCGTTGATATAGGATTAAATTAGGCCTAGAGGGACGGTTACGTGTGTGTGCTGCGTGAGGTGTGTATGCACGGCTTTTCCACCAATGACAGACGCCGGAACTTGGGAGTCCATGAAGCAAGCAAAGACGTAGTGGTCATTGATCAAGGCCTTGCAGGGATGTTCACTGGTACTGACCATTACGTTCATGTTATGGAGACGTTGACGCACCACAAGGCAGATACTCTGTTTGTCGCCTCGGTGGCTCAGGCAACCATGAATATTGTAATTTCGCTGTTGTTTAATAATTAGACACGCGGCTGAATTCTAAACCATTTGAACTTGATGCAATGCGCGGTATATAAGTACTACTACTACTAATAATAATAATGAGTGTGCGTGTGTGCTTGCGTGCGTGCGTTTTATAAGCTTATATCAACTGGATTCCTGTCCATATGCAAAGTAGGCCTACAGTCATTTCCCCGTCTAGTCATTTCCATGTAGCTGCAAGGCGTATAATCAAGTTTCATGTTAATTAAAAATCATTATAAAACTATACATACATGAATATGATAGTATACACGTAATAATAAGACACTATGGAAAGAATGAAATTTATTCTGACACGATCACAATACGAATGATTTTGTTTATTTTAAATTATGGGGAACTGACGGCAAAGTGAATTGATAGGGAACTGAAGACAAGGAGGATTGACCGGGGAACTGACGACAAGGAGGATTGACCGGGGAACTGACGACAAGGAGGATTGACCGGGGAACTGGCGACAAGGAAGATTGACCAGGGAACTGACGACAAGGAGGACTGACCAGGGAACTGACGACAAGGAAGATTGACCAGGGAACTGACGGCACGGAGGGTTGACCAGGGAACTGACGATAAGTAGGACTGACCGAGGAACTGACGACAAGGAGGATTGACCAGGTAACTGACGACAAGGAGGATTGACCGGGGAACTGACGACAAGGAGGATTGACCGGGGATCTGGCGACAAGTAGGATTGACTGAGGAACTGACGACACGGAGGATTGACCGGGGAACTGACGACAAGAAGGATTGACCGGGAAACTGACGACAAGGAGGATTGACCGGGGAACTGACGACAAGGAGGATTGACCGGGGAACTGACGACAAGGAGGATTGACCGGGTAGCTGACGACAAGGATTACTGACCGGGGGATTGACGACAAGCAGGACTGACCAGGGAACTGACGAAAAGGAGGATTGGCCAGATAACGGACGACAAGGATGATTGACCAGGGAACTGACGACAATGATGATTGACCAGGGAACCGACGACAATGATGATTGACCAGGGAACTCCTTCAATGTGAAGTGGAATAAATGAGCGGGGAACGGACGAAAAGACAGGAAATGATGACAAGGGGAAATTATATATATGTGACAGCTGCGTTCTTTTACTTGACGATATAGCTAGAACTTTCCACTTTGCGTCTTTCTGTCGTTCCGCTAGGAGAAATATGTTTGTAAATTAAAACGACACCTAGTGAGTGCCGCCGCTGTTGGTCGTAGTCGGCGTCGTTGTCCTCGCAGTCGTCCTCAGGAGGAGAAACAACGACCGGTGAGTGTCGCGACTTCTTCCAATGTCCACTCCATTTGCAAGAAACAATCCATGTGATGTCGCGTCTTCGCATTCTCTTTATTTTGCTTGTCGCGCCTTCTTTTCTCTTTATTCTCTGATGACAAACATTTGGGCGTACGACATCTTCCTCTTTCTATTTAACTTGCGATAAGAATTCAGACATCCAGTTGTGTCGCGACTTATTCTTCTGGTTTCTACTGTACTTCCGATACGCAGACATGTAATAGAATCACGACTTCTTTCGCTTTCTACTTTATTTGTGGCAAACAGTCGGACATTTAGTAGTGTAGATACTTCTTTCTTGTTCTACTTTACTTGCGACAAATAGTCGGACATTTAGTAGTGCTGCGAATTCTTCTTTTTCATGATTATCATAGACTGGCAGTCGAGCATTGAGATACATCGTAGGGGAGACCGGGGCTAATTCTTACAATTTTCAGTTAAAGTCACTTTTTGTGAAAAGTATGGATTATTTCTGTCAACGTTAATAAAATGTACCATCCCATTGATATTATCTACGTAATTATAAATTATAATTACGTAGATATGTGAAGTTTCCCAGACGCGGTTGACTGTAACAACTAGCCCCGTAAGCGGAGCAAGTTGTTACATCATACGTGGCACGTTGTTACAGCAAACAACGCGTGGATCGCAAAGCTTGTGTCACTCGTATATGTTACTGTTATTACATTAATTGGATTACACACACGTATACATCTTATACACAGTGTGCATAACAATGTAGGTGTTCACAGCTTCATATATTAAGCTTTTAATTTATAGTTATCAAAGGGGACTCATTCCCCGGATTCTTACATAACAAACAATTGTGAATGGAATATAAACTAATTAATGGAGTACGAAATAGTGAATGGCAATATATATGTAATGCGACTTCTAATTGATTGAATGATACAAACACGTACGCACTCACGCACACGCGCACGAACATCCACATTTCAATGTATCGTGCAGTATTGATTAGTTGCTCAAATAGGGCTGTGCCATAAAAATAACAAGATTTAACAAGTTTGTCATCCAAGGCAAAACACCCAGAAGGCAAGTGGACAAGGAAGCCATTGGCTTATCGAGAGTCCAACAATGTTTCATCTTTGTGTAACCCGGCCTCCTGAGATGTTTGTTAATTTTGTTTGACGCTGCTAGCATTTACAGTACTGGTTATAAATCAGTACGTTAGGCTTCACAAGTGAAATAAAGCGTTCACACGTCGTAGTTAAATATATGTTGTTCTTTCAGTCATTGTCAGCACACGACTCGCTGGCTGAGCCACCGGTACGAGCGTTGTTACAGTTGCCGCCCGAGCGTTGTTACAGTTGTAACAACTTGCCCCAATACAACTGTAACAACATGCCCCAAACACAATTTTTGCAGTTGAAAGCACGTTGACGATAGCAAATACTGAATTTCAGTTTAACTTCTACTTGGCATAACCCCTTATAATATATAGTAGACATGTTTCAAGTTTCATTCACGAAACATAAAAAGTGGCTGCGTGAGATGATATTATGGGGGCATACCCAACAACGTTTTATGTGATTAAAATTACATTTTTGTCCAAACCTACGTCACCGAAGACCAGTATTTGAAGCCGGTGGAAGCGAACTCTCGCGGCGTCGGCGACTCCGTGGTAGAGACATCAACAGGAGGCGACGCTGGTGTTACAGAGGACGTCGATGACTCCGTGGTAGAGACATCAACAGGAGGCGACGCTGGTGTTACAGAGGACGTCGATGACTCCGTGGTAGAAACATCAACCGGAGGCGTCTCTGGTGTTACAGAGGACTTCGATGACTCCGTGGTAGAAACATCAACAGGAGGCGACGCTGGTGTTACAGAGGATGTCGATGACCCCGTGGTAGAAACATCAACCGGAGGCGACTCTGGTGTTACAGAGGACGTCGATGACCCCGTGGTAGAAACATCAACTGGAGGCGACTCTGGTGTTACAGAGGACGTCGATGACTCCGTGGTAGAAACATCAACCGGAGGCGACTCTGGTGTTACAGAGGACGTCGATGACTCCGTGGTAGAAACATCAACCGGAGGCGACTCTGGTGTTACAGAAGTCGCCTGTACAGGCTCAGATTCACATGACAGTTAAAATAACCAACGGACCACGGTGATATTTAGTTGGTGTTTAATGAACTTTGGACCAACAGCTGATTCGTAGGTTTGATGGCAATGTGCTATAGCTTCCACTGTGGAATAATTATTACTTTATCGTTCATAGTTTGAGAATTGAGATCCGGTAATTTTAAATGTGATACTTCCTTCATAGATATCTCTACCATGGCAAATTGTAAACAGGGGAAGTGGCATATTTGAGATATTTGAGGAATACAACACTGATATGCTGTATCCCTCCACACATGTGTTTGTTTGTTGGTTAGCAGGTTAGCAGGGGCGGATCTAGGTTTGTTGGCAGGGGGTCTCAGTCAGCTGTAGTCATATGTCGTTCTACTTACGAACTGGGTGGGGGGGGGTCTTTACGCTGACACTAATTCCGATGTAGGGATATATACGTTATCCTTTACTGTAATATTTGCCACCGACACAGGGGGGCCTAGGGGGGTCTTCAAACCCCTAAGACCCCTCTTGATCCGCTGCTGCAGAGCGTCTACAACAGTAGAATCGCTGCCCATCAAGACTATGGTGATTTCCTCGAACACGAAATCGCAGGATTTGGGAAAACCTTGCTGCAGTTAGTGACGGGACTACCAACAATGTAGGGTCTATGTCACGTGTAACTTTATATATATATATATATATATATATATATATATATATATATATATATATACACACACACATTAATATGATGTGTATGCGTGCGTGCGTGCGTGCGTGCGTGCGTGCGTGCGTGCGCGTATATATATATATATATATTCATTATGTAGGCTTTGCTAAACGTTATTACGACAATAACATATAGCATAGGTCTACTTGTGTATAAATGCACAGCGAACTGTTGAGCGCAAGTCGGTTTTGGCTAATTATTGTCAGATCGGTAACTGCATAGGGTAATCGCCCGGATAATTCAGACTAAAATTAGTTATTCTAATGTGGACTATTTTACTATGTTATTGCCCATGTCGGCTACGTTTGAGAGTAAATACCTGTCTATAAAAAACATTGTCATGCCAGTGACATTGTCATCATTATTGTGCAAGCATGGTAACAGCTCTGGCAGGTACAAAGTAACCAACCCTCAGTTGTGTTCCTTTATACGCTCATGGTTTGTTTGATAATAAAGTATCTATCTATGACTTTGCACTTCTGACGAGAATGATATGCAGCCATCTAGCAATTATACATTGTAACATTCGTACATAATTCACTCATCTAGGGGGTTAGGGGGTCATCCATAAAATACGGGAGACCGGGGCTAGTCCGCCCCCTTGGACACTCTAATAGATCTGGAGACTGTATTTGTAGAGCTAGATGATCCGTTTCGGCCTTAAATTGAACGCAAATATCTTTCCCACATTTGTGGTATCAACAAATGACAAAACTGTTACAATACAATATCCAAATCTGACTCTTATTAGGCCTACCCAAGAATGTCGTCGCAAGTCCGCCAGGGGCCGGGGCAAGTTTGCCCCACTCGTACTTTAAGCAGCAAATACACGGAATAAAAGCCGGTTGGCGGACTTGCCCCGTGGGCGGACTAGCCCCGGTCTCCACTACGACACATTCAGGGGGGTTGGGTAAGCGTTACGGAGCGTTACATGGGGTGGGAGTGTCTTGACGATCGTTACGAAATTTTTTTGCTCGTCTAGATGTCGATATCAGACTGATAGTATTGATTGTTATATTAGTTTTGGGGGTATGTTTTAGCTGAATTCCAAAGGACCCATTTTCTACATTTTAGGGGGATACAAGCCAGCGTTCCGAAGCGTGACAATGGGGTGGGAGTGTGGGGTGTCTAAGAACTCAAAAATTAGCGTGACGTACTTTATGGATGGCCCCTTATTTGGTTTTGGTAACCGCTCGTACAAAGAATTTCGGGACAGGTGTTATCGAAGAATACAACATATTTCGTAAAAGGCCTAACAGTTTGTTCAAACATTCGTCATGTTAACATTAACATTAACGCATCTAAGAGGCTTACACATGAGGTAGAATATCGTGACATTTGCGCCACGAATATGGCATGCGCACTATCATCTACCAGCGAATGGTAGGCCCTCTACCCTTGGCTTGGGACATGGTTATTTCAGAGCCTGCCACTTGCTATTACGGCCATATCTTTCATATAATGTGTAACGTAAAAACTTCATAAATATGTTGTTAATGCTTTGTAGCATCCCAGAAAATACTTAATTCGTCACAAGGATATTTGACAGTGTGTTGAGATGCACCCAGCTGGGACAGATATTTCCTGAACGTCTATGGCAATTGTAGAATGACATTATTATGATGTGAGCTGATTTCTGTTAAACTTATGCGTGCGCGTCAATATAATCAAAGTTTAAAGTTAATTGGAATTGCATCGTATAAACTGATAAAAGTTCACTCTTATTTTATGAATTAGCCAAATACCCGGATGAGACATTAATTATCTACTTACGTATGCGCCCAAATTCTGGGCGCATACATAATTTCCGTCACAATGAGAACCCCACTCTGCATCCAGGCGAAAATGTGAGCGACAAACGGTGGCGCCACAGTTCGTCTTACTAATTAAGTTTGTGTTTAATTTTGAATAAATAACTGAACACTATCATTATTGCTGCTAGTTCACCATGAACGTACACATAACGGTGTGCATTGTTGCACAAACCAAGGACGCCGTTTGTTTATGGCAAATGAAGGCATACAGTCGTAAGAAGACGTGTCATGTCAACGGGATCGGATAATCATAAACCGACACTGCCACGCCAACGGTTGACCGAGTTGTCGTCTGCTACAGTCATTTCTTATCGGTTGATTCGATCGCCAGCTTTATGGTATGCAATTGTAAGTATAATTCGTATTTACGCATAAGTGTTGTAAAATGAAAGGAATGTTCATTGGTCTGTATGATGGATTGTTTACGGCGATTGGTGATTCCATGTCAAATCAGTTATGACACTGGCACTGCCACTGCCGACCACCCTCCAATTTTTCTGACATTTTAAAGATCCATTGGAGGCGATCTTTTACTTTCTGACCTAACCATGAAAACGACCACCTACAGCATCAACTTCTCACATATCTACTATACATATACACATGTCACGTGACCAAAAAAATACATTTACTTTCTCAAAACGATAAAAATGTACAAAAGAATTAAACCAAAATATCGCCCTCTCCTACGGCGCCTACGCGTAGCGCCAAGGCTACCGTAAAATCGATGCATATGACAAGGCGTCGTTCAGTTTACCAAAACTCTGTGCGGGGGCGCTGCTGATTGAAATCATACAGTACAATTATATATTTCTGTTTTAATTGTGCGTGGATGCGTGCGTGCTTCATTGCGCGTAATTATGTATGTCTCAGTATTATTTGTATTTTTGCTATATGTGACGTCATATTCTTAGCTAATTAGTTTTATTCATATTATCATCAGATTGTGTTATATTTTTATATGTATTTTAAGTATCTCTGAATGGACTTTGTCCAGATTTACGGGGCTATTTTAATACCAATTGCGTTTTTAAATACAGTAATTATGTTGGCATCAGTATTAACACATCATTTAAAGCATACTGTCGAATCTAATACAACTGACCTCAGTAAAAAATAGTATTATTACTTTGTCACATAATGTGTTATTATTATGTATCTGTTGATACCACTTATTTCTTTAGAGATCAGCGGTTGTTACCTCCCATATTCAGTATGAAGCTAAACACAAAATAAGACACATGCGCGTGCAGCATATAATGCATTCTTCAGGCAAAATAGCGTGTTTTTATTCAGCATGTAGATGTTTTATACATCAAAAATAGATTATTAAAACAGCATCACACCCAGACATCACTCAGTATTAATACATGACCATTTATTTAATTTACAATAACTTCAAATTTTTTTTACTAGTTGCAGTACGCACGCACGCACACACGCATGCACGCATGCACACATAATAATAATAAGTACACTTATATAGCGAACATGCTTAAAATACATAGTTTATGAAATTAATGAGTTAAATAAATTAGGTAGACATGATGCACGTATATATGTATGTAATGTATGTATAATTTTATGTATATATATGCATATGCATATATATATATATATATATACATATACATATATATATATATATACACATGATGATGATAATATGAATAAAACTAATTATCTAAGAATATGACATGTCATATGTAGCACACAGGAAAAAATACAAGTAATACTGAAACATATACATAATTACACGCAATGAGGCATGCACGCACGCACAATTAAAACACAGAAATACATAATTGTAATAGCAGCGCCCCCGCACACAGTTTTGGTGAAACCGAACGACGCCTTGTCATATGCATCGATTTTACGGTAACCTTGGCGCTACGCGTAGGCGCCGTAGGAGAGGGCGATGTTTTGGTTTAATTCTTTTGTAAATTTTGATCGTTTTGAGAAAATGAATGTACTTTTTTTGGCCACGTGACATATGTATATGTATAGTAGATATGTGAGGAGAAGGTTGGGTGCTGTAGGTGGTCGCTTTCATGGTTAGGTCAGAAAGTAAAAGATCACCTAATTTTTTTCTAAATACTGGTACATGCAGTATGGGTGACCTGTGACCCCATGACAAAAATCCTCCAAACCGATTGGACTAAAAATAGGTTCATTGATGACATTATATAGAACACTATGTTACTGAAATATACTGAGAAAATCAGAGTGGGCACTTGTAAGGGTTTATAAGATATGGTCAAAATAGTGCATTTATATGAAAAAAATTGCTGTAAATCTAATGTCATTCAGTGAACCAAATGTGCTTGTATATTCTTATATCATGCCCATTGGCAATAATCACTTACCTGATTTTCTGTCCACTACATGTGCAGTTAAAGAGACGATTTATTCTATTTCTAGCACACTTATTACTGAAGTTATGGTCAGAGATAAATTGAAATGAAAATGAGCAAAATTAGAGGTGGATCAGCAAAGTACATACCAAAAATTATTGATTTGACATGGAATCACTCAATAATATGGCAAACTTTTTGGAATTAGGCTGAAACAAAATTTGCCAAAACTAGGGGCAATGATTGTTATACAATTATGAAATACTCTTCCGGCTTATAGAGTGCATTTGTTTTTATAGGTTGTTTTATTTGAGCAAATTGAAGTGGAATGTTCATTCATTCCATTGAATCCCAGAAACTGTTTAGCATTGAAGTAAATATAAACACTTCTAAAACCCCCACAATGAGCCAATGAGTGTATTACAAAATATAGTAATTATTATTATGTTTTCTGTTAGGAACAAACCCAATTAACCCACATGTAGCTATATAACACTATAGTGTTTGTGCTCAGGAGAGTTGCTTTATATATCATGCATCTTAATTTAACTTTACTCTGCATCATATATTTTTTTAATGGACTTGACCAATCATGATAGCAAATCACAGCATGTGATTGAATCACTGAATTGTGAAATAAACGAACATTAATACTCATGCTGAGTTGTAAATACTAAATACTGTAAAACTGTAGCTAAAGTATAATATACTTTTATTATGGTAGCCACAATACGATACGTATCGTGATATTTGTGTCACAATACGATACGTATTGCGATACATAACAATACATTTAAAGTTTAACAGAACAAATTTATTGGGTGCACATTTTACAGTTCAGCTTGTCTACTGAGAACATACTTTTCAGGAACAAATTACAATAACTACATTAGTATTGGTAGTCTCAAAACAGTTTGTAAGGGGTGTTTAGAGGTTTTCCAACAAGGTGATACATTGAATGAAAAATGTTCATGTATCGTACACGTATTGCAATTCTTGTAAAATATATCGAGTATTGTAACGTTAAAAAATATTGTGATGAATCGTTGCAGCCCTAGTATATATAGTTCTGTGACAATCTAGAAGAACTAGTTTAGTAAACAAAGGCCAAAATATGTTACAAATTGGCAAATATAAGACTTGGTGTATACAAATATATTTTCATTTGGCGAGCGAATTTTGCTAGACTTTGACACTCATGACATAGAGTTATCTAACAGTAGGGCGCAGCCCATGAAATTAAGATGATGTGTGTTCAACAAGGTTTTCCTAGTAAACCACTGGCGTGATATTCTTAATTGTAGTTGCAAATGGTTATGTTTAACTTTCAGTAACTCTTTTAGGTGCATAGGCCCAAAACCATGACTTTTTTCCCTTTAATTAAGTACCATGCTGCACTAAACTAATTGTTTATTAATTCAACTTCTCATGCATTTCTAACAGCAGATGCCCAAATAACTGTATTGCATTGGTTTAGATAATGACTACCAGTGTTTGACATAAGGTTGAAAATATCAAAGGCCTGTTACCTGCGGGCTTGTAACCTGAAAAGGTTGCGGGCCCGATTGAAAAATTGAAGGCCCAACTAGATGATATATATATATATATATATATATATATATATATATATATATATATATATATATATATATATATATATATATATATATATATATATATATATATATGTTATATATATATATTAATATATATATATATTATAAATATATACACACACATTAATATATATATATATATATATTAGATATATATATATAATAATATATATAGATATTACATTATTGCAACGCGATGGGAACTTGTTTCTCAGCAAACAATATGTCGTTGATTTATAAAAGCGCCATCTGTTGGAAATGCATGACGTCATTTGTACTCACGCTAGGGGTTGTGCCAGTACCACTAAATCTACATATAATTATATGTGTTCGCGACTGAAACGATGAGACAATGAAATGAAAAATCGCGCGGGCCAATCAGACCTGTAACTTGTGACAGTTGCGGGCCTGGCAGAAGATTCAAGGGCCCCTGGCCCGTGGGCACGTGGTTTAATATGACTACCGGTATCACACGAGAACATTTGGCAAATTTGTGTTTGTAGCATGCAGTAATAACTTTCATTTGACTGTAGTGTGGTTAAAAAAGTAAAGGTTAGTTCATATATATATAATATAGTGTATGGAATTGTATGCTGTCATTTGTACTCACGCTAGGGGTCGTGCCAGTACCACTAAATCTGCATATAATTATATGTGTTCACAACTGAAACGATGAGACGATGAAATGTTGTAAGTTGTAACTTGTAATCCATCAAATCACCAAAGTCGATCTTTTTCCGCAACATAAGTATTACTAAATATATCAAAAAATCGTGCTGGCAAACCGGGCCTGTAACTTGTGACAGTTGCGGGCCTGACAGAAGATTCAAGGGCCCCGTGGGCACGTGGTTATTACTACTGGTATCACACGAGAACATTTGGCAAATTTGTGTTTATACTATAGCATGCAGTAATAACTTTCATTCGACTGTACTGTGGTTAAAAAGGTAAAGGTTAGTTCTTATATAGTGCAGTGTCCAGTCCTTAGGACTGCTCAAAGCGCTTTACACTTCACCCCCTGGCAGACCTGTTCATTCCAAGGCCATTTCAACTTCTCTGGGAAGCATTCAGCCATGCAACAATTACTGCACGAAGACAATTCATTCACATATTCACAACTGTCTCTATTGCCAGGTACTCATTTATTCAGTTGAGTGAACTGTGGCAACGTGGTCAACGTGATCAAACTTGCCAAATGTTTGAAGTGACCGCAGTGGGATTTGAAACCAGGTTCTCTCAATTGAGAGTCCGGCATTCTAACCAGTATGCTATTGCGCCCCATGTTACGAGGTAGTTGTATTTTACTGTGACCATGCCTTAGCCTACATATTTCATGTTGTAAACTCCTTGGTGGTACTTAAATTGTGATTGGATTGACTTACTTGACTTGACATAAAAGCACCCCTCTGTTCTGTTCTATTTATGGCATGCCGCTCTGCTGTCAATAGCAGGAGCCCAGTATCATTCCTGATCTGGTCACTCCACCTCTTTAGTGGTCTTCCTCTCTTCTGCTGTCCTTTGAAATCTTGTTTGTATGCTTGCCTAACGATGTTATTTCTTTGCATACAGCAAACATGCCCAAACCACCTGTGTCTGATGACATCTGTTGATAGGTTCAGGTGTAAAGTTGTCCTCTCTGATTTCGATATTTTGTAGTCTGTCAACCCTGGTAACACCTCTAATAGCTTGCAGGCAGCGCATCTCAAGAACCTCAACAGATTATATTTCCTGTGATTGTAGCGTCCAAGCCTCTTCACCATAGATTAGTATTGGCAGTATATATATATAAGGGCTCCATATAATCTGGCTTTCAGTCTTGTTGAGATGTTTCTGTTGGAAAATGTGCAAAGGCTGCCGATGCTGTTAACCTTTCTAAACACGTTTGTGTCATCCACAAATTTCAGTACGTTGCTTGCTATATTGTCGTCCAAGTCATTGATATATATTAAGAATAATAAAGGTCCTAATACTGATCCTTGTGTTATCCCACTCAAAACTGATTTCCTGTTTGAAACCTCTCCATCTACTACATCACGCTGTCTTCTGTCAATCAGCCATTGTTTTATCCATTATGCCATCCCGATACCATGGGCTTTTAATTTAAGTAGTAATCTTTGATGTGGCACTTTGTCAAAAGCTTTCTGAAAATCTAAGTAGATAATATCTACTGGTAATCCCTCGTCTAACCACTTAGTGATTTCTTCCAAAAAACATAACATGTCATATTAATCATTTTGTTAAGCATCACCTCGCTTTTAGGAATCCATGTTGAGATGAATTTAATAATTTATGCCTAACAAGGAAGTCCACCATATGGGCTTTAATTAACCTTTCTAATAATTTACAAATCATTGACATTAAACTCACTGGTCTGTTATTATCTGACTTATTTCTCAAACCCTTTTTAAATAATGGTATGATGTTTGCTTCTTGCCATTGAAAAGAAGTTGAATTTCATACCCCATTTCCTACAGGCAGCTTGAATGTCTTCAGTTGAGAGTTGTAGCTTCTCAAACACGCTGGACATAATTGTTGTGTCATCTGCATAACTGATGTCAAAGCTGAGGTTGGTAAATAGCTTCAACTTCTTGCATAAGCTATTCGCGTCAGCCATGACAAACTCCAGGAACAAACTGAACAGGATAGGTGTTAACAAACAGCCCTGTCTCACTCCTATTTCCGCTCTGAACCATTCTGTCAGTTGACCATAGATGACGACTGCACAGTCAACATTATCATACATAGCTTCAATCAGTGATGTTATCTAGGGATCCATCCCAATATACCTCAGCATCTTCCACAATGCCCATCTCCAGATAATATCAAATGCAGCCTTGAAGTCCACAAAATTTAAATGCAGCAGAACCTGGTAGTCATTTGCCTTTTCTATGATCTGTTGCAGAAGACTTTACCCGGGATGGATATCAGAGAAATTACTCGATAGAGTGACAGGGTTAACTTGCACCCTTTCTTGTGTACTGGATTGATTATACTTCTGCACCAATCTGTTGGTAACTTTTCCTGATGCCAACCAAGCTGCATTGCATATTTTCAGGAGCATCTCAGCCATCTTCTCTCCGCCTGCTTTCAAAGCTTCAGCCATTATGCGAGCAGCACCAGGCACCTTTCTTGACTTCATTGCTTTGACAGCCTTCTGTACCTCCTCTATTGAGAACGGTGGTCCTACCAGTCCAGGGATGTTATCTGGAATGTCAAGTGCTTCCTCTGATCTTGGCCAGTTTGTGTTAAGATGTTTCTCAAAGTATGTTTCCCAGCATTTCAACACTTCATTTGGAGCTGTTTTTTGGTTTCCGTCACCATCCTTTGCAGCCATGAGGTGTTTACATGGCTTGTTGCTGAATTCTCGCACATTTAAAAACAAATTATGCGAGTTGTTTTTCTTGAAATCCTCCATAACTTGTACCTTTTCCTCCAGTTGTTTCTCTTGTGGGTTCTTATCGCCTTCTTCACTAGTTTGTTCTTATCTCTGTACGTTTCACGTTTCTCTGCAGTTGAGGTGTTCTTCAAATACTCTGTGTGTGTCTTTCTCCTTTCCTCACACTCTCTTGCTAGAACTGATGGAAGATTGATGACCTGCTATCTACGCCTGAAGCCAACTACCTTCTCAGTGATTTAATTTGTTGTCTCTTTGAAGTCTAACCAGAGTTCCTTCACTGATCTATCACCAGGTTCCAAATATTCCAAATATTCAAAGGCTTCACCAATCGTCACTTGGAACTCTTGCCTTGTCTCTCTACCACAAAGCTTTTCCACTTCGTACTTCTTGACTACTTTCCTGTGTGATTGTGAAACACAGGGTTTGACGTTTATGTTTGCTATGACCAAGAAGTGGTCTGAGCCCAGTTCTGCAAATCTGTATGTCCTACAGTTCTTCAGCTGGCCTTTGAGTTTCCTCTGGACAAGAATATGATCAATTTGGTTATGGTTCCTGCATCTGGTGAAATCCATGGTGCTTGAAAGTTGTCTGCTGATGTAACACATACTGCTCTGCTGCTGCTTGGCGGGTTTATTGATACAGATAATTTAACCCATGCATTCTTTTAAAATGTCATTATTAACAATGACATGCATTGAGAAGTCTCCTTGTAGTTATGCATGCGCATAGCAACTATTATCATATAATTTTCGTACAAATAATATTTGCAACATAAAATATTTAATTAAATAAAATATGAAATATTACATTAGAAGTGACTGTATGTGCTCTACAAATGTTGCATTTAATATGAAAACTGTGGAGAATATTTTCTTTTTTTTCTAGAATTCTTTCGTTTTAAAAAATGTTTGAGCCTATTTACTAAATTTTTTCTCTTCATTTTTTACGTTGCGTAATTGTATGCTCAATACGCACAAACATCGCCTTCGCGGTTCTGATGGTACCAAGGCATTGCAAATCGCACACGTGCCATGCTATTTTGATTTGTAAAACGGATTAAAAGTGGCCTAAAACACAATTTTTTTAAAGAATATATGAACTTTTTTACCGGAACGTATGCGGAATGATGCAAGGAATGCATTCAGGTACAGAAATGCAGAAAAAATAGCATTCGTCGAAACTGGAATAGCCCTGAAGGACTAGAGAAAGCAGTGAAATAGATACTTGCTCAAAAGGTATTTTCCGGTTTCCCTAGCAGTGGTTCTATCTCTAAAGAAGAATCATCAGGAGGATCCAAGATAGCCACAGTAGCTACTACTTCCTCTGTCGACCTGGAAACATATTTCTTTAACATGTTCATATGGAAGATCTTAGTGTTGTTTCCAACCCGGATTCGGTAATCGGTTGACCCGACCTTCTCTATTACTTCATAAGGTCCTTTCCATTGCATTAGCAACTTAATGTAATCAGTGGGCAGCATTACGAGTACCTGGTCACCTATGTTGAGAGTTCTCATACGCGCCTTCTTGTTGAAATGACCTTTGTAATGCAACTGCGAAGTTTTCAGATTATCTCTAGAGGGCTCATTTGTCAAATTAACATTACTCACAGCGGGAGCTTTAAGCGGACTAATCTTTCACTCTTGTTTCGCTGCTTCAGCTCTGGTTACAACTACACAGATTACGTTCTCTTTGAGAGGACCCTGGTCATCATTGGTCACATTTTTACAAAGGTGACTCATCTTTGTCTAACTCACTGTCTCCCCATAAGTCGGGGTGTACCCCTTGAACATTTCCGATAATTACATCGCAAATAGGATTTGTGATGCAGGACACCTCTACTTCCCCAGAGAAGTTAGGTGAAACTATCTTACATCTAGCTGTGGGCATGGTAATAGCAGAATGATTTATCATTACTAATATTTGCTTCTTTCCTATGAGTTGATCGTCCCTAACAAGATCACGTCTCCCAACTATTCTGCTACACACTGTGTCCCGGAGGATATTAATGGTGTTTCACCGACACATCCTTGT
Source organism: Lamellibrachia columna (assembly GCA_963662155.1). Lineage (NCBI taxonomy): Eukaryota > Metazoa > Annelida > Polychaeta > Sabellida > Siboglinidae > Lamellibrachia > Lamellibrachia columna. The sequence goes on along the minus strand of OY759264.1, from coordinate 17,931,439 downwards.
GTAATTGGCAGATTAGACGGAATGTGATCACACACGTTACCAATGACAGGGAAACTACATCCACATTTCAGAACAGCTTAATTACTACACTGATTAGTGGGATTACCTACAGATAGACAGGCATTCCCCACAATGTTCTTGGGGCTCCATGGTCTTAGATTCGGTGGTTGTGGTTTTTCCATGGGACAATTTCTAGCTATGTGTCCCACCTTGTCACACCGATAACACCTTATTGGTTCACGCATTGGACATGAGAAAGATTGGGATGGCTTTGGATCTCGATCCTTACTCTACACTGCCTGTGTATGGACTGGAGTAATCTTAAATGGACCTCTAATCCCAACCACAGAATGAGATGCAGTGAATGTCTCTGCAAGTTCCTCAAGTGAACTAATATCCTTGGGAGTACGCTCTCGAATGAAAAGTGCCTGATCATGGGGACAAGAATGAAGAAATTGATCTCACAAAATAAGTTCTCTCAACTTACCAAAGGTATTACTGATCCCAGATAAAGTTATCCATTGGTCCAAGAAATTCTCCAATCGAGCTAAATACTGCGAAGCTGTCTCGCCAGGACCCTGCTTGCTGTATTAAAATTTCTTCCTGAAATCTTCCTCGGTCAGGGAAAACTTAACCAACAGAGCCTGCCTAAGTTTAGTGTAATCATTCATCTCATCTCTAGGTAACTGACAATACACTTCCAAGTGCTCGGCCTGTTAATAAACTACTCAAGCCAAGTGCATAGTCGTCCAAGTTCCACCCCGCATTCTCAGCGTAACGTTCGAATTGCAAAAGATTAGCATCTATTTTATCTTCAGCTTCACGGAATTCAGGTAACTTGGGAAGTTTCATACCTGTTCTGTGCTCGCTGGAGGAATCTGAATTACAGATATAATTGATGGAATCAGCACATACCTTCTCTGCTTCCATTTGCAGGGCCACCATTTCTTTCTAATGTTGCATATTCCTCTCCTCTCCCTTGAGCTGCATCTTCATCTCCTCTGCCTCTTTCACTCTTTGTTTTTCGGCAGCTCTCTCTTCTCTAGCGCAATCGGCATCTTCTTTAGATCATTGTTGCTCCTGCTCCTGTTAAAGAACCTTGTATAGATGAAATATAATCCTGTCTAGCAAAGTCTAGTAATTCTTTACCTTCCAATTTCAGCCTTTCGCCGATTGTCATACGGATTCTACCAGAATGCTATAAGAACCTTGTATAGATGAAATATAACTATCAAAATAACCTGACAAGAGAGGATCACAACCTGTGTCTTTATATATCAATGATACCTATATCAAGAATCACAACTCACGAGTGTATAAACACTTACCTACCTCGTAGGTAAAACTCAACTCTAGCATGTCTCATAAGGTGAATGTTGGTTAGGTCATAGTGTAATATTTAAATTACTCTCACGTCTGCAAATATTGTACAGTAGCTGCATAGTAATACAAGGAGCACTTCCAACCAATCAGCATAATGCAAGACGGCCTTCTGGCCCGCAGTATGGGCAGTTGGCCGCGCACACAATTTCAACCATTGGTTCAAGCACCCGCATTTTCCAATTGTGTGCTTACATTTTGAAGAACTGAGACTATTGAACGACATAACAGGATGTAATTATGATCAAACAATACAATACATGCAAGGATGTATGCATTAGTAATGTAGGGAAAGAGAAATATATAAGCATGTTACATAACCATAATATTGCTTCATGTTAGATCAGCATAGGTTAACATGATTTCGTGTTTTAGCCCATAAAGATAACCAGCTTCATATTGAATATGTTCTCTCTTGCTTTTAGTGGACCACATGGCCAAAGGGGAGGCTTGGATACATCATCTTGGAGCTATGTGAGTACAACTTGCAAGAATGGTTGGAACTGGACCGTGTGATCAACCAATCTGAAGACAAATGGAAACAAACAGCTGCTGGTTTTATAAAGGATCTGCTATCTGGACTTTGTCATCTTGGTACACCGGAACCAAAGATCATTCACCGAGATTTGAAGGTTGGCATTATTGTTATTCTTGACACAGATTGTTTAAATGGTCAAGTGTGTAGGCCTTATGTATTGAATCCATTGAATTGCAGCAACAAAGTAGTGTAAACATCTTCAGAATATGTGATTTTGACAATATTATATGATTCATGTGGTCAACAAAGGGAGGAGTAAATTCAGAGGCACACTATGGCTAATAATAATAATTGAAAGTGTACCATGCATGTTTGGAAATGAAAAAATCAGTATTGTTAATAATGTGACATGAGCAATTCTCAAAACTTCAAAAGGCACAATAATGTTCAGTTTGCATTTGCATTTGTTCGACAGGAACAAAACTTAGCTGTACAACAAAGGACATTTAGAAAAGAAAATAGAAATGTATGCCCTGGTGATGTGCGGTCTGTGTACTGGCATGATAGGTGTGTTTTGACCCCAGAGGATCATAGCTACATATAATGGGCACTCGCTAGGACATCCCAAAGTTACTATTTGCCCATAATTGGGGACTGATTTAGTGAGTGTTGGGACATGTCCACCCATGGGTGGACTCTGTACACTGCACCTTGTCTGTGGGGAGGCAACGCACCAGCACAGGAGGCTTTTGCACTCATGTCCCCTTTCACCCCCAAAAAGGGCGCTAGCTGGTGGCTGCAGCTGAAAGCGAGAGTAAAGCGCATGCACTACAAACTATTCACTACACTACAATACTAGACGCATCACACATACCTGTGTACACACACATTCACACATTATTTTGATACATGCATTAAGATAAATGATGTTTTAATATTAAACCATAAAACAATCTCCCAATTGAACCTTTGGAAAATAGGTCATATAAAATGATTTATTTAAAACAAAACTAAAATGTCATTGTTTTTTTAAAGCAGTTGATAATTTATATATATCACGATTTTGATGTTACAACCCGAGAATGCATTTATTGTTTTCAGTGATGGACAGGAGTGTTTGAAGCTAGCAGACTTCGGCATAAGCCACACTGTGGATCAAGGACGAAATACTTCTGTTACTTGGGAAGCAGGTTTGTTAACCTTGTTTTTGTATTTTTTATTTATTTCATTGAAAGATCACATATATATGTAATACCATTATGTTATGAATGCTAATCAAAAACCAACTGCAGACATGGCAACATTTCTTATATGGATATAAGCTGTAATCTTTGCACATCTTTTACATGTCACATATTACAATGGATATTGGTTTGTGTTATGGTGGAGTGATATGCCCACATGTTGGTTAGTGATAAGCTGAGTATATGCGAATCATTGTTATGCAGGCAGATTGCATTGAAAAGAGTAATTAATACTGGAATTGTTAGTACCATTCAAACATATATTTGATCATTGTCCCTGGTTAATATGATTTATATGATTTACATAATTCAAGCAAGATCTGACACACTCAGTTCTAAGCAAACAAGACTATTTGAGTGTACATAGACGTACTAGAATCGTGTAGCTTATTGACTCTTTGCAGTCGTCGTTATGACTATTAAAATAATGAACTCACTGAAAGTGAAATAACACAGTTCCACATTCGATGATTCATTGTGCAATAGCACTGTTGCTACGTTGTGTGGAGGCATGCATTAAACACAGTAGGGAGGTTCAGCACGGCAAACTTGTTACTTGTTCGTGTACAAGTTGTGAACTGCATCACTGCGATGTAAGGGGGCTTTTCCTGGGGATTCCCCATGCTGCTTCTACCCGTACACTGCAATTTGAAAGTTTGTTGTTATTTTATGGCGATTCTATAGCTAGTATAGATTAATTTTTAAATGTTGGCATGTTAATCAACCTTTCTAGCATTGTTGTGATACATTAAGGGTTAGATGGGTGAATAATGCCTAAAATAAAATCACAAACTATTCGTCACAAATGTTTTTAGAAGGGATACATAGTAAATATTTCTTTCCTAACGCCGGTAAGAGAGCCATAATAAGTCAAAGCTTAAAAATCTAGTTGATAGTGTATTAATTTAATCAAACACGTTAACAGTTAACATGTAGTCATACATTTAGCAAGACACAAAATATTCTTACCCAATGTAACAACAATGTCAAATATTGTCATTCTTTACTTACAGGTCTACATGTATCAAATTACTTAACCTCTTTATTTGTAACAATTGGGGCATGTATGCATAGATCCATCCATATACTGTTCTAGACCCCTGTATGGGGTCAGCTACAGCATTACTGCCGTCCACACTGCCTGCTTGGCACTTCTCACTCACTCGACTGGGAAGCAGCTCCGGCCATGGAAACTAGAATCAGAGGGTTAGCAATAGAGACCACAGCTCCGTTAGTCCACGACAGGTTACATATGTACCTAATGTGTATGGTCTTTTACTATCCGTGGCATAGATTGGGATGAATGAAACTGCTCATGTTTTGAAACAGCAACCAGTCGATTTGAACCTCAGTCCCGTCGACCGAAAGTCCAGCACTCTAACACATAGCTACTGCGCCCCGTATGTATATCACATGTTCCACACTTGCAAGTTAAAAGTTTCACATGCTGAACCTCTCTAATAAGTTGAACACTTGATTACATGTCTTACTGAATAGGTAGTCTTATATGTAGACAAGTACATATGTCTACATCATTTGATATATTAATTATGTTAACATATAATACCACTCATTAAAACAACCTTTCTGTAGGGACCCATTTGTAGCAAGCCAGTGAAGTGCTTCAAAGTGGGAAAGGAGGCAAGATCCATTACACTCCGGCAACAGATGACCAGGTGTGTGGTATTGTTTGATGTGTTCTGCCTTGAAAATTTTAACAGTATAACATGTATTTTTTATTGTTTTGCAAAAGGTATTTTTTAATGTTACATTATTGTGTGTTTATCAGGTTGCAGGCATGTTAGTGTTTAACATACTGACCAGAGGACATCACCCCTATGATGGCCATACTATCGACGAGACAGAAGATTCGGAATGGTGAACCAGACCTTTCAGCAGTTAGTGACCCTGTCGCTATGGATATGCTGAAGAAGATATTGCCTGTTAATCGAAATGAGAGGTCATCAGCAGCAAGTCTGCTTGGGTGAGAACCTAGGCACCCAAATCTTACATACATTTCATGCATTAATGCTGTTGTCTGCAGATGTTGTTTAAGATTGTCACCACAATAAGTTAACTAAGAGTAAAACAAGTAATGATCCTGGATTTATTGTTAAAACAAATGATGGAAACACAATGAATGCTAAAGTTTGGCACATGTGGAAAAAACATCAGTCTGGCAGTGAGCTATCTAACTGAACCAATATCAATAATCATTTACACAGTGATGGTGCAGTTGTGCTATTATATGGCAACATGACAACTTCTTTCAAATTATACACAGCAAGAAACCATGTTCATGATTAACCTTGTAGGCCAACTCTCCTGGCTTGTGAAGTTCCAGTCTCGGTCAAACTGTCCAGTCAAACTCATCTCCTTTTTCCATATCTCTCTCCAATTAACGCCCTTCGGCCGACGTCCACAGTATGTTTATTTTTCCGGCTACCTTCCCAGAAATCGAAAATGTTCACACCACAAATTATTACAGCCTATATGCAGTCTGTTTGATCCATTACTCGTTATCTGGTTATTAACTGTATTAACGATTATTCACGAGTCACAATCTTTCATGTTCCAGTGTAGGCCTTCATTAATTGGCATTCCCTCAAATTTAGCCCCATGGTTGTGTATTTCGCTACATACGGTATATAGGGAGCCCAGGGATGGTGAATAGTGGATTAACAATTGCTGACAGACAGAAGACAGAGAGTTGTAGTAGAGGCATAGGTTTCAATTTGGTAATCAGGTCTTAGTGGACCACACGGATCAGCATTAGGACCTGTTATGTTAGTCTTAAAAGTATCAAGTATATATCAATGACTTGAAAGACACAATAGTATTTAGAAAGGTGAAAGAAGGTGGAAGTACACATCATGCACTGATGATCTAGATGAATTAGTCTGAATAATATGGCTGATGTTAGTAACTTTTTGAAACATAAATGCCCACACACAGTACATGATGAAACATATAAACTGGCAAGTGCATTACTAGGTGAAATCATTATAAAACAATAACATTTTGTAGTAGTCCCTAACAATTAGTGTTGACATGACAGTTTCAGAACAATGTGACATTTCGACCAGTGATACAACAGTGTTGTCTATAGACAATTTCTGGTGCATAAAGGCCATCATTGTGAATTAGATTTACACTGATGTATTATTTGAACTTGTTATTCCAGACAACCTTACCTGTGGGATGACAATAAACGATGTGAGTTTCTGTTGGCAACATGTTGGAGGTAGAGAAGAGGTATGTACTTTTGTACATTTGTTTTTGTTTTTGTTCTAAACAGGCTGAGTAGTAAATACTAAATACTGTAGCACTGTAGCTAAAGCATATGGTAGGACTGCAGTGATACAGTAAGCCACAATACGATATGTATCGTGATATTAGTGTCACAATACGATATGTATTGCAATACATAACAATACATTTAAAGTTTAACAGAACACATTTATTGGGTGCACATTTTACAGTTCAGCTTGTTTACTGAAAACATACTTTTCAGGAACAAATAACAATGACTATGTCATGCGGTTATACATTAGTATTGGTAGTCTCAAAATAGTTTGTAAGGGGTGTTTAGAGGTTTTAGGCCTGTTACCTGCGGACCTATAACCTGAAAAGTTTGCTAGCCCGATTGAAAAATTGAAGGCCCAACTAGATATATATATATATATATATGTTATATATATTATATATATATATATATATATATATATATATATATATATATATATATATTACATTATTGCAATGCGATGGGAATTTGTTTCTCATAGCAGACAATATTTTGTTGATGTATAAAAGCGCCATCTGTTGGAATTGTATGCTGTCATTTGTACTCACGCTAGGGGTCGTGCCAGTACCACTAAATCTGCATATAATTATATGTGTTCACAACTGAAACGATGAGACGATGAAATGTTGTAAGTTGTAACTTGTAATCCATCAAATCACCAAAGTCGATCTTTTTCCGCAACATAAGTATTACTAAATATATCCAAAAATCGTGCTGGCCAACCAGGCCTGTAACTTGTGACAGTTGCGGGCCTGACAGAAGATTCAAGGGCCCCGTGGGCACGTGGTTATTACTACTGGTATCACACGAGAACATTTGGCAAATTTGTGTTTATACTATAGCATGCAGTAATAACTTTCATTCGACTGTACTGTGGTTAAAAAGGTAAAGGTTAGTTCTTATATAGTGCGGTGTCCAGCCCTTAGGACTGCTCAAAGCGCTTTACACTTCACCCCCTGGCAGACCTGTTCATTCCAAGGCCATTTCAACTTCTCTGGGAAGCATTCAGCCATGCTACAATTACTGCGCGAAGGCTATTCATTCACATATCCACCACTGTCTGTATTGCCAGGTACTCATTTATACAGCTGAGTGAAATGTGGCAACGTGGGGTTATCAAACTTGCCAAATGTTTGAAGTGACCGCAGTGGGATTTGAAACCAGGTTCTCTCAATTGAGAGTCCGGCATTCTAACCAGTATGCTATTGCGCCCCATGTTACGAGGTAGTTGTATTTTACTGTGACCATGCCTTAGCCTACATATCTCATGTTGTAAACTCCTTGGTGGTAATTAAATTGTGATTGGATTGACTTACTTGACTTGACATAAAAGCACCCCTCCATTATGTTCTATTTATGGCATGCCGCTCTGCTGTCAATAGCGGGAGCCCACTATCATTCCTGACCTGGTCACTCCACCTCTTTAGTGGTCTTCCTCTCTTCTGCTGTCCTTTGAAATCTTGTTTGTATGCTTGCCTAACGATGTTATCTCTTTGCATACAGCAAACATGCCAAAACCACCTGTGTCTGATGACATCTGTTGATAGGTTCAGATGTAAATGTGTCCTCTCTGATTTCGATATTTTGTAGTCTGTCGACCCTGGTAACACCTCTAATAGCCTGCAGGCAGCGCATCTCAAGAACCTCAACAGATTGTATTTCCTGTGATTGTAGAGTCCAAGCCTCCTCACCATAGATTACTATTGGCAGTATATATATATATAAGGGCTCCATATAATCTGGCTTTCAGTCTTGTTGAGATGTTACTGTTGGAAAATATGCAATTTCTGAGTCTACCAAAGGCTGCCGATGCTGTTAACCTTTCTAAACACTTTTGTGTCATCCGCAAATTTCAGTACGTTGCTTGTTATATTGTCGTCCAAGTCATTGATATATATTAAGAATAATAAAGGTCCTAATACTGATCCTTGAGGCACCCCATTCAAAACTGATTTCCAGTTTGAAACCTCTCCATCTACTACATCACGCTGTCTTCTGTCAATCAGCCATTGTTCTATCCAGTCAATTATGCCATCCCCGATACCATGGGCTTTTAATTTAAGTAGTAATCTTTGATGTGGCACTTTGTCAAAAGCTTTCTGAAAATCTAAGTAGATAATATCTACTGGTGATCCCTCGTCTAACCACTTAGTGATTTCTTCCAAAAAACATAACATATTTGTTAAGGATGACCTCGCTTTTAGGAATCCGTGTTGAGATGAATTTATTAATTTATGCCTAACAAGGAAGTCCAGCATATGGTCTTTAATTAACCTTTCTAATAATTTACAAATCACTGACATTAAACACACTGGTCTGTTATTAATATTATCTGACTTATTTCTCAAACCCTTTTTAAATAGTGGAATGATGTTTGCTTCTTTCCATTCAAAATGAGTTGAGTTTCATACCCCATTTCCTACAGGCAGCTTGAATTTCTTCAGTTGAGGGTTGTAGTTTTTCAAACACGGACATAATTGTTGTGTCATATAGATCTGCATATCTGATGTCAAAGCTGAGGTTGGTATATAGCTTGAACTTCTTGCATAAGCTCTTCAGGTCTGCCATGACAAACTCCAGGAACAAACTGAACAGGATAGGTGTTAACAAACAGCCCTGTCTCACTCCTATTTCCACTCTGAACCATTCTGTCAGTTGACCATTGATGACGACTGCACAATCAACATTATCATACATAGCTTCAATCAGTGATGTTATCTTGAGATTCATCCCAATATATCTCAACATCTTCCACAATGCCCCTCTCCAGATAATATCAAATGCAGCCTTGAAGTCCATGAACCTGGTGCTCATTTGCCTTTTCCATGATCTGTTGCACTATGAAGAAGAAGACATTGCAGAAGACTTTACCCGGGATGGATATCAGGGAAATTACTCGGTAGAGTAACATGGTTAACTTGCACCCTTTCTTGTGTACTGGGTTGATCATACTTCTGCACCAATCTGTTTGTAACTTTTCCTGATGCCAACCAAGCTACATTGCATATTTTTCTGATGCCATGCTGCATTTGCATATTTTCAGGAGCATCTCAGCCATCTTCTCTCCGCCGCATCAGCATCTGTGTTATACAGAAGTTCGTCATGTTGTTGTTTAGATTAATATGTTTGTGATACTGTGATCAGTATAATAATGTTCAATGGTTGTGGATTTGTTTTGTATTAAAATATATAATCTGTTTATGTTGGTTTGATAGTGAGTCATTGGTCGAGAAAACACAACCCGCAACAGTTGAGGATGCAGATCACAATCTGTCAACTCGACTTTGCAACAGAGTACAACTTACAAGAATGGTTGCAACTGGACCATGTGATCAACCAATCTGAAGATGAATGGAAACAAACAGCTGCTGGTTTTATAAAAGATCAGCTATCTGGACTTTGTCATCTTCATACACAGGAACCAAAGATCATTCACCGAGATTTGAAGGTTGGCATTATCGTTATTCTCAACACAGATTGTTTAAATGGTCAAGTGTGTAGGGCTTATATATTGAATCCATTGAAGCATCAAAGTAGTGAAAACATCTTCAGAGTATGTGATTTTGAGAATATTATATGACTCATGTGGTCAACAAATGGAGGAGTAAATTCAGAGACACAATATGACCAATAATAATATTTGAAAGTGTACCATGCATGCTTGGAAATGAAAAAAGCAGTATTGTTAATAATGTGACATGAGCAATTCTCAAAACTTCAAAAGGCACAATAATGTTCAGTTTGCATTTGCTCAACAGGAACAAAACTTAGCTGTACAACAAAGGACATTTAGAAAAGAAAATAGAAATGTATGCCCTGGTGATGTGCTGTCTGTGTACTGGCATGATAGGTGTGTTTTGACCCCAGAGGATCATAGCTACATACAATGGGCACTCGCTAGGATATCCCAAAGTTACTATTTGCCCATAATTGGGGACTGATTTAGTGAGTGTTGGGACATGCCTATGCACAGGTGGACTCTGTACACTGCACCTTGTCTGCGGAGAGGCTACGCACCAGCATGGGAGGCTTTCACATTCATGTCCCCTTTCACCCCCAAAAAGGGCACTAGCTGGTGGCTTCAGCTGAAAGCAAGAGTGTAAAGTGCATGCACTACACACTATTCACTACACTACCACACATACCTGTGTACATACACACTCACACATTATTTTGATACATACATTAAGATAAATGATGTTTTTAATGGTAAACCACAAAACGATCTCCCAAGTGAACTTTTTGAAAATAGGTCATAAAATGATTTATTTAAAACAAAATTAAAAAGTCATTGTGTGTTTAAAGCAGTTGATAATTGATGTATATAACGATGTTGATGTTACAGCCCAAGAATGCATTTATTGTGTTCAATGATGGACAGGAGCGGTTGAAGCTAGCAGACTTCGGCATAAGCCATGCTGTGGACCAAGGACGAAATACTTATTTTACTTGGGGAGCAGGTTTGTTAACCTTGTTTTTTTTTTTTTTTTATTTATTTCATTGAAACATATGTAATACAATTATGTAATGAATGTTAATAAAAAATCAACTGCAGACATGGCAACATTTCTTATATGGGTGTAAGCTGTAATCTTTGTACATCTTTTACAAGTCACATATTACAATGGATATCGGTTTGTGTTATGGTGGAGTGATATGCCCACATGTTGGTTAGTGATAAGCTGAGTGTATGCGAATCATTGTTATGCAGGCAGACTGCATTGAAAAGAGTAATTAATGCTGGAATTGTTAGTACCATTCAAACATATATTTGATCATTGTCCCTGGTTAATATGATTTATATGATTTACATAATTTAAGCAAGCTCTGACACACTCAGTTCCAAGCAAACAAGACTATTTGAGTGTACATAGGCGTACTAGAATCGTGTAGCTTATTGACTCTGCAGTCGTCGTTATGATTATTAAAATAATGAACTCGCTGAAAGGGAAATAACATACAGTTCCACATTCGATGATTCATTCTGCAATAGCACTGTTGCTACGTTGTGTGGAGGCATGCATTAAACACAGTAGGGAGGTTCAGCACGGCAAACTTGTAACTTGTTCGTGTACAAGTTGTGAACTGCATCACTGTGATGTAGGGGGCTTTTCCTGGGGATTCCCCATGCTGCTTCTGTCCGAACATGTTCTCAACCTGTAATAGTGTTTCTACCCGTATACTGCAAGTTGAAAGTTTGTTGTTATTTTATGGCGTTTCTACAGCTAGTATAGATGAATTTTTAAATGTTGGCATGTTAATCAACCTTTCTAGCATTGTTGTGATACATTAAGGGTTAGATGGGTGAATAATGCCTAAAATAAAATCACAAACTATTCGTCACAAGTGTTTTTAGAAGGGATACATAGTAAATATTTCTTTCCTAATGCTGGTAAGACAGCCATAATAAGTCAAAGCTTAAAAATCTAGTTGAGAGTGTATTAATTTAATCAAACACGTTAACAGTTAACATGTAGTCATACATTTAGCTAGACACGACATATTCTTACCCAATGTAACAACAATGTCAAATATTGTCATTCTTTACTTACAGGTCTACATGTATCAAATTACTTAACCTCTTTATTTTAACAATTGGGGCATGTATGCATAGATTCATCCATATACTGTTCTAGACCCCTGTATGGGGTCAGCTACAGCATTACTGCCGTCCACACTGCCTGCTTGGCACTTCTCACTCACTCGACTGGGAAGCAGCTCCGGCCATGGAAACTAGAATCAGAGGGTTAGAGATAGAGACCACTGCTCCGTTAGTCCACGACAGGTTACACATGTACCCAGTGTGTATGGTCTTTTACTATCCGTGGCATAGATTGGGGTGAACGAAACTGCTCATGTTTCGAAACAGCAACCGGTCGATTCGAACCTCAGTCCCGTCGACCGAAAGTCTGGCACTCTAACGCATTGCTACCGTGCTACTACTGAAAAACTCTGTGCCTGATGAGGGAAAAGCGTTAATGCAAACCTTGTGTACCGAGCTACAGGGAAAAGCGTATGTGTATCACATCTTCCACACATGCAAGTTAAAAGTTTCACATGCTGAACCTGTCTAATAAGTTGAACATATGATTACATGTATTTTTGTCCAGGTGTGTGGTATTGTTTGATGTGTTCTGCCTTGAAAATGTTAACAGTATAACATGTGTTGTTTATTGTTTTGCAAAAGGTATTTTTTAATGTTACATTATTGTGTGTTTTTCAGGTTGCAGGCATGTTAGTGTTTAACATACTGACCAGAGGACATCACACCTATGATGGCCATACTATCGACGAGACAGAAGATTCGGAATGGTGAACCAGACCTTTCAGCAGTTAGTGACCCTGCCGCTATGGATATGCTGAAGAAGATATTGCCTGTTAATCGAAATGAGAGGTCATCAGCAGCCAGTCTGCTTGGGTGAGAACCTAGGCACCCAAATCTTACATACATTTCATGCATTAATGCTGTTATCTGCAGTTGTTGTTTAAGATTGTCACCACAATAAGTTAACTAAGAGTAAAACAAGTAATGGTCCTGGATTTATTGTTAAAGCAAATGATGGAAACACAATGAATGCTAAAGTTTGGCACATGTGGAAGAAACATCAGTCTGGCAGTGAGCTATCTAGCTGAACCAATATCAATAATCATTTATACAGTGATGCTGCAGCTGTGCTATTATATGGCAACATGACAACTTCTTTCAGATTATACACAGCAAGAAACCATGTTCATGATTAACCTCGTAGGTCAACTCTCCTGGCTTGTGAAGTTCCAATCTCAGTCAAACTGTTCAGTCAAACTCAGCATCTCCTTTTTCCATATCTCTCTCCAATTAACGCCCTTCGGCCGACGTCCACAGTATGTTTATCCATGACAGAAATCGAAAATGTTCACCCCACAAATTATTATAGCCTATATGTGGTCTGTTTGATCCATTACTCTTTATCTGGTTATTAACAGTACTGTATTAACGATTATTCACGAGTCACAATCTTTCACATTCCGGTGTAGACCTTCATTAATTGGCATTCCCCCAAATTTAGCCCCATGGTTGTGTATTTCGCTACTTACTTACTACAGCTAGAAGAACAGGGTGAACTGGTGTACCAAATACCATGCAAGAACTGTGGTGCTGAGTACATTGGGGAGACAGGAAGACTACTAAAAACATGACTGGAGGAACACAGAAAGGATGTAGACATCACGAAAAAAGAGAAATACACAAGGAGCGGGAAAAAAAGATTGATGTCTACCATCAATAAATCCGCCCTTACAGACCATGCGACAACTGAAAACCACATCACAGACTGGGAGGGAGTGAACATTGTAGACAAGGAACCCAACCGAAGAATCCGGCACATCAAGGAAGCCATCTGGATCAGGAAAACTAGAACACCCATCAACAGAGACGAGGGCAATTATGAACTGCCTCACGTGTACGATGACGTCATCAAGCGTCATTGGTACTGATGAAGTCAAAGTGACACGTTGACGAAAGCCTCTACCAGGTAAACTAAACACACTTTGGATATGTAAAATGAAAGTTATCTGATTTCAGAATACATTTATTATGTTACTTCATACCATAGAGTTACATCATTAATCATCCCCCTATAAACAAGAGTAATACGCCAGCTCACTGCAGTGAAATGGGCATGGACCACTGGCCGGCATTAAATTGCAAGGCAGAAACAGTTGCATCCACTTGCATGACACATAGGGTAGTACTGCTTATAGTGTGGACATAGCATGATACAAATAGTTGTCTAACATATGTAAATAAGTAAGTAAGTAAATTTATTTCCTCCTCACCATCATCATGTACAATATAAGGCAAATAAAAGCAATGAAGATGAGGTGACTATACCAGAGAAGTATAAACTTATCAGGCTAGTAGCCAGTGACTATGACATCAGGAACCAATTAACTTGAAGATTTGTCATTTGTTCTTCATGGGGCAAGGCCACCAGATTGATTAATCATTTGGGTGAGGGTGGTCCCAGCAGTTGTGTTATAAGTGTGGGCAGTTCGGTTCATGCTTGCTGGAGACAGTTGTGGGACAACGAATATGGTTATTTCCTGTGTAGCTTACAGCTGGACACATCGACAGAAGACAGGATCTAACTTTTTTTGCAAAGGTAAGAATCCTCAATTGTACAAAAATAGTTTAGTTGACTGTCAGCACGAACATGCATTAGTGCATGGATAGATTGTGCATGTAATAAGGTATTAGGTAATTGTATATATCTATAGATATATGATGAAGACTGGGTGCTGTACAGTATAAACACTGTGCCTCCAGTGGGTTCTTGCCATGCAGCAGCATGAATGTATCATGTGTCAACTGATAAGGCTTCAGTGGTCTTGTTTTACTAAAGGGTGTTCTATTTATGTCTGCTTCATAGGGATAAAAATGTATTGGACAAGTAAGTATACTATTTGTGATGTTTGGTGTGCATAAACTAATTAAATAACAATTTGTTCTTGCTGTTGAAGTAACGGCAAGTTACAGGCTTTTATTTTATCATTGACAAGTATATTGCACTTTGCTAGGTACTCTTTCATATTCTTTGACAAGTTCTTTATTCACTGCAGTTTCCTCTTTGTCAAGATGAGCACGTACCTAGACGGGCAGTACAATGCAGACAATATATTTCTGGCTGATTTTAATCACCTGGGATACGTAGAATCGACCTGTAGACTCCTGAGAACCATCAGAAACTTCGCCACGCTGTAAGTTTTTCAGTAAACCCATAATAAATAGACTGTTGAAATAGTTGTCCCAACGACATGACTATCCTGCTGGTGTGCTACATTTTAAATGAGGCCTCTCCAATTTTTTCTACATAGAGATAATTAGCTCTTTCACCAGACGTTTCTCATGCATTGCTTTTTATTTGTACTCTCTGATTTTACTTTGATGTTAACATTTATTTTATGATGACCACTGCTACCCTATTGATCATGTATTTTAACACTGTCTCATAATTGTTATATATAATACAACTCTACCATTATGCTCTGCTAGAATCGGAACGCCATCTTCCCATGATTTAACATTTACGACACTGAAATGCAGGATATGAAATGAACGTGTCCATGAACAAAATTACACTAGTTTATGGAGCGATTGGTACAGAGTCTGTCTCAAAATTGTTCTGTCACTTTTGAATGTCAATCAAGTTTCTGCTAATTTGATCTTGGTTTTGCAGCAACTGAAATTTTTTCATGTTAATCAAATATAAAGATGGATTTTTATTTAGTATTTCAACTACAATTCATGAAGAAATGGTTAATTTATCTTAAAAACGTTTACCGAAACTATTCAATACAAAAACAAACATAGAATAGCCACTCCAGCCATCTTAGCAGCTGTTTGCAATATTTTAGCACAACGGAACAAAGGTCTGTACCATTGCCTCTGAGATTAAGCTAGCCAATTAAAAGGAAACGGGCTAGATTTAATTACTGGCACTTTTGCATGAAAGGGTTTGGCAGTGCTTTGTGTAGGTTTTGAGTGGCATACTCAAGGCGATGATCGCTGGGACGAAAGGGCTGTTTCTTATACTTCTGTTTGATGTGGGCCTTACACTCGCTGTAAAAGTCATAGCGGAAAACTCCCATGGGAGAAGGTATTCTGCTGGCCGGATGCGGTGCTGGCCATCATACTCGAAAGCTACATCAAACCTTCCC
Organism: Lamellibrachia columna; assembly: GCA_963662155.1. Taxonomy (NCBI): domain Eukaryota; kingdom Metazoa; phylum Annelida; class Polychaeta; order Sabellida; family Siboglinidae; genus Lamellibrachia; species Lamellibrachia columna. Next base: position 17,915,334 of record OY759264.1, on the reverse strand, counting down.
TTCCTCTCGGCTATCTGCAGGATGTAATACATGTATGTGGCCATACTATAGCTCTCCTTGGGGAAAGCTTTAAGGTGGATGGCTTGATGAATCTAACAGAACCAGGTCCACTCTTTTATGTCCGACACTGCGACCATTTCCTTGGACTTGTCTTGAGGAGGGTGCTTCGGATCGTAGTTTATGTCAATGGCATATTGTCTACGCAACCATCTAAGGGGAACACTCACCTGCGACCACCTTCTGTTTCACAGCCTGGCAGATGCCCTGTCCCAGAGCCCCGTACTCCGGGGAATAAGACTCACCTTGCATGCGCATTGCCGCCTTGCGTGCCCTCTCCTCGAAGATGGCCTCGAGGTGGTCTTGCTTCTCCGATTTACTCCCACAGCTAATGGAGCTGCAAGAAGACAAATGGGAGTGCCGGCTCCTCTTCAACCGAGATGAGCGTTGGCCACTCTCTGACCGAGACACGTGTTGGCTACTCTTCGACCGAGATGAGTGGGAGCATCGGCCACTCTTCGATCGACACCTCTTCCTCTCAGACGCAATGCTGCTCGCAGAAGTGCTCCCTGTCGGAGCCGTCACTGACATAGTCGTGGGTGCAGCAGGGCCTGAGCTGATGGCGACATCTAGGGCCTGCCAGATGCGCTGACCTTGGGCATCCAGTCGCAGCTCGAAGGGCCCCTCCACCCTGGTAGACAACAAATCTGCAGTCAGAGGCGGAGGCTGCCGCCTTCGAACGCATGGATGCAGATTTGGACATCCTGCAAAACACTAGGGTGCAGCAAAAGCGCAATCCAACTCCGGCCAGTCAATGACTGGCAGGTGTCCCCCGCCTTCCCGCCCTCCACTGCCTAACTATTTCACCGCACCGACCAGCTGTAAGGTAGGCAGAACAAGGGCTACATTGAAAGACACCTTGCCGGCGAGAAGTTATGAGGAGGACATGCTGGGGAGACAAACGGGACAACAGACATGGTGCTGAACACAAACATGCAGCCATGCCTGCCTCCCCCACTAGCCCCAGCCACATTAAGCAACTTGTACGAACAAGCGTCGACACGCACAGCCACTGAAGGGCCTAAGTAGGTATTGCTACACCACCATGTCAACATGTAAATTACCAGGGGACAACATCGAGCATCCCCTGTAACACACCAGATGGCAGCATCAGTGCAGAACAAGTCACGTGACTGGCCGTGCCCCCCCTTCCGCCATATAATCCCCTAAGACAAGGTAAATAAAACAAGTGCTACACTGAGAGCACCTTGTCGACGGGAAGTTACAAGAGGGATGCTTTCGAGAGACCAGACTTACGCACCCCTCCCTTGGACCAGTAACCATATGGAGCAATGTCCGACACATTATTGTAAAATTTGGCCTGGTTGAACAAGGTCGCATAATTGCAATAAATTTTGTAACTTACCATAATAAGCATGGCTTGTATACAACACATTATATATTTAATCAGTGTAATTGTTTATTTATTATATTTGTTATGTTTATTTATCCCATGTAACCCATGCATCATATGTACAATCACATCTATGTTTCGTACATACCCATCCACCTATATACGACAGCCACAAACCAAACATACCCATGACCTAAAATTATAATATATGGAAGTATATCGACTTCACTATGTCTATGACCTCAATAAAATTTGAAAGTCGTCTACACTTTGGAATTTGAAACAACTGGCCTTACAGCTAGTGTTTGAAGCACAGGACACATAAAAACGATGCCAACCTATAAAAATGATGTCAACCCAACAGACAGACCTGGCCTTACAACCAGTATTTGAAGCACAAGAAGCATAAAGAATGCCAACCCAGACAGAATTGCATACATAATTCCTTCAGGTATTGTACATAATAATATGTACATATGAAAGTTGTGATTATGTTAACCTAAACAATAGCTACAACAGCCCCAAATGGTGAGGGTGGACTTAAGAAGGGTACCCCTTAAACAATATACAAGCTGAGCGCTCAAATAGGCTCAATCTGAACTCTCACGTAGCATTTTACACACCACAAATAAACCCTAGATTTGTCTCAAATCCTTGCCTGACTGAGAAGTACTATTTCTTCATCCCAGCTTTTGTGAGATGTACTCCATCTAACAAACATCACTCAGATTGGTGAGGTGCTTGTGGTACCACAGGCACAAGGAGAAGGAAGCACCAGGTTTGGTATGTTTTTCACAGAGTTCAGAGAGAGACTGATTAAACACCATTCTGTTGGGTTTGAAAGACGCCGTTTTTGCGCCATATTTACCCACCCCTCAAAGCAACACTGGACAGAAAAGGACCCTATTAATTTGGATATTTATGTACGATCGAAGAAAACGGCCACCATTTTGGCAGGCTGCATGTGGGTTGAGTTAGTCTCGCTTATCCGACTCTCTCTCGGCTTCGTGAATCCGCCGAGAAGATCATCTGGCAACAAAAGCATATTTTGACTGTTACCATCGTCAGATGGCACCACTGGTATACTAAAAAATAATGGTGTCATCAATACTTGAAGTAATCTGATGTATTGCTGCATTTTCGTGATCTTGTGACCAGTTCTGGTCTTATCTTATTATCTGAGTTTTCTCAATAGTTCTGTCCTTTTTTTAGACAGGATGTGTGTCAAATGGAGACGCAAATAAAGGTTCACATACCCGGAGTGGCTGTAGAAACAGCCGATTTGTGCGTTGCATGTAAGTGACAATCTAAAGTAAAGAAAATGTATTATAAAAAACATCAAAATTGTTCTATAATCATTTAAACACTTCTGTGTGATAAAGCATGCTATGCAGTTTATAACCGTTTTTATTTTTTAAATATTTATTTGCGAAGTTATTAAACTTTTTAGTGTCATAAAAAGTGGCATTTTTGTTTACACTAGGTCTAGGAGTCCGTTTCTTGTGTTGTGATCTGAATGTAAGAGCAAACGGCATAATGTGTACTAATGAAGATATTGAGGTTGAATAAAGTTTTAAGACCTTAAGATGTTGACCTAATAATGTGTGAATTTGACATGACCTCGCAATGACCATTGGCGTTGACCTATTTATGTTAAAAATGCCCTAATTAAGTAATTACGTATGACATGAGATCAGTAAGCGGAGGGAGGAGTGTAAAGTAGAATGTATATATACATTGACCTTAATATCCATTAATGACCTAATTACGTGTATTAATGGTCTATTTATTTTTAATTAAGTATGAATTGTGGTGCTGTCATGTCAATAGAGGCTGTAATTGATGACTATACTACTGACCTTACAGTGACCTGATTATTTGACCTCCATTGACATTATATACATTGATAAATTACCTATTTTAGCCATAAATAATTATGCAGGACAGTGGTGTTCGTAAATGTACTGGGGAAATGGTGTACACAATTAACTTTACTACAATGTGATATTTTGGAGACAGAATTATGTATAATTAAAGATGCCTCCTCAATTAAATTTTGTTGTTGTTTTATTTCAAGTTCATTTTGCAAAAATTCAAGCCTACCTAGTATCCACTATGACTCCACTATTAACTTACTTAATGCTTCAACAAACATTACAACTGCACCTTCAACTGATTTAGCCTATCGTAAATCCAGTTCATTTGCACAAACGAACTAGCATATTGCAGTGGATACTAGTTTGTTTTTTTGCCAAATTAATTTGAAGGAGGTACGATCATAATTTGGGCACCTTTGAGGAGGCACCTATAAGTGAAAATCGAAATGCTGAAAAATCACAGTTTTCACCTTTGGTGAAATTTCATAACTTTATCATGTGATCGGCGAGAGGATGGAAGTCACGCCCATGATCAGCATTGATTCACACAGTGTTTACCATTTTGAATATCCACTATTTTGAGCCTTACAAGATTTACAACACCTGCTCAAAGGCGTTACAGTTGTACATATATAAGTAAAATACATTAAAATGAGCTAAAACAGATAAAAAGAATAAATTAAATGAGCTAACAGGTTAAATAACTAAAATAAATAAGGTGCTTAAATTAGTTAAATAAATAGGTAGAATAAGTTAAGTTTATAAAACATCAAATACACAAATAAAATGTATAGCTAAAATGTTACTGGAATAACAAAGTTGCCTGCCAGAACAAATGAGTCTGCATTCCTGACTACGTGAGACAAAGCATTCTATAGAATCGGCACAGCCACCAAGAACGAACAATTAAAGTCAATTCTTTCGATGATTTTAGCAAAATTTTTCACTTTTTAATTAAACCGACTGCGGATATTACAATTAACACACTACATATTAGAACATCAACAAACCAGATACATGACAGACAAAATATGTTGAAGCTAACATATTCATAAAATCTGTAGTGTTTACTGTATAATTATAAAGAACACCAATATATTCTTGCATAGGGAAATAATTGTTTGAAAAAACACAATTTATTATACATTATGAGAGCTTTGTAATTTCCTGCATGCATAATGTAACAATATTTATAGTCCAATGTCAAAACTGGTTTACAGTACACTGCAGGCACAGTACATCAATATTCATATTTCACTGTCATGAAATATATCCTGTACTTCAACATGAAGTAATGTGAGGTAATGTTTATTGATTGTTCACTGTAGGCTGATATGAAGACATGGAAAAAGACAACACGCAAAGTTGGCATCAGCCCGTCATGAAAGGAATTATAAGGAAGATCATATAGTACACTGCAGCAATATTAACAGTTCACTGTTTCATATATCCAACCCATGTCAATGTTCACAGGACATTGTAGGCTCAATGCAGCAAAGTTCATAAGTCTATATGACATTGTCGGCTAAGTGTACACATATTCACAGTTCACCGTTTCGTAAATCCATGCAGGTGTAATGTGTGGATTTCACAGCCTGATCTAGACATACCAAAATATTTTTAGTGAAGCTGTCATGCAAAGTTCATTCTGGATGTCAATCCTCTTGGCTGGAGTAGCTGTTGCAGCGCATAATCTTCACGGAAGTCACTGGCGCTACAATGATACAACATTTTTGATTGATAATTGTCTGTGATTTTGCAACTGATGTGTATTATTTACTACTGTATGCATATTTACTACAAGGTATGGTCAAGGAATCATTTCTATCCAGTTTACAATGTGACACTAGCAGTTAGGAATGTAAAATAATAAAATTATTAGTTATTACCATTTGCATATTTACTACAAGGTATGGTTATAGGAAGTAACTCGAACTTTAGTTTTAGTACCCAGTGTTACATTGTGTAACAGATGGATATCAATATTGATGGATATCAATATTGTTCATTGTCGCAGGTCAGTGTGATAAATTTACAAATTGTGTACAATCAGCCCAAACTAGACCTGACTGATTGAAACTTATGTGTGTTGCAGACAGTAGACAACCAAAACATGTTTATAATGTAATTTAATGAAACAAAATACATAATGTGCACATGCACGAATTGGCCACCATTAATAATTGGCTACTTTAAAAGCAGCCTTGTCACAGTCGTAGAATTTTGAAGTTAATGACATGTTTTAAATTAGCTGTGTTGTTAGCATTGGCATAGTAAATTGACTAGCGCTGGCATAGGTAACTGAAGTGTATTTTGTGCTTTGGTGGGGCATGACAATATTGTGAGTTGAAGTCACGTTCAGCAGGAAACTAAGGCGAATTTTCGAACAACAATGCCACATGTACACCACTATTATTTGGAGAAGCCAAAAAAGTTGCTCATCTGCCCTTGATATATCCCTGGGTGCAACTGCCACCATACCCTGTTACAGGGCCTATGATTGTTAGTAAATATATATATTTGTGAAATGGGTTTCAGTTGCTACATTGTTGTTTTGTGGAGGGCAAATACTGATCCATTGTTATTTCTTATTTAATTAGGCATGTTGAGCAATATTATTATTCATGTGTATTGTTTTACATCAGAACATCATAATGTATCATATTTTATGTGTGTACAACATAACAAGTGCCCAATGTGTTAAGTTGGTGGCACACAGGAATTAAATTATTAAAAACAGATCTTGTTATTAAGTAATACTTGCCATAATTGTTATGCTTATTTCATAATTGTCTGTGTAGTATTGCACAGGGAGGAAGGTGTATGGCATCCACTCATTACAGGGGTTATGATTCGTGAATGATCTTCATTGAAAATCAAGTTCTCAGTGCAACTTCGCATCAGTGTTAATAAGCATCACACACGATACACATTCATGTGCACAAACACAACGCCAAGTTTGGAATGTGTCTATACATGGGCCACCCTTAATATGTTGCATCTGCTTTTAATTGTAAGTTGTGGAACTAAAGTTCTATATCATGACAGTAATATCCCATTTAGTAGTTATATCAATGTAATGTCAGTGTTTTTGTTAATACATTGTAGTTCAAGCAAATGGTAGTATGATACTTCTGATATAATTATGAAAGTTTCAATTACCATTCGGTAATGCAGTGAGCCTCATCAACTACAATTGTATAATATTATAGTCTCTCCACTGTCCTGCAAACAGGACTCAGTAGCATAACTGGAAAGTCCCCCTGTTTCACCCTTTCCCTTATCTCTGAAAGATAAATTTTTCATATTCAGAAGATGCTATTAAAATAATATATCGGTATCTAGGCTGCTGGCTGAAGTATAATGTCAATAAGCAGACAAAAACTATTGACACAGTAGTTGCTTTTGTCACTGGACAAGTACAAATTCACTGTGCAGCTGTTATTGCATATGCAGTGAGTGCGTGTTTATAATACCATGTTAATATTTTTATAATGTATATATATATATATATATATATATATATATATATATATATATATATATATATATATATGGCCAAGTCTGCATACAATTACACAAAATCAAATCAATTACATTTTGTTTTTCATCTTAATTACTGGTACACTAGTCCTGTTTCAATTACAATTACATATGCGTTATATGGATTTCCCCACAGATAGGCACATGTATACAAAAATGGCACACACCAAAGAATGACGAAAAAGGCACATTTGAGCATGGTATAATTAAGATTAGTCTCATTTTTATTTCTACACTTCATGAACAAATGTAAATCTGAACTAAAACAATTAAGACTTTTTTTTAATTAGAATTGAAGTTGCAAAGTGAGGTGCATTCAGCAGATGAGATAATTTTTTTCAAAAACTGACAGTTTAGTTTCTGCAAATTTAATGCCCCTGAAGCCATAAAGAAGTGCTCAGGTCAGAAAAATGTGTACTAGTTGCAAATTCAGGCCATTGTCCATTTGTCTGTTAACTCAAGCATAGTGTAAAGAGCAAGGAAGAGTCATTCATCAGCCATAACATGTCTTTGTTGCACTCACAAAGGACAGTGCCAAGAATTGCCAGCTGCCTAACTGCTAATCTTCTTCTGAATAAATATGGTGACAATTAAAATTTCACAATGGCGTATACCTGTCACATTTATTTTGGATATCTTTTGCCAATTTGGGAGAAATTAAAGACATGACTTTCACTTTTTTAAATTAAATGAGACAGAACACCATCCTGAAATGTTAATGTTGTTTACCTAATAAAGGACTGTGCACATTAAAAAATGGTGGTCAGGATTAATCCCACATTCTCATGTTGGGTGCTGAAATTTGTAAAATATAGCAAAAGTGAAAGTTTAAGGCTGAATTATTCTGAAAGTATAGCAACTAGAAGCCTACTGAACTAATAGGTTATTTCCAGTATCCCTGCCAATAGATGGTAGCAATTTGGACACTGAATTGTAACGCAACAATGAAATACCAACTGCTGAAATCCTCGCAATTTTGTTAAAATTTCATTTTTCTATCATTTTTGAATTTTGCATGGATAACCTGTACCAATATGTCTACATATTCTGCACATTTCAGATTTGTAGCCTGTAAACTTCTCAAGTTAGAAGTACCTGAAAAGAGATCAAAATAGTGGGTGGGTTTTTGGACACTTTCACATTACAGACACCATTTGCATGTAAATGCTTATTTCTTTAGTTGAAGTGCTCAGGTATAGCTATTAATCATCGGTTAAAATTTAAGAAAATTTTGAGGCATCAACTTTTGAAATTTCCTGAAAATTAGTTGATTTGACACGGATTGACCTATATATCAGTAAGGGAAAATAACCGGTACAGAGAGGTAAAATGAGCTATTTTGGTTATTCGCGTTACATTTATGAAGGGACCTATTTGGCTGCGAGCTACATCAATGCCATATTATGGCATTGGGTAATTGTTTACTTAACTGGCCTAAATTATTAGGGCTTTATGCCGATGGTTTTTCCAGCATGTTTATACCTGAATGTGTTCCTTACATCATTCCGCATATGTTCCAGTAAAACAGTTCATATATTCTTTAAAAATATTGTGTTTTAGGCCACTTTTAATCAGTTTTACACATCAAAACAGCGGAACCGATTGCTTGATAAACACGGTGCGTGTGCGATTTACACATTAGTCACGCCTCGGTGCCATCAGAACTGCGAAGGCGGTGTTTGTGTGTATTGGGCATACAATTGTGCAATGAAAAAAAATGAAGAAAAAAATAGGCTCCAAAAATGTTTCAAAGAAATTTTACAAAAAAATTAAAACATTCTCCCCAGTTTTTACATTAAACGCAACATTTGTAGAGCACTAAAGTCACTTCTAACGTAACGTCATATTTTATTTAATGAAATATTTGATGTTGCAAATATTATTTGAATGAAAATTATATGGTCGATATTAGATGTTATGCGCATGCGCAACTACAAGGGGACATCTCATTGCATGTCATTGTTAATATAATTAAATTTAAAAGAATGTATGGGTTAAATTATCTGTCGTTTGGTGAACAAAGATTATTGTTTTTGTAATAAAAAAATATTCTGATGATATTGCATGTCATGCGCAACTTTAAGGAGGGAGGGAAAGAGTACTTTAATTTAATTAAGTAAATTTATAGAAATTTTAAGTCAATTTATATAAATTTACAATTTAATGTACTCTCTTTACATTAACATGTTCATTTAAATAATTTACAAATAATAGTTAAATTATATGCATGTTCATATTTTTGGAGAACACCAAATACATATTTAGTTTTTTCATAATTCTAAACTGATGAATAACCAAACCACATGTATAGCTTTTCACGTATATGCTGTGTCTATGTGCAGTTGTAGTATCACCAGATTTGTCTGAATACACATTTCTTGATCGAATGACTGATAACACATTCACAACTCGCATCCAGCAACACACAATCCTGTGCATTCAATGTGGATTCAACGGCTATGCGCAGGTCACGGCAGTTCGTGCAAATGCTACACAATTTCTTTTGTGCAACTGCCTCGGACCGAGGCCCTCGGTGCGCGGAAGAAAGCCACACGATGTAAATACTTACAAAATAGTGTTGTTATGTAGGTTTTGGCAAGGATTTCTTACAGCAATTTACCTTATTTCTGCATGCACCCACATAGGGGTATATACATGAAGCGTTAATCGGAACAATAACAGGAAAATTGTATAAAGCCTGTGCCGGATTACCATGGTACAAGTGGTGTACTCATACTCAGCACTCACCCCCCACAATAAAGATGTGTAAGTAATTTTTTACAATGCAAATAAAGGTTATTACATATACCGTATGTTGTATTTTTGTGTAGTTACAGGGTTGAAAAAAATCATGATTTTTTTATATTTAAATAGTTTTTTTAAATCTGGTATATAGACATTTATAATAAATGTTTATATTTATAAACTCTTTCAAACGTGTTCTATTCAAATTGATTTGGGTACTTGTCTTAACAGAGGGTACATATGATTGTTGCTTACATAAAGACATTAGACAATGTCCACAAGGCCTCACCCCCCTGTAGTTGCATAATCTGTCTTGGAAAGAAAAGCATGCTGTGTGTCTGTGGCTGTAGCAGTGATAATTATTGTTTGCTGAGAGGGTGGATTAGCACCTGTCCAGGGCTCTGTGTACTTTAAGGGTCTCCAACCAGACTGCAAACTGGTACAGTATTAAACAATTGTAGCCCAGACTGTCTCACTTGAGTCAACATATTGAATTGGTAACAACTAGCACAAGTGGACTTTAACTCAGGGCTTCTGACTTGAAGACAAGTTTGTGTGGCTTCACTGCATTCAGAAATGGACTAGCGCAACATACACAATGTCATAAAATATTTGACTATCAGGGTATCTGGTGACAATACAACTACAAGAGTGCGCACTTTGTGCTTTTGTATTAAAAAACTTTGTTGATCTCAATGCTCGTAAACAATTATTTGTGTTAAATTCATATAAATCAGCGATTAAAAAAACCATAAATCAATGATTTTGTTTAAGTGATTTAAATCAAACCCTGTGTAGTTATGTGAGGTTTTTAGTCCTAGTTGCCATTTAGGTGGGGGCATTATATCCGGGGAAAACGTGTCTGTATACCTACATTACCCCCTCCAGACAAAAGAAATGTATGTTGTGATGTGATGCTAGGTCTACTGGTCTTGTATAATAGCAAGTGTAATGATCATGTTATACGCAATTAGCCACATCATTGGTATTTCTCCTATTCAATACATATGAAGTGTCAACAGGTACGTGACTGAATTATTTTAAATAAACAAGTTGCAGACAGCTTTAAAACACCATTGTTACTTTGCGACCTTTTCATTCAAATAAATATAAGGAACTTTTACGATAGTTTGTCCATGAAGTTCTTTACATATAACTGGCCATAGATGGCAATGATAATGAAAAGTGATGTAGTCCCATAATGGTAATAATACATTTCTGTTTTTACGTAATTATTGTGGCAAGGATACTGAATACTCTATGACGACTCCATCCCTTTAAGAAAGCTAAATAACTGTATAAACTGTTGTGTTTTATTTATTACACGTAAAAATCACACTAGCTGTTACAATAGTGTAGCACGTTGATTAATTAATTACTAATATGTTAATTAATGTTATATATTTTGTTGAATGTGTGTATGCGCAATGAAAGGATGCTTTTATTTCACATGTATTACCAGAAAGTAATTAATGTTATTTAATATGAACAATTACAATTGTTTCTGAGCTATATCTTCTTCTTCTTCCCATTACTCACTATCAAGGCGGTACTAAATCACGATTTCTCAGCAGGATATTGCTGCAAAAACGGACAACACAGAATACAAGTTTTATCATGCCTGCCGTCAGATACCTGTACTTAATCAACGGGTCAATGAGGCACAGATCCTCTACGATCGCTCAGTTGTTCATTCCGCTATTCTTCGTTAGTATGACTCATTATATTGAAGGGCGTACACGACGCTTTCTGCGAATACGCAACAAGGCGTGCGACTGAGATGGACGACTTTCTTTTAACCTTGATGGGATCCTTCTTTTACAGAATGCTGAACGACGATGGTGCAGAATGAATTTACTGACAACTGTTTCAACTCCCTCCCTCCCCATCAGAAGGAAACCAGACATGCAATATCAGCATAATTTAAAAAAAAAACTTTGTTCACCAAACGACAGATAATTTAACAACTGCATTCTTTTAAATTTAATTATATTAACAATGACAGGCAATGAGTTGTCCCTTTAAAGTTGTGCATGCGCATGACATGCAATATCATCAATATATTTTTATTACAAAAACAATAATCTTTGTTCACCAAACGACAGGTAATTTAACCCATGCATTCTTTTAAATTAAGTTATATTAACAATGACATGCAATGAGATGTCCCTTGTAGTTGTAACATCTAATATCGACCACATAATTTTCATTCAAATAATATTTGCAACATCAAATATTTCATTAAATAAAATATGAAATATTACGTTAGAAGTGACTGTATGTGTTCTACAAACGTTGCGTTTAATATGAAAACTGTGGAGAATGTTTTAATTTTTTTTTTAGAATTTCTTTGCTTGAAACATTTTTGGAGCCTATTTTCTCATTTTTTTTCTTCATTTTTATTTACGTTGCGTAATTGTATGCCTAATACACACAAACACCACCTTCGCGGTTCTGATGGCACCGAGGCGTGACTAATGCGCAAATCGCACACACGCCATTTATCAAGCAATCGGTTCCGCTGTTTTGATGTGTAAAACTGATTAAAAGTGGCCTAAAACACAATATTTTTAAAGAACATGAACTTTTTTACTGGAGCATATGCGGAATGATGTAAGGAACGCATTCAGGTATAAAAATGCTGGGAAAACCGTTGGCATAAAGCCCTAATAATTTAGGCCAGTTAAGTAAACGATTACTGGCATATTATAATAAAAAAGAAATTATTAGTGTAACTGCAATACGGAACGGAACCATGGAACCAACGCCAACGGGTGTACCATGTAGGTACTAGGAAAGCTAATTAGGAAGTAATATAGGTGTATGCAAGTTTTATTTGATTGTATAAAATTTAATCAATTTATTAAAATAATGCTTTACAAAAAACAAGGGGTTCTTAAGAGCCCCAAATCGCAACTTATTTTGACCTGTTTTCAGGTGCCTTTTTATAACCGACTAACTTGATTGCGATGCAAACATGATGAACCACGAGTGACACGAGAAAGCTGCGTTACTGTAATAGTCAGCCATATTATGGCATATGCATGAAACTAAAATCAATACAATGGCTTACCAGTATCGTTCAGCCTCGGGTGAACAGCACCAAGGGCAAGGCCCACGAGTAGTCTTTCTTCCGATGACCAAGGCAACAACATCATGTCAACATGTGCCAGCCGATATGCTTGCCGGGTACACGAGGGAGAATTGTGTATATGAGGGTTTTCCGTACCCTATAGGAAGTATTCCAATCACATCACGTCCATCAGCAATGTTCTTGATGCAGGCAAACTGTTTTTCTTTCAGTGCAAACTCTAAATTTAACGACTCTTGCTCTGTCAATAGCACGTGCGACTCGTAACGGTGGCGCCACAGCGCGGAGCCTGGATAATCGAGGCTAAGGTTCAGTCAGTCTTAAACATAAAAGTAATACACACAAGTGAAAGGATCTCCAAGCCGACTTCGTTTTTCCGGACGTTCAAATCATCTTAACCGTAAACGCCGTGCGGCGTTTGTAGTGCAAATTACGCTTACCCGTCACTCACATACTGGTAGTTATTATAGCTAAGCAGCCAAATAAATGGAAGCAAACGCGAATGTAATACGACAGAACACAGGCACATATATACGATACGAATGATTCCCGGGAAAAAAAGTAATTTGTTTGAGAACTCCCGGTCACCACCGCTGCCCATTGGTGACCAAAGTAGGGGTTGCCTATGCGGCGGATACCACCCAGAATACTATACAGTCTTAATTGTTATGTAGGCCACTGACACTGTACTAAATCTCGTCGGTGACTCACACGGATTCCCGGTTGATACTTGTCACAAAACTGATAACTAAAATACAGTGAAACATGTGTATGGCGAACAATGGCACTAGGAAAAGCGTCCGTTATGGACAGGCGTTTGCTGTGAGCTCAGGCGCGTAAATAGCCGTACGCACATACACACGTGCTTCCACACCAATTAATATGGCAAACAAAAATTAAACAAATCCAATCCGCCCCCATAAAATGAATGGTCCATCCCTAATCTGGCTGGCGTCCATTATGGAGTGCAAGCACGAATCAGACATGTAGCTGATGGGACGCCATCTACACTCATGGCAAAGGACACAATGTTAACTTGACTATTGCGCATGCCAGCAAAGTTCCACTAGTTAGAAGTATGGTGGACACAATCCAACAGATCGTCTATTCCTTCAGCTACTCAGCCCAGGGGTTATTATACGTGTCTTTTAGGCTGAGCTCGAGTTAGGCAGCCCCCTGATGCTGCAGATGTGGCCGCCCCAACTCTGAAACTGTGACCCTTAATTAGTACTCAACCCACTGAATCCCAGCAGACGCTGTTATATCAAACTCCCTCTGCAGAACTGGAGTGCCATCTGTGTATGCATGTTCGTGCTTCTGCATTGAAACCCTAACTTCAAAAAAAGTCTGAGTCTTGTGGCTGGGTAAATAGATGTGCCTGAGATACGCTGTCCATTAACCTGCAAATGCTTAGGACCCTGTCTACCAATATGCTTAGGGCCCTGTCTACCTACCAATATGCTTAAATTGCCTAAATGAAAATGTGAGCATGTCACCATTCAGTGTTACTTCCCTAAAGTGGAAGGACCCTTGCACTACGCTGCTGGATCGGGGACCATATGACAAACACGCAAATGAGCGCTAAAGGTCAGAACCATCATGGCACGAATCATGACACATTTATAATTCGAAGTAAGCACATTTGGCAGCGGTCTAATATATAGGAGATGGGCAAGTATTGGCAATCAGAGATCAGACATTGTTCCTATGTTCTGGGCCTCTGCTAGAAGTCTGGAAATAATACAATTCTTAGCTTTAAAAAAAATGGCTGAGACTGTGGAAATAACAGAAGCCAAAGCTGCATTATGTAATTGGGCATCATCATGGCGACTGACACTGGCAAAGTGGGAACGATGACTGGTAAACCCCTACCAGCTTGGATCATGCCCGCTCATACTGCGCTCTATATGAGGATTCCAGAGACGTCTGCATGAGTCGTTCTACAGTGTCCATAAGGCAGCTGGGGACACGTGGAACTGCACTCTCGCTGGTTCGCAATTGACACATGGAGCCAACGCACTGAAGTCGTCAATCTGACAACGGGAAGTTTGTCAGGTAAAGTATTGTCACGATCCGGCACATGACGAGCTGTAAAGTTAACATTACAGCGCAAGCATGTCATAATCAACCTGCGCACTAAAACCATCACACAAGGCTCCCCGGGCGTCTACTTATTAATAATTGAGAACAAGGCCTCATTATTTGTGAAGAAGCAGACACAATTGTTAGCCCAAGAAACATCCCATAAGTCCACAGCTGCCACAATCGGATACAACTCCAGTAATGTTTAGTGCAAGCCATGAATTGGGCTACCAACCCCAAAACCACTCTGGTCTACGCACTGCTCCATAGCTCATGCCCCTGAAGCGTCTGTGAACAACTGTAGGTAGTCCCCAGTCATCAAGTTCTCATCCAAGAAGGAATCCTTGCCATTAAAACCTGTCAGAAGATCCTGCCATGTTACCAGATGTAGCTTCACTTTCCTGGTCAGTCATATGTGGTAATGCAGTCTAGAAACACCCAAAGTCAAGGCTATTAATCTCCTAAGGAAAGCCCTCACTGGCACGATAACGGAGCATGCAAAATTCAACACCCCTACAAGGGAATGCAGCTTTCTAAGCGCGACTTTCTGCTTCTCCAGAAATGGCAGCAGTCGCTATCTGTATTGTGCTATTTTGTCTTCGGGTAATCGGGCCTCCATACTCACTGCGTCCGAAGTGATACTCACTGTCGCTCGACCCACGATCTTTCCTGCTGTCAACGGGACCCCAGTTTGCTTACATAGGTCAATAAATACCTTCATATCACGTTCGCATATTTCCAGGGAATATGCCATAAACAAAAAAGTCTTCAATTACATGTACAACTTTTGTTACCCCGAGTTTGTTCATCGCCACCTATTCTAATGCAGTATTGAGTGTTTAAAATATTAAACATGCACTCGCAACTTCCAATCGTTTACACGACATCCATGTTGCACCTATCTCTCTATTTAAATCATAACAGTGGTGCGTCCTTCGGTGCCTCTGGAATGATCCGGAAAGCTGGCTCAATGTCTACTTTAGTCATGAAAACTATTGATTCGGATTCCTTAAGAAAAGAAATTGCATCCTGCATTGTTGCGTGGTGCACCGAGGAAAATTGAAGGGGCATGTAATCATTAACTGAAGGCCCCTCTGGGTGAGACAAATTATGGATCACTCGAAATTCTCCTGGCTCTTTCTTAGATACGATGCCCAGTAGACATATATTCTAAGCAGGATCAATTGGTGGTACATCAAAGGGGCCCAAAATCCTCATCAGGGCTAACTCTTTCTTGAGTTTCAGATCTATTTCCTATGGAAATTTAAAAGCGGACCTCATGTTTATGACACCTTCGCCTTTCTGCACTGGCACATCCAATTCCAAAACCTGTACTAAACCCGTTGACAAGATGCTGACTTCTAACAACATCATACCCTTGCAATACCTCACTTAGAGCTGCTGGCGAAACTGGCAGATATTGGCGCTTGTGATTTTGGACATATAATCCCAGGGTGGATAGGGGGTATGAAATACCTGTAGCGACAGGGATTGTGTTTGTATTGCTGGCCCAGGTCGAACGCATAGCAATAGCCGGTGGATCTGTTACCGGCACCCTGTCGAGAAAGGGAGATTCCCTCCCTTGCGGTGCCACCCTGGGTTGCGGCTGCTGTGCTGCGTTTAGCCACAGCTCATAATTCACGCTGACCCAAGACCACCCCTCCATACTCCTAAATGCCATGAACGGCTCATCATACCCTCGTCAGTTTCCCACACGCTCTGCCAAATGTCTAACTGTGTGCATATATTTAAGCATCTTTGGGCGCATGAAGAGAATTCTCCGGTTTCAGGAGAAAAACAGACATGTAAATATGGAAAGCCTTAAACCTTTGCATGAAAGATTGGAATTCAGCTTTGGGCTTAGGGGCAACGCAGACCGCAGGATTCCCATTATCTCCCCCGGCCGGACAGTTAACGAGAAATCCTGCTGAGCCAGGCTGATTTCCGGGAGCAAGGCATGCAAATCAACATACTCCCCAGACCACACATTTGCTCTTACTTTCTCGGGAACATGGGCATGAAGGGATACTGTGCGCATTACAAATTGGGAGATAATTGACTGAATCCATGCCACTGGCCAACGCCACCGGACCTGCATCCTGATGACTCGTGGACGCCAGCGGAGCAACATCCTGCCGAGTCATGGATTCCACAGGAACCACGTCCTGCCGACGCCACCGGAGCCACATCCTGCCGACTCATAGACGCAGTCGGGTCAGCGCCCTGGCTGCTTGGTGCCACAACCGATGATGCCCCTTGATCACCTACTGATGCCGTTGCTGAAGCTGCAACATTGGGGAGAACAGACTGCGACAGTTCACGCATCACACGCATCTCGTGATGGAGCCGTTCGATCTGTCGCATCAAAACGACCCTCCGCGGCAGCATCCCACTGACGACGAGCTGCTCGCAGACCGCCCGCTGTAGCTATGCGAACCGTCTCATTATGCTGTGCCGCTGTCGGATCAACGACATCCGTCTGTGGGGGCGCCCTGCTACAGCCGTGGCCCTCGCACTCTCCGATTGTTGGATTGGTGGCATCCTGTAACATTAGCTGCACAATTTCACACTGCCGGACCAAAGTCGGTCGACGCAAATTATCTCACATGCCATAGTCGGCCAATATAAGTTATACCACATGCCATAGTCGGCCAACATAAGTTATACCACGTGCCATAGTCGGCCAATATAAGTTATATCACGTGCCATAGTCGGCCAATATAAGTTATATCACGTGCCATAGTCGGCCAATATAAGTTATGTCACATGCCATAGTCGGTCAGTATGGTTCAAATAAGTGATCTCACAGACCAAAGTTGGTCGATGTAAGCTATCTTCCAATGCCATAGTTGGCCAATGTACATTAACTCACAGGCCATAGTCGTTCAGTGCGCGTTAGCCAACATACATGCCAGACTATTCACACAAGTACAAAACAATTATAATGTACATACAAACCCAATCTAGGAGCCACAGCTCTCATCATGACTAAGTTTGCCGTAATCTTAATAAGTTAAAACGTTATTATAACATCAAGACACGTCCTAGCCACCAGCTTCATTAAATCAAAAAATTTGCAACCTTACGTCAATGGCCCTGTGCCGAATTCACTGCAGTAAACATTGCTCCCTCCATGCTGCGAAACATTTTATAATTCACGAGATCGTTGATGCACCACATCGTTATGAAACCTCAATCCGTGACAGCGGTATCGATTGAATCTACCAGATTGGGGACGTCGATAGGTGGCGCTGCTGATATCAATAGGATTTATGTGTGCTCCCCAATAGAATCTAATTTTTATAGAGGTACATTCTCAATAAAGTCATAACTAGGAGACACCATACATACTTGCTTAGGGAATCTAAATGATAGTACTTGATATAATTTAGTAAAGCATATAAAACATGAATACGAACCAAATAACGATTCGAAATTCCTGTAAAATCCGGCCATCTTGACTGATGATGATGCTTGATGAGATACTCCCTAAACAGCTGATCACAGAAGGTAGTATAGCGAGTTTAGAGAACGAGATCACACAACTACCGCGCCCCCACACAACCACCGCGCCCCACACACGACCACCGCGCCCCACGAACGACCACCGCGCCCCACAAGCGGCCACCGCGCCCCACGCGCGACCACCGCGCCCCACATTGCTTGTATCCAATGTAAACAAACCACGCCCTTTTTGCGAACACCAAATATACTCACTTTATCTTGCATTGATTGATTAAAATATTTATGATAGGATAATATATATGTGATAAATATTGTTTACAAAATAGTGTACTTAGAATATATAAATGACAATTTTACTTGTTGTCTCTGTCGTAACTCGGCTGAGCCGTAGCGTAAACGTGGTTGTCCGAATTTTTCTGTCTGACTCAGAATTAGTCTCAGACTTAGAGTCAGTCAGTACTTATTTGAGCTTAACCTTAAATGCTTTTTCAGTAAGCCATTTAAATCCTCCAGTTGGGAGATGTTGTGACATGGCCCATCCATAAAGATTATTGGCGTCCATATACATGATATACTTAGACGGCTTAGATTTGTCGTGGTTTTGCATGTATTTATTATTGGCAGAACCGTGCCGGTGGGTAATACAAGAGATTCCTCCACGCATTCCTTTTTCAATAAATTGGTACATATCAACATCAGACATAAGATCAAGTTGGACGTCAGTCATTTTTAGCATAGCATCCCAAGATAGTCCAGGGCTTGTAAAATAATGACATGGATCTAGTTTATAAGATTCAAAGCAGGTTTTTCTAAATTGTTCAAATACATCAGCTAGTAGTAGTACATCCGACTTGAGGTACAGATCATGATATTCACCCATATTATTTAATTTAAATACTTTCCACACTTGTTTAGCATGATCATATGCTTCATTACTGATGTGCTCATCTGTTAAAATACTATAAAACTCATCTTTTTGCGGAAGAGTTGTTTGTTTAAATTTATTAAAGGAATCCATATAATCATATGGGTATGCTCCTTTCTTTTTCATAAGAGTGGCTTGAATTTTATTCTTAAACTCTTCATCAGTATATTTGAATGCATCTGAGGGTAGGTTGTTAACTAATCTATCTAACGCGCTTGACATAAATTGAAAGCTGTCTAGAAAGGTGAGGTGTTTACCTAGCATAAATGCCATGTATTTTTCCATGTTGTTTGGAATTACATTAACATCTAATTTAAATTTACCAATTTCTTGCATAATAAAGTGAGAGTCATACCCTCGCAAGTTGTGAAAAATGACTGGAATTTTATCTGAGATTCTATAGTTTAGGTTGCATAGTTCGTGAGCAGATCCTCGATATTTTCCTGTTATATGGCAGTGATCTCTTACTTTTTTATCATTTGTAGTATATTTCTTATTACAAATATGGCATTTAGTTGATTTTTTAAATTGCTGCTCTTCTTTTGGTGTTATTATCATCTCTTGGTTAAAGTGTTTTTCTTTTATTTGTTTACAATATTCTGCTTCTTCTATCATTTTAGACAAGAACTTGTTTACTGCATTTTTACCTCTATAAATTTGAACTGGTTTACTAAATTTATCATCACAACAAACAAGTTTATATCCATAACCACAATCTGTGTGTTGCTGGTACTTAGTAGTTGATGATGAAGCTGGGGTTGGGCGTGCTGTATCAATCTTTTCTGTTATAGCTTCAAAGTCCGCATATATTACAAATGGAGCTTCTAGTTGTTTGTTGTAGTTTGTGAATTTTACTTTAGCATCTTTATTTGGCATTTTAATAGCTTGTTCTCCATTTATTGTTAGACAGATTGGGGTGTGGTTATTTAGAATTGTTTCTGAACTAAAACATTGCAAACAAAACCTACAAAAATGCTTCCTTTCTTTGTGTTGTGTTTGATTATACATAAATCTATTAAAGTCTTCAATGAGACAATAATGGTTGTTCTCTTCTTCTGTTAGTAATAATAAATCTAACTGATCGTCAAACTTCTCTTTAGAAATATAAATTGGGTGTGGTTGTTTGGCTTCATATCCAAAAACATTAATACGGATGTTGTTTTGTTTTTCTATTTTATTGTATTGGTTTATAGCTACTGGAAATTTAATTCCATCATAGTTTACATTATTAATTGCTTGTCTTAGTAGTTTTGTAACGCGGCCGGGGTCTTTAACAACTGGATTTAAGTGCCGTAAATGGCACCATCTAAAGCATTCATTATCAGTGTTTTTCATATTAATAAGTCCTTTTCTAGAGTGCCGAAGCTCTATTGGTAGTTGTATATAACCTGTTCCATTACATGGTTTGTATTTTGTAATATTAATAAAGTGACTAAAAACTCTATCTATCATCCAACCTGATCCTTCTGATAGCCATTTTCCAATAGTAGTTATCACCTGCTCTGCTGACTTGTTTAGTGCTGAAACAATTTCAGTAGAATTAATAATAGTGTGTGCAGTAGAATTAAAATACACCATTTTGTATGTTAGGTGTTCTTTATTAACTTGTTTATAAAGCTCAACGCGAAGAGTTTCTACAAACTTCAATCCCTTCATTTCTTTTAGATCTTGTGTAAGTTCAGCAATTATTACTACTCTAGATCTGTTTAATTGTTCTAGAGGGCTTGCTTTTTTTACAACTTCTATGTGGTATGATTTTGTGCTGCCTTTTAAAGCTCTGGCTTGAGTTCTAATGAGTGGGTGTATTTTGGGGGATGTTGTTGTTGGGGTGTCTAAGTACTTACTAATGTTTTTAGGTTTTGATGGTTGTTTGTATGGTATAATATCTAAGTACTCACTAACTTTCTTGTGTGGTTGTTTAGTGCTGCTTGCTAAAAACTTAATTAAGTTTTGAGCTGTAATTAGCTTCTTAATAATTTCATCTTTTGATAGATGTTGAAATTCTTCCATTGTATATAACATAGGGTTAGATAAATTATTTCTATTCATATAATTTACTATAGTTTTATTTCTTTAAGTGTCTTATTCTTTAGCAGAATAGTATAATGACGCCGCGTAGTGAGCACTTGGGAGTACTATTTATAAGTGCGCCGCGTAGCGGACAAAAGGAGTATTAGTGGTCTAATTTTAGAATGAGTGCGCGGGTTATGCAGTACAAATTGCCTTCGGCTGGTTAGCTGAACGTAGTAGCGTAGCCAATTTGGACACAAAACATGTTGCTGTATTAAAATAACCCGGGGTTTTAATACAGTAACATAAGGTCTCCTTATCCGTCCTGCGGCTGTTCTTGTCTGGATTTAACGAGTAGATAAGAATAGCCTCTATTGTGGCGGAAAAGACAAAATTGGCTGTGCCGCTATAACGATCGCCCAGCAGTTTGGGGAGTATAAACCCGGGACTTCCCGAGCTGGTGGGCGATCAAGGGCCGGTTATCTGGTTGGAGGTTTTTGCTTCTTAAATAAATTGTGTTTGTTTTATAATGCAGTTCCTGTTCGGTGGTGCCTTTTTGGTGCGCCCTTTTGGGGTGTACTTAAATAGGCAGTTAAGTGTTGCTGCGGGCAGCTTCATTTACCCTTGTCCTTAATCTGGGTCAGACTATGAGGCTAATTTGGGTTTTGGAGGCCCTTAGAGGTATGTTTGGTATGAGCGCAATTTATATTTGGGTTTTGGTGGGTCTTAAGGGTATGTTTGGAATGAGCGCAATTTATATTTGGGTTTTGGTGGGTCTTAAGGGTATGTTTGGAATGAGCGCAATTTATATTTGGGTTTTGGTGGGTCTTAAGGGTATGTTTGGTGTGTTTATTGGTTTTGCGCTTGTAGCGGCCCCTCAAAACGTGCTTTTGGGGGGTTTTAAAAAATGCGCTCATACCCCCAAGTACTATACTACTTGTGTGTGCGTGCGTGCGTGCGTGCGTGCGTGCGTGCGTGCGTGCGTGCGTGCGTGCGTGCGTGCATACGTGTGTGTAATTTATCTATGTTTTTCTGCTGTTGGGACAACTAAAATTATCCTTATCCTTATGCCTGGGTAAAAGTTAAGTGCGGTTGGTTCGTTTGGCCAAAATTATATTTTTGCCAACATCTACCGGCAAAATTCCATAAACTGGTTTCAGAAAGTGTCATCGGGAATGTAGGTATATCCCCCGTTTATGGCTAAGTCAGTGTAACTTAATCAAATGTTATGACTGATCATGAACAAGGGGATTCAGTTCAATCCAGAACGAGTGAAAACAAATAAATGTAGCCAACCTTTGCATGTGATCTTAAAAAAAAAATTTCTTCAAATTTTACATAGTTGTCATGATTTTATGCTAAATATGAAAAGTAATAATGGAATAATAACAAACCAACACATACTTTGTCATTGACAATCAAGAATAATTAAATAAAAACATATCATGCGTTTATGACATAATTATATACTATGCTTAAGCATAGTGTACGTAGCATCACATAATGTTAAAATGAACCTATATATATCACTGGGGCTTTAATAAAAGACAGATCACAGAAAATCTCCAAATTATTTGCTGTTCAAATGATTTGATGTCGGTACTGTAAAAACGCCTCAAATCAAGACCATATAAATATATATATATATATATATATATATATATATATATATATATATATATATATATATATATATATATATATATATATATATTAGGATACTGACTTTACCTTGTATGAAACAATATTTTCATGTGGCTTTAACTTTGCAAGAACGTTCACTTCTTCTTCCATGGATTCTTTCCACTGACTGCCTTTCTTTTGCAGTTCTTTAACTGCGACTTCTCGTCCATCCTTAACCAAGCCAACATATACAGCTGTGCCATATGACCTAAAACACAAGCAAGCCATATGTCACACTGCCAAATATTATTTTCTTATGCAAGTCAATATTTCTTGAAACAAAGACATTTTCTTGAAATAAAAAAACATGTAAAAGTTTTTTCTTAGCAAGTTCCAGATATGTGATTGAATAAGACAATATTCTTCAATTAAGAAGATATTTCTTACTGAAGAAAGATTTGATATAAATATTCTTCATGCTAGAATTTTTTTATTGAATTAAGAAAACATTTTCTTACTCAAGATAAACTTTTGAAATAAATATTCTTAATGGAAGAAGTTTTTCTTGAGTTAAAGCTGCTTCTTAAAATGGTTAAACCCATCGCGAATCCGATTAATTTATGTGCGCAGTCTGTTTAACGTGCGCAGTCTGTTTAATAACAAAATGCCTATTCTTTCATTAGATCTGATCAAAATAGTGGATATCCAAAATGGTAAACACTATGCTAATCAATGCTGATCATGGGCGTGACTTCAATCCTCACGCCGATCACATGACCAAGTTACGAAATTTCTCAAGGGTGAAAAGCATGATTTTTCAGCATTTCGATTTTCACTTCACTTAATGCATCAAGTAATTTAATTGTTTGTCTGATGATGAATACCAGGTAGGTTTGGTTTTTCGCAAAATTACTTTGAAATGAGACTAGCAAAACAATCGAACTGAGGATGCACCTTTACGACAACAATTCTTACTGAAGAAATAAATGTTAAATAAATATTCCTTGAACTACTTTTTTGGCAATTCGTGCACATTAATATTTTCTTTCCACCGATTACCCCGTTGGTAATTTTGTGCATGTAGGTAAAAGAAACAATCTTGGTAAAATATAAAGATGAAATATGGCACATATGCTATGTCGTCAGCAGAGGTGTGTTAGGTTGACGTGTACATATTGGGTAAAAGTAATTCACCGTAGAGGGGCTGCGCTACTGTTAGCATGTTGTTCTATGTTAATTTGTTGGCTCACCTTCATTAATTTTATTGATGAATAATGTCTGACTTGTCAACTGTGTGATAAGAAGGCCCTACATAGCCTTAAGACTGAATGCTTCCCAGAGAAGTAGAAATGGCGTTGGAATGAACAGGTCTGCCAGGGGGTGAAGTGTAAAGCGCTTTGAGCAGTCTCAAAGACTAAATACCGCGCTATATAAGAACTACCTTTACCTTTTTACAAGTCAAACTGTCCGTAATTTTGCATGAAGCATAATATATCTAGTATGCATGTTCAAAATGGCTGAAAACAATTGGTGTATTATTCCCATTCACTAAATAAGTTCTTGTTTAAGCTCCTTGCATTTCACAATGTAGGTTTTCCTACCAAAATCAGCTCCATACGACGCTCACAGCCTGAGTTATTGTTGCCAATGAGTGTAAACGTCTTACATTTTGAAAATTTTAAATTCAAGATGTCCGCCATCAACCACCCCCACAATGATTGCAATCATGTCTTTTATTGCTCTCTGGGGTGCATAGAGGGTGATTAAATAAGTGTGGCCTTCTAATAATTCATTGCTGACGGAATACCGTAAGTCATAAATGTTCGTGTGCACGGTAACCTTCAAGTGGCACGAAAATATGTTTTGTATGTGGTAATCTTACAAAGTGTTTATTTGCCCTAAATCCCACTATCCAGACATGGAAATATCAAACAAAACAATGCACTGCTCTCTTCATTTGCATGCATTCCCAAAGGCTACATCCAAAAGTAAGCAATGCAGTAAATGCTTTGTAGACAGAATAGTTACCCATCGCCAATCCTGAATTTTTCATCGATGCACAATGCAACTTGTCCAAGCCCATCAACCAATTGATCTGGTGTTTTCTTCTTCAGTTGCTGCAGATTAGAAAGTTTGTTACTCCATCTTTTGCTGTGCTCAATCCACGGCACCTAGAACACACATTATTCACACAGTCATGAAAAGCAAATTTTTTTAATGGATGTATATACTTTTGTATTTCCCTACAACTTTTTGGGAGCAGTTGACATGTTGTGTTTCTCAGTTTCAAAATACGGAACAGTAATCCAATGATCTTCTACAATATGGGGCTTCAAGGTGTAATGCAAAATATGATATTTCAAGGAGACAAGGATAGCCTGACTAATTGTCACCAATTAACATTTCATGTTTACGGGAATACATTGGCCCCCACTATTTTGTTAAGATAGGATTTTGACTTAAAATCCTTAAACCTACCGGGATACGTGTGTTTAACATACTGGATATTTACATAGCCAGCTATGTTCAGTAGATCATCAGCCATAGTGTCAACAATAAAAAGTTGACTTTTTGACTCCCAAAATGTCACCCTTCTGTTTAGTGAGCAATAGTTGTCAGAGGAACAATTGTTTTATTCATTTGTGTGTACAGAGCAGGTCGACCCAGTTTATGTTATCCAACATTAATGTCGCCAAGCAGATCCAACATCATATGGATAGTGAATGACATATTTGGGTATGGATGTATACTCGTCAAAGTCCTGCATGGATATTACGCCGAGATGCCCACTTGACTGGTCATGTACCCTATGTGTTTTATGTGCTTTTGTTTTTATTTTAGTCATCACTGTCTCCTGGAGTCGGCGGCGGAACACACCCACCGACTCAGTGAGGACAACTTTGTCTGGTAATGAGCTCCACACCACAGTCGTCCTAAGCAGGACGGCGAACTTGTAGGCGTCCTCCTTTGGGTCCAGTGTGATTGAATTCGTACGGTTGGCATGGTACTATTTGCAGCACTGGTCAACTTGTTGATTTGATATGCCCACATCAGGTTCGAGCTGATGTATGTGGTGTATGTACTCCCACGGTATAAATATGGGTTATCTTCTTCTTGTTGTTGGTGATGCAAGTTACACATGGCTACGTTGAATTCCACCAACCAGGTATTGCTCCACTGGTGTTAACTGTTTAGGGCGTCTTGAAGTAGCCCTACTTATCGCTTAGGTCTTGATTTCGCAGTAATGCAGGAAAACATCATAGTCTGATGTTCGAGGTGATGTCATGTCAAATGTCGTTTATCAAAAGTTGGAAGAACAAGGGGTCCAACTATTTTTCCGTGTGGCACACTTGAGATAACCGGAGCTTGAGGCAAATCCGTTAACCACAACTCACTGCCGCCTGCGTGTTAAAAAGGCCTCGATCCACCCAATGGTGTACATTTTGGACGAAGCGATGATGTGGCACACGGCCAAATGCCTCGGGAAATCCAAGATGGCCACGTCGGTTTGTGAGTGGTCAACACCTGGGTATAATAGGAACGTCTGCGTCAAAGGCCATGCTGGGAATCATCCAGGAAGTAGTACTTGTCCAGGTCGTCCATTCTCTGTGACACTACGATTTGCTCAGATACTTTGCAACACATTGAGGAGAGTGATAAGGGGCGGTAGTTCACTGGTTAGTGGTGAGCGCTTCTTCTTGAAAATGGGTGTCACCCGAGCATCCCGCCAATCCTTCGGTACAGCCTTGGTGGAGATTGACTGTTGAATTATGAATGCCAGCATCGTTGACAGTTCATGGGTGCAGTTCTGCATAAATACTGAAGGTGTGATATTGTCCAGTAGCTTAATCACTCCAGCACTAGAGACGACAGTTCAGTGCATCTTCGGGTAGGGAGAGGGCTGCTTAGTGGGCATGTTGTAATTATCTCCTCGATTCCTACGGTACTCACATTGCAACTGTCCTGTCGCAGTCCCTTTCAGCTTTACCATAACCATTTTGATTGCCCATTTTCTTCAATATCACAGCATCGAGAGTAAATTTGTCAAGTCACTGAAACTTGGTTATGACCACGTAACACGTATGAAAAGATGGTGAGCAAAATATATCTAAATATGATTTTATCCACCTCCCTCGAAAAAACCGGCAATTTTTAGTACCACGAATACTACAATTGAGCGTATTAATTCTCGGCTAGTGGGAAATAAGACCGATCGCTTAATTGATCACAACATATAGAGTAAACGTGACATAGTTGTCATATCTAAAAATTGGCTATTAACAGGTGATATGATTTTGTCCAATTTCCTCGAAAAAACTGCCATACTTGTAAAATTGGGCTACTTTACTCTACGGAATAATCACAACAAATAATTTTCAAGGTTTCGAATAATTCGGGTATATCGAAAGTAATGCGGTTTCTAGCAAACGGATTCTGACAAAAGTTGTCAGCATCCAAAAAATAACACACATAATCTAATAAGGAATTCACATAATTCAAAGACATTATGCCATAACATCCACTTATCAACTTTTCTTGGTCAACTGCAACTAACAATCGGATATCAAATAACAAGTTTCGCAGAGTAACTAGACGCACCAGGATGTATTCTACATGCTCACAAACCAAAAAATGTAGAAGGTCACATCACTGACCAAATGTGTATGTCGTCATCAGAATATGCACCGATTTGTTCAATAACGTAGAAACACATATGCCACCAAACGTGCCTGACTTGTTCGTTACCTTGGCCAATACTCCAATGACCAGGAAAAGTACTAATTTCTTGAATTTTTGAATTGTTCGTTCAAAATATTCGGCTGTTGTATGGGTCAGTTGCCACCTTGTCATTTGCAACTAGAGTATTAACTCCGTAACATGTCCATTTATGTATTGTCATAATCATTTGAATTGCCTATCTTCTTCAAGATTTCCTATGATGTTGCTAACGTAGACCCAGAAAGCTACTCTCGAATTGCAATATGTCTTCTTCTGCAGCATTCTGCTCCCAGTACCTTCCCTTGTTCAACTTCTTTACACTGTTGTAATCCCGCTGTTTTCTTCCTGGTGAGCCGACTTCGTCCTTGTTCATCCACGTTAACTGGTACCTACCTCATATATGTCTAATTGGAATTTTTGTGAAGGTACTACCCACGATTGCCTTTTTAAAATTCCTTCCCAATCAACCTTGTTGAAAAGATTGATCACTCGAATTTCTGACTGTTCTGCTTGGTCCTGGTGATGCTGCGAATGACAATTATATGGTTGTGGTTGCTGTTACGTGGGCCTGTAGTGCAGTTCGTTGTGAGTTCAGGGGATGTTGCAAAGCACAATTCTAATATGTTGCCACTCCCGGTTGGTTCCTAGTCGAGCTGTTCCATATGATGGCCATGGTTGATACTCAAAGGGTGGTCGAAATTATCTTTGGATTTCCGCGATGACACATTGTTCAGTATGTTAAAGATGCTGATTAGTTCTCCGAGATTCAGCAATGCCATGGTTATAAATATGATTGTCGCATCCCATAACACTCTGCTCCAATGCATTTATTCCTAGTGAATCCCCAAAATAAAACACTTCCGAAAACAAAATATTTATCCTTCCGATTGATTCGTGGAGCTGTAGTACCACGAATACAACAAATGAGCGTATTAATTCTTGGCCAGTGGGAAATAAGACCGATCGCTTAATTGATCAGAACATAGAGAACAAACGTGACTTAGTTGTCATCACTGAAACTTGACCATCAAAAGTTGGTGAGCAAAATAAATCCATCTAAATATGATGTTGTCCAAATCCCTCGACAAAAACTGCCATGCTTGTAAAATTGGGCTACTTTACTCTACGGAATAATCACAACTAATAATTTTCAAGCTTTCAAATAATTCGGGTATATCGAAAGTAATGCGGTTTCTAGCATACGCATTCTGAAAAAAGATGTCAGCATCCCAAAAATAACACACATAATTACTAAGGAATTCACATAATTCAAAAACATCATGCCATAACATCCCATAACATTACCTACTTTTCTTTGTCAACAGCAACTAACAATCGGATATCAAATAACAAGTTTCGCAGAATAAATAGATGCCCCAGGATGTATTATATTTGCTCACCAACCAGCAAATGTAGAGGGTCACATCATAATGTGTATGTCGTCATCACCGATTTGCTCAATAACGTAGTAACACATAATTTCTAAAATTTTAGTTCGATTGTCTCAGGAGATGTTGTAGAGCACAACTTTAACGTGTTACCTCTCTCGGTTGGTTCATACTTTAGCTGTTCCTTCTGAGGTTATGGCTCATTGTCAAATGGATGTCACATCGGTGTGCGTAATGTGCTGGCGATCCCCACCACACTTCCGACATCAAAATATTTCACCATCCGAGAGATGCAATATAAACCTAGCATAACAAGTTATACACCAAGAGAAATGCAAACATGTTATACAAAAAGAGAAGGGCAAACATTCCTAGACTATCCAAATAATCCAAAAAACAATTATCATGGCAACGCAACTTTCACTGATTACCCAGGGGATGATGTTGTAATCTTCTCAATATTAATAATAATAATAACTGACTTCTATGGCGCCTATATCCTCAGGAACCTGAGCTCAGAGGCGCAACAAAACAGAATCAGTAAGCGTAATCGTAAACAGGGACGTGCAAAAGTCAGTATCAGAACGAGGGACAACCGAACATTTATGGTGGGAGTGCAATTTGGAATAGATATGTCTTGAATTTTTTTCGGAAAATAGCAATAGTTTCAGATGTTTTCAAAGTGATAGGGAGTTCATTCCAGACCCTAGGCGCAGCGACAGAGAAAGCACGTTTGCACAAGTTAAGTTTTGTTTTAGGTACAATAAGTTGTTGTGAAATTGATGATCTTAGCTGCCTAGGGATATTTGAAAGATGCAGGAGACTAGCCAAGTAGGATGGTTGTTGTGTAAATAAAGCATAATATGCAAGAGTGGATAGTTTAAAATTAATTCGATAAGAAATTGGAAGCCATTGTAACTGTTTAAGTAGTGGTAGTGACGGTGAAAACCGAGGCGCCCTGAGAACCACACGTGCCAGACAATTTTGTACTCGATGGAGTTTATTATATTGCGAAAATTGTATTGCCTCAACACATCTAGACAGTCACACAATTGAACTGATGTTCGTGCTATCATCTGACCATGCATTTATTTCTTCAGTAACGTAGGAACGTTACAATCAGCTTATTTGTAAATATAATGAGAGTGGGGCATCTCAGCCCAGACCACTCTATTACAGTGCATTTCGCAGAAGTGTTTCTAAAAAGTACAACACCTCCGACAGCAAAATACTTATCCATCCGATTGATTCATTGGGTTGTTGTACCACGAATATCATAACTCAACTTGGAAGTGTTCACTCAATACGAATAATAATAATACATTACAATAGCGCCTATATCACTAGGAAACTTAACTCAAAAGCACAACAAAACAAAACAATTAAGCAATATCATGAACAGTGACGCGCAAAAGTCTCCATCAGAGCAAGGGATCAACCAAAAATTTAAGGTGGAAATGAAATTTGGAATGAATATTGATTGATTTATTTCGGAAGATAGAAGGCTTTTGTTTCAGATGATTTCAAAGTGATGCGGATTTCATTCCAAATTGATTAATTCACAGAGCTGTTGTACCACGAATATAGGAACTGAGCGTGTTAATGCTCCAACAAAGAAAAATATCACCCACGAGAAATCTAGCATTGTAGAGGAATTGTCTATATTTTTCCTGTACGTTTGCCAACTCACAATTCAATATTCTCAAGCAATCAAGTCGTTATAATGTATAGACAGTAGCGTGGTTTCTAGGAGAACTCTTCGTTGGGTCATAGTTATTGCTTTTAGTAGGGGAGCTACGCAAACAAAATGTCTTCAGAGCAGCCTAGAGGCAATACAATTTTCTCAGTATTGAGAAGATGACAACATCACCACATGGTTAATCAGTGAAAGTTGCGTTGCTATGACAATTGTTTTTTTTATTATTTTGTATAGTCCAGGAATGTTCGCGTTTTTCTTTTGTATAACATGTTTGCATTTCTTTTGGTGAATAACATGTTATGCTAGGTTTATATTTGACAATTTCACGATCGATCGAATTGTAATTAAAATGGGAGTTAAGTATACATTTCCCTTGCAAACCTTGGTACACGACTTAGGGCGTTCGAAGACTTTTCTACAAAATTATCTGACAAAGAGTCGTGTCAATTCAATGAAACACACACTTACTCGCGGAAGGACTTTGGGAGATCGGGAAGGATGCTGCAAACAGAGAGAAAATACATGTTACCATTTCAATCATATTTTATTTGCACTCAACCTGTAATATACTGTAATTTATAAAGAAATCCTTAAAATTAGTTTAATAGTAAAAATAACCACACTGGTTCTTCTCAGCCCAAAACACTCTGCTCCAGTGCATTTCATCCCAGTGCATTTCAAAATAAAACACTTCCGATAACAACATTCTTCTACCTCTGATTAATTCTCGGGGCTGTTGTATCACGAATATAATAATTGAACGTGTTAATGGTCGACCAATGCAAAGTATCTCCAAAGAGAAATCTAACATGGTAGATAAATTGTTTATTTTTTCTGTATGTTTAGCAACTCACAATTCAACATTCTCAAGCAATATAGTAATTCGAATATATGGACAGTTGTTTTGTTTCTAGCAGTGGAACTCTGACAATACTTGTCATCCATTATCAAAAAGGTTTGCCATATAAAAAAATATTGAATAAATCACTAATTTTATTCAATATAATTATTCCCATAAAACTAACTCTACTGCAAGTCTTGGGTGACTGGGGAAAACCGTTGTATGTCAAAGTAGAAGTAGCATGTTTCACAGACTAACACACCATTGTATGTTAAAGTAACAGTCATACGATGTCTACTCCCTCGTATTTATACAACATGTTCGTTAATCAACACATCTAGACAGTCACACCATTATACTAATGTTCGTGCTATCATCTGACCATGTATTTATTTTTCAGTAACGTAGGAACATTACAATCAGCTTATTTGTAAATATAACGAGAGTGGGGCATCTCAGCCCAGACCACTCTATTACAGTGCATTTCGCAAAAGTGCTTGTAAAAAATACAACACCTCCGACAGCAAAATACTTATCCATCCGATTGATTCATGGGGCTGTTGTACCACGAATATAATAACTCAACTTGGAAGTGTTCACTCAGTAAGAATAATAATAATAATAATAAAACATTTCAATAGCGCCTATATCATCAGGATCGTTATCACAAAGACACAACAAACCAGAACCATTAAGCTACGCCATGAACAGTGACGCGCAAAAGTCTCTATCAGAGCAAAGGACCAACCGAACATTTAAGATGGAAATGAAAGTTGGGATAAATATTTATTGAATTTTACGGAAGGTAGCTTTAATTTCCGAAGATTTCAAAGTGACGGGAAGTATACTCCAAACCTTAGGCGCAGCTAGAAAGAAAGCATGTTTCCCCAAGATAAGCTTAGTTTTAGGAACAATAAGTTGCTGTAAAATAAATGGTTTGAGCTGGGTAGTATTTTTTGAAAGATGCAGGAGACTAGCCAAGTATGTTGGTTGTGGCATAGATAGAACACCAAATATAAGAGTATGTACTCAGGTATGTGTGACGCATCTAGTGCTGTCGTGTAGTCAGTAGTTTGTAGTGTCATTAACGGACCTCCACCATCAAAAAAATAGCATTCGCAATCTACTAAGGAATTCACAGACGTCAAATACATTATGCCATGATATCCACTTACCGGGTATCTACTTTTCTTGGTCAACTGCGACTAACCATCGCATATCAAAGTGACAAGTTTCACAGACTAACTAGACTCTCCCGGATGTATTCAATATGTTTACCAACAAAAACATGAAGGCGGTCACACCATTTATCTAATGTTATGCCATCATCTGACCATATACCGATTTGTTCATTAACATAATAACACATATGTGACCAAAGGTGGCTGATTGGTTGAAAAACCTGGCCAACTCTCCAATGACCAATTTATTTCGATCGTCTCATCTTCATTCCGGGATGACATCCTGTATTCTCTGTTATTCACGTGCTCACTTGATAGTTTCGTTGAATGAAGGTAAAATATATG
Source organism: Lamellibrachia columna (assembly GCA_963662155.1). Lineage (NCBI taxonomy): Eukaryota > Metazoa > Annelida > Polychaeta > Sabellida > Siboglinidae > Lamellibrachia > Lamellibrachia columna. The sequence continues at coordinate 17,882,389 of OY759264.1, read as the reverse complement.
TGATTGGGCGACTGTTGTTTATATCCTACACAGACGGCACATGCATGTTTGTGTTTGTAAGTTTGCTTAATCTATTGTCCTCTCTACTTTACTGTTCACGATCAATATCAGTGTTTTACCACACAAACGTGTACTTTGGCTAACCGGACGCCTTCGTCTCTAACTCGTTTACTGTTGATGTGTTGTCAACTTCTATTAGACCATATAGTATAGATTTAGTCATATTTTGCCAACTCACAATTCAATATTCTCAAGCAATCAAGTTGTTACAATGTATAGACAGTAGCGCGGGTTCTAGGAGAACTCTTCGTTGGGTCATAGTTATTGATTTTAGTAGGGGAGCTACGCAAACAAAATGTCTTCAGAGCAACCCAGAGGCAATTCAATTTTCTCAGTATTGAGAAGATGACAACATCACCACATGGTTAATCAGTGAAAGTTGCGTTGCTATGACAATTGTTTTTTTTATTATTTTGTATAGTCCAGGAATGTTCGCGCTTTTCTTTTGTATAACATGTTTGCATTTCTTTTGGTGAATAACATGTTATGCTAGGTTTATATTTGACAATTTCACGATCGATCGAATTATAGTTAAAATGGGAGTTAAGTACACATTTCCCTTGCAAACCTTGGTACGCGACTTAGGGCGTTCGAAGACATTTCTACAAAATTATATGACAAAGAGTCGTGTCAATTCAATGAAACACAAACTTACTTGCGGAAGGGCTTCGAGATATCGGGAAGGGGGCTGCAAACAGAGAGAAAATACATGTTACCATTTCAATCATATTTTATTTGCACTCAACCTGTAATATACTGTAATTTATAAAGAAATCCTTAAAATTAGTTTAATAGTAAAAATAACCACACTTGTTCTTCTCAGCCCAAAACACTCTGCTCCAGTGCATTTCATCCCAGTGCATTTCAAAATAAAACACTTCCGATAACAACATTCTTCTACCTCTGATTAATTCTCGGGGCTGTTGTATCACGAATATAATAATTGAACGTGTTAATGGTCGACCAATGCAAAGTATCTCCAAAGAGAAATCTAACATGGTAGATAAATTGTTTATTTTTTTCTGTATGTTTAGCAACTCACAATTCAACATTCTCAAGCAATATAGTAATTCGAATATATGGACAGTTGTTTTGTTTCTAGCAGTGGAACTCTGACAATACTTGTCATCCATTATCAAAAAGGTTTGCCATATAAAAAAATATTGAATAAATCACTAATTTTATTCAATATAATTATTCCCATAAAACTAACTCTACTGCAAGTCTTGGGTGACTGGTGAAAACTGTTTTATGTCAAAGTAGAAGTAGCATGTTTCACAGACTAACACACCATTGTATGTTAAAGTAACATTCATACGATTTCTACTCCCTCGTATTTATACAACATGTTCGTTAATCAACACATCTAGACAGTCACACCATTATACTAATGTTCGTGCTATCATCTGACCATGTTCTGTAACGTAGGAACATTACAATCAGCTTATTTGTAAATATAACGAGAGTGGGGCATCTCAGCCCAGACCACTCTATTACAGTGCATTTCGCAAAAGTGCTTGTAAAAAATACAACACCTCCGACAGCAAAATATTTATCCATCCGATTGATTCATGGGGCTGTTGTACCACGAATATCATAACTCAACTTGGAAGTGTTCACTCAGTAAGAATAATAAAAATAATAAAACATTTCAATAGCGCCTATATCATCAGGATCGTTAACACAAAGACACAACAAACCAGAACCATTAAGCTACACCATGAACAGTGACGCGCAAAAGTCTCTATCAGAGCAAGGGACCAACCGAAAATTTAAGATGGAAATGAAAGTTGGAATAAATATTTATTGAATTTTACGGAAGGTAGCTTTAATTTCCGACGATTTCAAAGTGATGGGGAGTATACTCCAAACCTTAGGCGCAGCTAGAAAGAAAGCATGTTTCCCCAAGATAAGCTTAGTTTTAGGAACAATAAGTTGCTGTAAAATAAATGGTTTGAGCTGGGTAGTATTTTTTGAAAGATGCAGGAGACTAGCCAAGTATGTTGGTTGTGGCATAGATAGAACACCAAATATAAGAGTATGTGCTCAGGTATGTGTGACGCATCTAGTGCTGTCGTGTAGTCAGTAGTTTGTAGTGTCATTAACGGACCTCCACCATCAAAAAAATAGCATTCGCAATCTACTAAGGAATTCACAGACGTCAAATACATTATTCCATGACATCCACTTACCGGGTATCTACTTTTCTTGGTCAACTACGACTAACCATCGCATATCAAAGTGACATGTTTCACAGACTAACTAGACTCTCCCAGATGTATTCAACATGTTTACCAACAAAAACATGAAGGCGGTCACACCATTTATCTAATGTTTGTGCCATCATCTGACCATATACCGATTTGTTCATTAACATAATAACACATATGTGACCAAAGGTGGCTGATTGGTTGAAAAACCTGGCCAACTCTCCAATGACCAATTTACTTCGATCGTCTCATCTTCATTCCGGGATGACATCCTGTATTATCTGTTATTCACGTGCTCACTTGATAGTTTCGTTGAATGAAGGTAAAATATATGTGATTGGGCGACTGTTGTTTATATCCTACACAGACGGCACATGCATGTTTGTGTTTGTAAGTTTGCTTAATCTATTGTCCTCTCTACTTTACTGTTCACGATCAATATCAGTGTTTTACCACACAAACGTGTACTTTGGCTAACCGGACGCCTTCGTCTCTAACTCGTTTACTGTTGATGTGTTGTCAACTTCTGTTAGACCAAATAGTATAGATTTAGTCATATTTTGCCAACTCACAATTCAATATTCTCAAGCAATCAATTCGTTACAATGTATAGACAGTAGCGCGGTTTCTAGGAGAACTCTTCGTTGGGTCATAATTATTGCTTTTAGTAGGGGAGCTACGCAAACAAAATGTCTTCAGAGCAACCCAGAGGCAATACAATTTTCTCAGTATTGAGAAGATGACAACATCACCACATGGTTAATCAGTGAAAGTTGCGTTGCTATGACAATTGTTTTTTTTATTATTTTGTATAGTCCAGGAATGTTCGCGTTTTTCTTTTGTATAACATGTTTGCATTTCTTTTGGTGAATAACATGTTATGCTAGGTTTATATTTGACAATTTCACGATCGATCGAATTGTAATTAAAATGGGAGTTAAGTATACATTTCCCTTGCAAACCTTGGTACACGACTTAGGGCGTTCGAAGACTTTTCTACAAAATTATCTGACAAAGAGTCGTGTCAATTCAATGAAACACAAACTTACTCGCGGAAGGACTTTGGGAGATCGGGAAGGATGCTGCAAACAGAGAGAAAATACATGTTACCATTTCAATCATATTTTATTTGCACTCAACCTGTAATATACTGTAATTTATAAAGAAATCCTTAAAATTAGTTTAATAGTAAAAATAACCACACTTGTTCTTCTCAGCCCAAAACACTCTGCTCCAGTGCATTTCATCCCAGTGCATTTCAAAATAAAACACTTCCGATATCAACATTCTTCTACCTCTGATTAATTCTCGGGGCTGTTGTATCACGAATATAATAATTGAACGTGTTAATGGTCGACCAATGCAAAGTATCTCCAAAGAGAAATCTAACATGGTAGATAAATTGTTTATTTTTTCTGTATGTTTAGCAACTCACAATTCAACATTCTCAAGCAATATAGTAATTCGAATATATGGACAGTTGTTTTGTTTCTAGCAGTGGAACTCTGACAATACTTGTCATCCATTATCAAAAAGGTTTGCCATATAAAAAAATATTGAATAAATCACTAATTTTATTCAATATAATTATTCCCATAAAACTAACTCTACTGCAAGTCTTGGGTGACTGGGGAAAACCGTTGTATGTCAAAGTAGAAGTAGCATGTTTCACAGACTAACACACCATTGTATGTTAAAGTAACATTCATACGATTTCTACTCCCTCGTATTTATACAACATGTTCGTTAATCAACACATCTAGACAGTCACACCATTATACTAATGTTCGTGCTATCATCTGACCATGTTCTGTAACGTAGGAACATTACAATCAGCTTATTTGTAAATATAACGAGAGTGGGGCATCTCAGCCCAGACCACTCTATTACAGTGCATTTCGCAAAAGTGCTTGTAAAAAATACAACACCTCCGACAGCAAAATACTTATCCATCCGATTGATTCATGGGGCTGTTGTACCACGAATATAATAACTCAACTTGGAAGTGTTCACTCAGTAAGAATAATAATAATAATAATAAAACATTTCAATAGCGCCTATATCATCAGGTTCGTTATCACAAAGACACAACAAACCAGAACCATTAAGCTACGCCATGAACAGTGACGCGCAAAAGTCTCTATCAGAGCAAGGGACCAACCGAACATTTAATATGGAAATGAAAGTTGGGATAAATATTTATTGAATTTTACGGAAGGTAGCTTTAATTTCCGACGATTTCAAAGTGACGGAAAGTATACTCCAAACCTTAGGCGCAGCTAGAAAGAAAGCATGTTTCCCCAAGATAAGCTTAGTTTTAGGAACAATAAGTTGCTGTAAAATAAATGGTTTGAGCTGGGTAGTATTTTTTGAAAGATGCAGGAGACTAGCCAAGTATGTTGGTTGTGGCATAGATAGAACACCAAATATAAGAGTATGTACTCAGGTATGTGTGACGCATCTAGTGCTGTCGTGTAGTCAGTAGTTTGTAGTGTCATTAACGGACCTCCACCATCAAAAAAATAGCATTCGCAATCTACTAAGGAATTCACAGACGTCAAATACATTATGCCATGATATCCACTTACCGGGTATCTACTTTTCTTGGTCAACTGCGACTAACCATCGCATATCAAAGTGACAAGTTTCACAGACTAACTAGACTCTCCCGGATGTATTCAATATGTTTACCAACAAAAACATGAAGGCGGTCACACCATTTATCTAATGTTATGCCATCATCTGACCATATACCGATTTGTTCATTAACATAATAACACATATGTGACCAAAGGTGGCTGATTGGTTGAAAAACCTGGCCAACTCTCCAATGACCAATTTATTTCGATCGTCTCATCTTCATTCCGGGATGACATCCTGTATTCTCTGTTATTCACGTGCTCACTTGATAGTTTCGTTGAATGAAGGTAAAATATATGTGATTGGGCGACTGTTGTTTATATCCTACACAGACGGCACATGCATGTTTGTGTTTGTAAGTTTGCTTAATCTATTGTCCTCTCTACTTTACTGTTCACGATCAATCTCAGTGTTTTACCACACAAACGTGTACTTTGGCTAACCGGACGCCTTCGTCTCTAACTCGTTTACTGTTGATGTGTTGTCAACTTCTATTAGACCATATAGTATAGATTTAGTCATATTTTGCCAACTCACAATTCAATATTCTCAAGCAATCAAGTTGTTACAATGTATAGACAGTAGCGCGGGTTCTAGGAGAACTCTTCGTTGGGTCATAGTTATTGATTTTAGTAGGGGAGCTACGCAAACAAAATGTCTTCAGAGCAACCCAGAGGCAATTCAATTTTCTCAGTATTGAGAAGATGACAACATCACCACATGGTTAATCAGTGAAAGTTGCGTTGCTATGACAATTGTTTTTTTAATTATTTTGTATAGTCCAGGAATGTTCGCGCTTTTCTTTTGTATAACATGTTTGCATTTCTTTTGGTGAATAACATGTTATGCTAGGTTTATATTTGACAATTTCACGATCGATCGAATTATAGTTAAAATGGGAGTTAAGTACACATTTCCCTTGCAAACCTTGGTACGCGACTTAGGGCGTTCGAAGACATTTCTACAAAATTATATGACAAAGAGTCGTGTCAATTCAATGAAACACAAACTTACTTGCGGAAGGGCTTCGAGATATCGGGAAGGGGGCTGCAAACAGAGAGAAAATACATGTTACCATTTCAATCATATTTTATTTGCACTCAACCTGTAATATACTGTAATTTATAAAGAAATCCTTAAAATTAGTTTAATAGTAAAAATAACCACACTTGTTCTTCTCAGCCCAAAACACTCTGCTCCAGTGCATTTCATCCCAGTGCATTTCAAAATAAAACACTTCCGATAACAACATTCTTCTACCTCTGATTAATTCTCGGGGCTGTTGTATCACGAATATAATAATTGAACGTGTTAATGGTCGACCAATGCAAAGTATCTCCAAAGAGAAATCTAACATGGTAGATAAATTGTTTATTTTTTTCTGTATGTTTAGCAACTCACAATTCAACATTCTCAAGCAATATAGTAATTCGAATATATGGACAGTTGTTTTGTTTCTAGCAGTTGAACTCTGACAATACTTGTCATCCATTATCAAAAAGGTTTGCCATATAAAAAAATATTGAATAAATCACTAATTTTATTCAATATAATTATTCCCATAAAACTAACTCTACTGCAAGTCTTGGGTGACTGGGGAAAACTGTTTTATGTCAAAGTAGAAGTAGCATGTTTCACAGACTAACACACCATTGTATGTTAAAGTAACATTCATACGATTTCTACTCCCTCGTATTTATACAACATGTTCGTTAATCAACACATCTAGACAGTCACACCATTATACTAATGTTCGTGCTATCATCTGACCATGTTCTGTAACGTAGGAACATTACAATCAGCTTATTTGTAAATATAACGAGAGTGGGGCATCTCAGCCCAGACCACTCTATTACAGTGCATTTCGCAAAAGTGCTTGTAAAAAATACAACACCTCCGACAGCAAAATACTTATCCATCCGATTGATTCATGGGGCTGTTGTACCACGAATATCATAACTCAACTTGGAAGTGTTCACTCAGTAAGAATAATAAAAATAATAAAACATTTCAATAGCGCCTATATCATCAGGATCGTTAACACAAAGACACAACAAACCAGAACCATTAAGCTACACCATGAACAGTGACGCGCAAAAGTCTCTATCAGAGCAAGGGACCAACCGAAAATTTAAGATGGAAATGAAAGTTGGAATAAATATTTATTGAATTTTACGGAAGGTAGCTTTAATTTCCGACGATTTCAAAGTGATGGGGAGTATACTCCAAACCTTAGGCGCAGCTAGAAAGAAAGCATGTTTCCCCAAGATAAGCTTAGTTTTAGGAACAATAAGTTGCTGTAAAATAAATGGTTTGAGCTGGGTAGTATTTTTTGAAAGATGCAGGAGACTAGCCAAGTATGTTGGTTGTGGCATAGATAGAACACCAAATATAAGAGTATGTGCTCAGGTATGTGTGACGCATCTAGTGCTGTCGTGTAGTCAGTAGTTTGTAGTGTCATTAACGGACCTCCACCATCAAAAAAATAGCATTCGCAATCTACTAAGGAATTCACAGACGTCAAATACATTATTCCATGACATCCACTTACCGGGTATCTACTTTTCTTGGTCAACTACGACTAACCATCGCATATCAAAGTGACATGTTTCACAGACTAACTAGACTCTCCCAGATGTATTCAACATGTTTACCAACAAAAACATGAAGGCGGTCACACCATTTATCTAATGTTTGTGCCATCATCTGACCATATACCGATTTGTTCATTAACATAATAACACATATGTGACCAAAGGTGGCTGATTGGTTGAAAAACCTGGCCAACTCTCCAATGACCAATTTACTTCGATCGTCTCATCTTCATTCCGGGATGACATCCTGTATTATCTGTTATTCACGTGCTCACTTGATAGTTTCGTTGAATGAAGGTAAAATATATGTGATTGGGCGACTGTTGTTTATATCCTACACAGACGGCACATGCATGTTTGTGTTTGTAAGTTTGCTTAATCTATTGTCCTCTCTACTTTACTGTTCACGATCAATATCAGTGTTTTACCACACAAACGTGTACTTTGGCTAACCGGACGCCTTCGTCTCTAACTCGTTTACTGTTGATGTGTTGTCAACTTCTGTTAGACCAAATAGTATAGATTTAGTCATATTTTGCCAACTCACAATTCAATATTCTCAAGCAATCAATTCGTTACAATGTATAGACAGTAGCGCGGTTTCTAGGAGAACTCTTCGTTGGGTCATAATTATTGCTTTTAGTAGGGGAGCTACGCAAACAAAATGTCTTCAGAGCAACCCAGAGGCAATACAATTTTCTCAGTATTGAGAAGATGACAACATCACCACATGGTTAATCAGTGAAAGTTGCGTTGCTATGACAATTGTTTTTTTTATTATTTTGTATAGTCCAGGAATGTTCGCGTTTTTCTTTTGTATAACATGTTTGCATTTCTTTTGGTGAATAACATGTTATGCTAGGTTTATATTTGACAATTTCACGATCGATCGAATTGTAATTAAAATGGGAGTTAAGTATACATTTCCCTTGCAAACCTTGGTACACGACTTAGGGCGTTCGAAGACTTTTCTACAAAATTATCTGACAAAGAGTCGTGTCAATTCAATGAAACACAAACTTACTCGCGGAAGGACTTTGGGAGATCGGGAAGGATACTGCAAACAGAGAGAAAATACATGTTACCATTTCAATCATATTTTATTTGCACTCAACCTGTAATATACTGTAATTTATAAAGAAATCCTTAAAATTAGTTTAATAGTAAAAATAACCACACTTGTTCTTCTCAGCCCAAAACACTCTGCTCCAGTGCATTTCATCCCAGTGCATTTCAAAATAAAACACTTCCGATATCAACATTCTTCTACCTCTGATTAATTCTCGGGGCTGTTGTATCACGAATATAATAATTGAACGTGTTAATGGTCGACCAATGCAAAGTATCTCCAAAGAGAAATCTAACATGGTAGATAAATTGTTTATTTTTTCTGTATGTTTAGCAACTCACAATTCAACATTCTCAAGCAATATAGTAATTCGAATATATGGACAGTTGTTTTGTTTCTAGCAGTGGAACTCTGACAATACTTGTCATCCATTATCAAAAAGGTTTGCCATATAAAAAAATATTGAATAAATCACTAATTTTATTCAATATAATTATTCCCATAAAACTAACTCTACTGCAAGTCTTGGGTGACTGGGGAAAACCGTTGTATGTCAAAGTAGAAGTAGCATGTTTCACAGACTAACACACCATTGTATGTTAAAGTAACATTAATACGATTTCTACTCCCTCGTATTTATACAACATGTTCGTTAATCAACACATCTAGACAGTCACACCATTATACTAATGTTCGTGCTATCATCTGACCATGTTCTGTAACGTAGGAACATTACAATCAGCTTATTTGTAAATATAACGAGAGTGGGGCATCTCAGCCCAGACCACTCTATTACAGTGCATTTCGCAAAAGTGCTTGTAAAAAATACAACACCTCCGACAGCAAAATACTTATCCATCCGATTGATTCATGGGGCTGTTGTACCACGAATATCATAATTCAACTTGGAAGTGTTCACTCAGTAAGAATAATAAAAATAATAAAACATTTCAATAGCGCCTATATCATCAGGATCGTTAACACAAAGACACAACAAACCAGAACCATTAAGCTACACCATGAACAGTGACGCGCAAAAGTCTCTATCAGAGCAAGGGACCAACCGAAAATTTAAGATGGAAATGAAAGTTGGAATAAATATTTATTGAATTTTACGGAAGGTTGCTTTAATTTCCGACGATTTCAAAGTGATGGGGAGTATACTCCAAACCTTAGGCGCAGCTAGAAAGAAAGCATGTTTCCCCAAGATAAGCTTAGTTTTAGGAACAATAAGTTGCTGTAAAATAAATGGTTTGAGCTGGGTAGTATTTTTTGAAAGATGCAGGAGACTAGCCAAGTATGTTGGTTGTGGCATAGATAGAACACCAAATATAAGAGTATGTGCTCAGGTATGTGTGACGCATCTAGTGCTGTCGTGTAGTCAGTAGTTTGTAGTGTCATTAACGGACCTCCACCATCAAAAAAATAGCATTCGCAATCTACTAAGGAATTCACAGACGTCAAATACATTATGCCATGACATCCACTTACCGGGTATCTACTTTTCTTGGTCAACTGCGACTAACCATCGCATATCAAAGTGACAAGTTTCACATACTAACTAGACTCTCCCGGATGTATTCAACATGTTTACCAACAAAAACATGAAGGCGGTCACACCATTTATCTAATGTTTATGCCATCATCTGACCATATACCGATTTGTTCATTAACATAATAACACATATGTGACCTAAGGTGGTTGATTGGTTGAAAAACCTGGCCAACTCTCCAATGACCAATTTACTTCGATCGTCTCATCTTCATTCCGGGATGACATCCTGTATTCTCTGTTATTCACGTGCTCACTTGATAGTTTCGTTGAATGAAGGTAAAATATATGTGATTGGGCGACTGTTGTTTATATCCTACACAGACGGCACATGCATGTTTGTGTTTGTAAGTTTGCTTAATCTATTGTCCTCTCTACTTTACTGTTCACGATCAATCTCAGTGTTTTACCACACAAACGTGTACTTTGGCTAACCGGACGCCTTCGTCTCTAACTCGTTTACTGTTGATGTGTTGTCAACTTCTATTAGACCAAATAGTATAGATTTAGTCATATACAACAACAAAAAATCACTCATTTCAAACAGCATAGCGCCATAACTTCCACTTTGCTGCAAATCTTGGGCGACTGGGATTAGCCATCGTGTATCAAATTAACATCATTTATATAATTACGACTCCCTCCGATTTATGCAACGTGACAATCACAACATTGACATTAATGTCGCCAAGCAGATTCAACACCATATGGACAGTGAATGGCATATCTGGATAGCGATGTATACTCGTCAAAGTGTGGGAAGAACAAGGGGCCCCATTATTGTTCCATGTGACACACCAGAGGTGACCGGAGCTTCCGATCAGGTAAATCCATTAACCACAACTTCCATTAGTCCGCGTGTTAAAGCAACTGGGTCAAACAGGAACTATTACTTCTAAGCCCATGCTGAACGTCAACCAAGGTGATTGTCCAGGTATTCCATTGTCTGTGAGACAACAATTTGCTCCGCTTCCTTGCAACAGATTATGGTGAATGATACCGGGCGGGAATTCCTTCTTGAAAATGGGTGTCACTCGAACATCGGCCTAACATTGGTCTATTTTGTATTCGACCGGCGATGATAAGACTTGGGTCCAATCAATCGGCTTGTGATGTGTAAAGCAATACAGTCCACTTTGATACAGTGTATTTCATCCCAGTGCATCTCAAAATAAAACACTTCCGACAACAAAATACATCATCATCCGATTTAGTCACGGACTGTAGTGCAAAAGAAGATCGATTCCCTTATTGATCACATCATCACGAGTGCCTGTGCTTTATTAAATTTTGTCGTTACCGAAACGTCCCTATCACCAAGCGAGGACGACGAAATACTTGTGAGATTCCTTAGTGCACATATCTAGAAAAGCAACCGAGTGTGTGCTATATTAATTGTATGGAACACAAACTTACCAAAGAAGGCGACGGCTCCGTTGAACAGGGAGCAGAGCGGGTCTCCTGCAAACAAATAGAAAAAAGTTGATGTGTTCATCAATAGTAAATTGATGTTAAGACACGAATCACATTTTTGCACTCATCCTGTAACATACAACATTTTGTACCGAAATACTAAAATTAGTTTAATCGTACATATACTGACAATGGAACATATCAAACCTGACCACTATATAATCAACCGAGCATCTGAAAGATAAACATTTCCGAAAACAAAGTAGTTATCCATCCGATTGATTATCGGGTCGGTTGCAACAAGAGTCCAACAATTGAGCGTAATAGTGCTCGACTAGTGCAACCAGAGACTAATCTCCTAAATGATCACACACTTTAGCTGTCACCACATGTAGTGGGGTATCAACATGCGACACGGATGAAAATATAGTAAAATAAATATTAATATCATTTTCTAAACCTCCCCCGAAAACAAATTGGGTTGGCATGGCAAATGTCGTTGATGAATAGAAGGAAAATCAATGGGTCCTAATATTGTTCTGTGTAGCACACTAGAGATGATCGGAGCTGCTGGTGAGGTAAATCCATTAATAACAAATTAGACCAAATCCCCTTTACACAAATAGAATATGTTTAGCCATACACAAAAAATATTGAATAATTCACTGATTTCAAAGAAAATAGCGCCATAACATCCACTCTGCTGGAAATCTTGGGCGACTGGGATAAGCCATCGTATATCAAATTAACATCATTTATATAATTACGACTCCCTCCGCTTTATGCAACGTGACAGTCACAACATTGATATTAATGTCGCCAAGCAGATCCAACACCATATGGACAGTGAATGACAGATCTGGATAGCGATGTATACTCGTCAAAGTCTAGGAAGAACAAGGGGCCCATTATTGTTCCATGTGACACACTAGAGGTGACCGGAGCTTCCGATCAGGTAAATCCATTAACCACAACTTCCATTAGTCTGTGTGTTAAAGCAACTGGGTCAAACAGGAACGTTTGCGTCTAAGCCCATGCTGGACGTCAACCAAAGTGATTGTCCAGGTATTCCATTGTCTGTGAGACAATGATTTGCTCCGCTACCTTGCAACAGATGGTGGTGAATGATACCAGGTGGTAGTTCCTTCTTGAAAAATGGTGTCACTCAAACATCGAAGCAGTCGTTCTGTACAGCCTTGTTGGAGAGTGACTGCTGTGTGACGAAGGCCAGCGTTGATTACAGCTCCTCGATTGCATGTCTTTATAAATATTGCAGGAATGTCAAAATATTTCACCATCAGAGAAATGCATTCCGATGATCAGCACGCACCTTGTTTTAAGAGGGCGGTTATATGCATGGCAGTACTATATAGTATTTAGTATGTTAAAGCTGTTTATTAGTTCACCAAGATTCAGCAATGCCATGGCTGTAAATATGACAGTGAGGTTCCTCAGCCCAGAGCATTCTGATCCAGTGCATTTATTCCCAGTGCATCCCCAAAATAAAACATATCCGACACCAACATATTTATCCATCCGAATGATTCGTTGGGCTGTTATATTACTAAAACTACAACTGAACTGGTTAATACTCGGCCAATGGGAAATAATACCGATGGTTGAATTGATCACAGCATAGAGAGTAAACCTGACTTAGTTATTATCACTGTAACTTGGCTATCACCAGGTTATACGTATGACAAGTTGGTGAGCGAAATTAATCCATCTATATATGATTTTGTCCAAATCCCTCGAAAAAATGCCATGATTGAAAATGTGGCTACCTTACTATATGGAATAGACAGAACTAATACTTTTAAAGATTTCAAATAATTCGGGTATATCGACAGTAATGCGGTTTCTAGCAGACGGATTCTGACAAAACTTGTCACCATCCAAAAAATAACACACATAATCTACTAAGGAATTCACATACTTCAAAGACATTATGTCATAACATAACTTATCTACTTTTCTTGGTCAACTGCAACTAACATTCGGATATCAAATAACACGTTTCAAAGACTAACTAGAAGCCCCAGGGTGTATTCTACATGCTCATCAAACAGCAAATGTAAAAGGTCACACCTTTGACCTAGTGTGTATGTCGTCATCACACTATACATCGATTTGTTCAATAACGTAGTAAAACATATGCCACCAAACGTGCCTGACTCGTTTGTGAACCTGGCCAAAACTGCAATGACCATGAAAAGTAATAATTTCTTAAATTTTAGTTCGATTGTCTCAGGAGATGTTGTAAAGTAAAACTTTAACATGTTACCTCTCTCGGTTGGTTCATATTTTAGATGTTCATTCTGATGGTTATGGATAACTCTCAAATGAATGTTACATACCAGTGCTTAATTCGCCTGTCTAGGCTCATGTGCTGGCGATCCCCACCACACTTCCGACAGCAAAATATTTCACCATCCGAGAGATGCATTCGGGTGATCAGCATACTCTTTAGAGACCAATTTGTCCAATTCATGTAGTGATTTCATGGATGACTTAAAAAGACGGTTATATTCCCCTACCAGAATCATCTTCGATCCCTCCAGGTGTATTTATCCCTAGCGGATTTCGCACTTCGTGTCATATTGGAGCATTTCCCTAGTTGAACGTGTGCTCTTCGTATCAAGACGTACACCGCCGCCTGCATATATGCTGTCATTTCGCGGTAGTATAACATATATGTTCTGCACGTTGTGGTCTATTTTATATTCGACAACGATGATAACATCTGGTTCCAGTCAATCGGCCTGTGATGTGTAAAGCAATACAGTCCACTCTGATCCAGTGTATTTCATCCCAGTGCATCTCAAAATATAATAAACACTTCCGACAACAAAATACATCATCATCCGATTTAGTCACGGGTTGTAGTGCAAAAGAAGATCGATTCCCTTATTGAACACATCATCACGAGTGCCTTTGTTTTATTTGTCATTACTGAAACTTAGCTATCACCAAGCGAGGACGACGAAATACATGTGAGATTACTTAGTGCACATATCTAGAAAAGCATCCGATTGTGAGCTATATTAATTTTATCCAACACAAACTTACCATAGGCAACCTAATTGGAAACAGGTCAGAGGGTAACATCTGCAAACAAATAGAAAAAGGTTGATGTGTTCATCAATAGTAAATTGATGCTAAGACATGAATCACATTTTTGTACTCATCCTGTAACATATAGCATTTTGTTTAGAAATATTAAAAATACTTTAAGCGCAAATATAATGACAGTGGAGCATTTTAGCCCCGTCCAATATATAACCAATCGAGCATCTGAAAGATAAAACATTTCCGAAAACAAAGTATTTATCCATCCGATTGATTCACGGGGCTGTTGTAACACCAGTCCAACAATTGAGTGTAATAGTGATCGACCAGTGCAACCAGAGACTAATCTCCCAAATGATCACACTATTTAGCTGTCACCATTTATAGTGGATTATCAACATGCGACCTGGACGAAAGTATAGTAAACAAATCTAAATGTAATTTTCTCCACTTCCCCTGAAAAAGTGGGGTTGGCATGTCAAATGTCGTTGATGAATAAAAGGAAAAAATGGGTCCTAATATTGTTTTGCGTAGCACACCTGAGATGACCGGAGCTACCGGTGAGGTAAATCCGTTAACCACAATTCGCTGTCGCGTGTTAAAAAGGCCTCGATCCACCCAATGATGTTGTTGTCCAAGTTGTAGTACTTGAACTTTTTAATGAACCGATGGTTTGGCACTTGAGAAATCCAAGTTGGCTATGTCGATTTGTGAGTACCTACTTAATAAGCTGGCTGAATCATATGATCAGCAAGTCACTTCGATTGGTGAGTGCTTGCTTAGCGAGCATGCTAAATTATCTGATCAACTTGGTCAAACAGTAACGTCTGCGTTAAAACCCTGCTTCCTTGCAACTGATAGAGGTGAATGATATAGGATAGTAGCTCAATGGATGGTTGAGTGCGCCTTTACGGAAAAGGCTGCTTAGATTTATGTTCTCGCGAGAAGACAGTGCAGAATTGTTCTTTAAAATGTTGGCCTTGAATTTTTCGTTCAAAATATTCGCCTGCTGTAGGGGTCAGTTGCCACCTTGTCGTCTGCAACTAGGGTATTCACTCCGTAGCCTGTCGTACATGTCGCAGTCCATTTATGTATTGACGTAGTCATTTGGATTGACTATCTTTTTCAAAATTTCCTATGATGTTGCTAGCGTAGAGCCAGTAAGTGACTCTCAGACTCCAATATGTCTTCTTCCGCAGCATTCTGCTTACAGTACCTTCCCTTGTTCAACTTCTTTACACTGTTGTAATCTCACTCTTTCGTCCTGTTGAGGCGACTTCGTACTTGTTCATCCAGGTTAACTGGTACCTATCTGATACATGTTTTATTGCGATGAATGTGACGGTACTATCCAGGATTGCCTTCTTGAAAAATTGTCAGTTTGCCTACATTGTGTTAGTGTCAGAGCAGTTGACAAATAAGCTTACTTCTGCCTTTATCGGGGAATCATTAACTCCTTCACAATCAGCCTTGTTGAAGAGATTGATGACTGTTTTCTTCTTGCTGATCTGCTTGGTCCTGGTGTTTCTGCGAATGACAATTATATGGTCGTGGTCGCTGGTGCTGATGTGGGGTAGCTCGTTGTGAGTTCAGGGGATGGTGCAAAGCACAATTCTAATATGTTGCCACTCCCGGTTGGTTCCTAGTTGAGCTGTTCCATATGATGGCCATGGTTCATTCTCAAAGGGTGATCGAAATTCTCTTTGGACTTCCGCGATGACACATGGTTCAGTGTGTTAAAGCTGTTTATTAGTTCACCATTCTGCCTTCCTCGGGGCATCATTAACTCCTTCCCAATCAACCTTGTTGAAGAGATTGATCACTCGATTCTTCTTGCTGTTCTGCTTGGTCCTGTTGTTGCTACGAATGACAATTATATGGTCGTGGTCGCTGTTACGTGGGCCTGTAGTGCAGTTCGTTGTGAGTTCAGGGGATGTTGCAAAGCACAACTCTAATATGTTGCCACTCCCTGTTGGTTCCTAGCTGAGCTGTTCCATATGAAGGCCATGGTTCATATTCAAAGGGTGGTCTTTGGACTTCCGCGATGACACATTGTTCAGTATGTTAAAGATGTTGATTAGTTCACCGAGATTCAGCAATGTCATGGTTATAAATATGATAGGTCTCAGCCCAGAACACTCTGCTCCAATGCATTTATTCCTAGTGATTCCACAAAATAAAACACTTCCGAAAACAAAATATTTATCCTTCCGATTGATTCGTGGGGCTGTAGTGCCACGACTATTACAATTGAGCGTATTAATGCTCAGCCAGTGGGAAATAAGACCGATCGCTTAATTGATCACAACATAGAGAGTAAACGTGACTTAGTTGTCATCACTGAAACTAGGCCATCAACAGGTAACACATGTGACAAGTTGGTGAGCAAAATAAATCTATCTAGATATGATTTTGTCCAAATCCCTCGAACAAAACTGCCATGCTTGTGAAATTGGGCTACTTTACTCTACGGAATAATCACAACTAATAAATTTTAAGGTTTCAAATAATTCGGGTATATCGACAGTAATGCGGTTTTTTGCAGACGGATTTTGACAAAACTTTTCATTAACAGACCTCCACCATCCTAAAAGAACACACATAATCTACTAAAGAATTCATAGCTCCCAGTACCTACCCTTGTTCAATTTATTTACACTGTTGTAATCCCGCTGTTTCTTCCTGGTGAGGTGACTTCGTTCTTGTTCATCCACGATAATTTGTACCTACCTGATACATGTTTAATTTGGATGAATGTGACGGTACTATCCAGGATTGCCTTCATAGAAATTGTCAGTTTGCCTACATTGTGTTAGTGTCAGAGCAGTTCACAAAGAAATTTACTTCTGCCTTCCTCAGGGCATCATTAACTCCTTACATATCAACTTCGTAGAACAGATTGATGACTCTTTTCTTCTTGCTGTTCTGTTTGGTCCTGGTGTTGCTGCGAATGACACTGATATGGTCGTGGTCGCTAGTAGTTAGTGGAGGTTTTTGGCACCCCCTAGTGCGGCGGTTACGCATGACTGACTTCAAAGGAAATACCCGTAATATCGCCCACCCACCGCTTCCGGTTGCGCGCGCAGCCAATCAGAGCGCCCCCTGACGGTTGCAGCCGTGCGCAGCGCCCCCTAGCGACTGGAGGAGGAACGAACATGGACCTAGTTACGTAGCCAATCAGAACGCCTCCTGAGCGCAGTGCCTTATGGGTAACCTAAGCGCCCCCTAGCGACTGGAGGAGGAGGAGGAACGAAAGATAACCAGTGGGTAACTTTAGCGCCCTCTAGGGACTGGAGGAGGAACGAACATTGACCTAGTTACATTTTACCGGAGGGTCAGTAACCTAGTAAGGAGACGAGAACTAAACGCCCTAACGACTGGAGTTAACTGTAAGCCCAAGCGTTTATCCAGCTGTGAGCCATAGTGGGAGATCAAAGGATGCTAATCGGAACAATGTAGCAACGGAGCCGAGCTAATCAGCAACAATGTGGCAAGTACAATATCTACGTGGGACTGAGGCATGTTATAGCCAGTATATATGTAGTGGACATAAGACGTAATAAAACGAAAACTTGTAAATATAATGCGAAGATGTAATATATATTAAGTAGCCGACATGCATAGCTATAATATAACCGCTGGACTATGGAAATCTGACCGTTCATTAAAGAAATGGTAGCAGGGGTGAAAAGTGACTATGTGTATAATATGCACACACGCAATGGGAACGAGAACTCAATACAAGACGGAAATATCAGTTCAAGCAAAATTTAATATATATGAAAACAACCCAACCGCTAATTCCACTATTCCAACACCTGCTTCCGGGACCAAAGTAAGTCGTATTCGCGTGCCGCCCAACTTTTTAACCGCGCGGTGGCTATGCGCTAGCCGCGTAATGTTTTCGCGCGATTATCCGTGGTAACAGTAACCGCGATAGTGGACATAGGAACAACTGCCCGTTAACAGCGGTCATTAATAGTATCATTAATAACTGAGATGAAAGAGTAAGTTAACAGTGGTCATTAACAAGGTAATTAATAACTGAGATCAAAGGACCTAACGAGGAGATGAGAAACGAACAAAACACGATATCGTACTATATTTTCTTTATATGTAAATATTTAAAAATAATGCGCTTTTACACTTTATCCATAACTCCTACAGTTTACCCATAATTCCTACAATTTACCCATAAGTCTCCTATTGAATAAGAGTACAAGGACATTTTATTAAATATTTGAAAATAATGACACAATATCGTCCACAAACGTTAGACAGAGGACTCTAAAGTCTCTTGCCATACCGACGTAAAGCTGACGTAAGCTATAAACGTGCCAGGACATGCAGCTGACGTATGCCGCACACACAAGAATACCAAATAAGGACATGCAGCTGACGTAAACGGCATCAGACGCGTCGCGGAAAGTGTACTATCAGCATATTTTCGTTATATGTCAATATTTTTTAAATAATGCGCCTTTACACTTTACCCATAACTCCTACAGTTTACCCATAATTCCTTCAATTTACCCATAATTCCTACAATTTACCCAGCACACATATATAGTGTAGTAATATTGTCCACAAACGTTAGACAGAGGACTCTAAAGTATCTTGTCATACCGACGTACAGCTGACGAAAGCTATAAACGTGTCAGGACATGCTGCTGACGTAATCCGCATACAGAACAATACCAAATAAGGTAGTGCACGCTATGTGTGCCAATATCAAAAGCCAGCAGGAGAACAACATTGTGGCAGCGATGACGGGAGTATGACGAGAAGCTGTGTGATATGTATGGAGACGTTCACCACCATGTGATATGTGTGAAGACATTTACCTCTGTGTGATATGTATGGATACATTTGACACCATGTGGTATGCATGGAGACATTGACTGCCATGTGCCATGTATGGAAACATTGACCACCATGTGACATGCATGGAGACATTTACCGTTGTGTGATATGTATAGAGACATTGACCGCCATGTGACATGTATGGAGACATTTGACACCATGTGGTATGCATGGAGACATTGACTGCCATATGATATGCATGGAGACATTGACTGCCATGTGACGTGCATGGAGACATTGACCGCTATGTAACATGTATGGAGACATTTGACACCATGTGGTATGCATGGAGACATTGACTGCCATATGACATGCATGGAGACATTGAATGCCATGTAACGTGCATGGAGACATTGACCACAATGAAACATGCATGGGGACATTTACCGTTGTGTGATATGTATGGAGACATTTGACACAATGTGACATGCATGGAGACATTTACCACTGTGTGATATGCGTGGAGACATTGACCACAATGTGACATGCATGGAGACATCGACTGCTATGTGACACGTATGGAGACATTTACCACTGTGTGATATGTATGGAGACGTTTACCACCATGTGATATGTGTGGAGACATTTAACCCTGTGTGATATGTATGGAGACATTTGACACCATGTGATATGCGTGAAGACATTGACCCTCATGTGACATGCATGGAGACATTTACCACTGTGTGATATGTACGGAGACAATTTACACAATGTGATATGCATGGATACATTGACCGCCATGTAACATGCATGGTGACATTGAATGCCATGTAACGTGCATGGAGACATTTGATACCATTTGATGTGCATGGAGACATTGACTACCATGTGACATGTATGGAGACATTGACCGCCATGTGGTATGCATGGAGACATTGACTGCCATGTGACATGCATGGAGACATTGAATGCCATGTAACGTGCATGGAGACATTGACCACGATGTGACATGCATGGAGACATTTACCACTGTGTGATATGCGTGGAGACATTGACCACAATGTGACATGCATGGAGACATCGACTGCTATGTGAAACGTATGGAGACATTTACCACTGTGTGATATGTATGGAGACGTTTACCACCATGTGATATGTGTGGAGACATTTAACCCTGTGTGATATGTATGGAGACATTTGACACCATGTGATATGTGTGTAGACATTGACCCTCGTGTGACATGCATGGAGACATTTACCACTGTGTGATATGTACGGAGACAATTTACACCATGTGATATGCATGGATACATTGACCGCCATGTAACATGCATGGTGACATTGAATGCCATGTAACCTGCATGGAGACATTTGATACCATTTGATGTGCATGGAGACATTGACTACCATGTGACATGCATGGAGACATTGACCGCCATGTGGTATGCATGGAGACATTGACTGCCATGTGACATGCATGGAGACATTGAATGCCATGTAACGTGCATGGAGACATTGACCACCATGTGACATGCATGGGGACATTTACCGTTGTGTGATATGTATGGAGACATTTGACACCATGTGACATGCATGGAGACATTTACCACTGTGTGATATGCGTGGAGACATTGACCACAATGTGACATGCATGGAGACATCGACTGCTATGTGAAACGTATGGAGACATTTACCACTGTGTGATATGTATGGAGACGTTTACCACCATGTGATATGTGTGGAGACATTTAACCCTGTGTGATATGTATGGAGACATTTGACACCATGTGATATGCCTGTAGACATTGACCCTCATGTGACATGCGTGTAGACATTTACCACTGTGTGATATGCATGGAGACATTTACCACTGTGTGATATGTACGGAGACATTTTACACCATGTGATATGCATGGATACATTGACCGTCATGTAACATGCATGGTGACATTGACCACCATAGGATATGCATGGAGACATTGACTACCATGTAACATGCATGGAGACATTGACTACCATGTGACATGTATGGAGACATTGACCGCCATGTGTCATGTATCGAGAAATTGACCGTCATGTGTCATGTATGGAGACATTTACCGCTGTGTGATATGTATGGAGACATGTACCACCATGTGATATGTGTGGAGACATTTACGCCTGTGTGATATGTATGGAGACATTTGACATCATGTGATATGCGTGGAGACATTGACCGTCATGTGACATGCATGGAGACATTTACCACTGTGTGATATGTATGCAGACATTGACCGTCATATGGTATGCATGGAGACATTGACCACCATGTGACATGCATGGAGACATCGACTGCTATGTGACATGTATGGAGACATGTATGGAGACATTTACTGCTGTGTGATATGTATGGAGACGTTCACCACCATGTGATATGTGTGGAGACATTTACCCCTGTGTGATATATATGGAGACATTTGACACCATGTGGT
Source organism: Lamellibrachia columna (assembly GCA_963662155.1). NCBI lineage: Eukaryota > Metazoa > Annelida > Polychaeta > Sabellida > Siboglinidae > Lamellibrachia > Lamellibrachia columna. The sequence continues at coordinate 17,860,508 of OY759264.1, read as the reverse complement.
ATGCATGAAGACATTGACTACCATGTGACGTGCCTGGAGACATTGACCGTCATGTGACATGCATGGAGACATTTACAGCTGTTTGATATGTATGGAGACATTTGACACCATGTGACATGCATGGAGACATTTACCACTGTGTGATATGCGTGGAGACATTGACCACAATGTGACATGCATGGAGACATCGACTGCTATGTGACACGTATGGAGACATTTACCACTGTGTGATATGTATGGAGACGTTTACCACCATGTGATATGTGTGGAGACATTTAACCCTGTGTGATATGTATGGAGACATTTGACACCATGTGATATGCGTGTAGACATTGACCCTCATGTGACATGCGTGTAGACATTTACCACTGTGTGATATGCATGGAGACATTTACCACTGTGTGATATGTACGGATACATTTTACACCATGTGATATGCATGGATACATTGACCGTCATGTAACATGCATGGTGACATTGACCACCATAGGATATGCATGGAGACATTGACTACCATGTAACATGCATGGAGACATTGACTACCATGTGACATGTATGGAGACATTGACCGCCATGTGTCATGTATCGAGAAATTGACCGTCATGTGTCATGTATGGAGACATTTACCGCTGTGTGATATGTATGGAGACATTTACCAACATGTGATATGTGTGGAGACATTTACCACTGTGTGATATGTATGCAGACATTGACCGTCATATGGTATGCATGGAGACATTGACCACCATGTGACATGCATGGAGACATCGACTGCTATGTGACATGTATGGAGACATTTACTGCTGTGTGATATGTATGGAGACGTTCACCACCATGTGATATGTGTGGAGACATTGACCCCTGTGTGATATATATGGAGACATTTGACACCATGTGGTATGCATGACGACATTGACTGTACATGTGAGGAACCTTACATAGCACCAACTTAGCAATTGTACATGTGAGGAACCTTACATAGCACCAACTTAGCGATTGTACATGGGGGAACTTTACATAGCACCAACTTAGCAATTTTACATGTGGGGAACCTTGCATAGCACCAACTTAGCGATTGTACATGCGGGGAACCTCGCATAGCACCAACTTAGCAATTGTACATGTGGGGAACCTTGCATAGCACCAACTTAGCAATTGTACATGGGGGGAACCTTACATATCACCAACTTAGCAATTGTACATGGGGGGAACCTTACATAGCACCAACTTAGCAGTTGTACATGTGGGGAACCTTACATAGCACCAACTTAGCGATTGTACATGTGAGGAACCTTACACAGTACCAACTTAGCGATTGTACATGGGGGGAACCTCGCGTAGCACCAACTTAGCGATTGTACATGTGAGGAACCTTACATAGCACCAACTTAGCAATTGAACATGGGGGAACCTCGCATAGCACCAACTTAGCAATTGTACATGTGAGGAACCTTACATAGCACCAACTTAGCAATTGTACACGGGGGGGAACCTCGCATAGCACCAACTTAGCAATTGTACATGTGAGGAACCTTACATAGCACCAACTTAGCAATTGTACATGTGAGGAACCTTACACAGCACCAACTTAGCGATTTTTTCCTGGGGGGAACCTCGCGTAGCACCAACTTAGCGATTGTACATGTGAGGAACCTTACATAGCACCAACTTAGCAATTGTACATGGGGGAACCTCGCATAGCACCAACTTAGCAATTGTACATGTGAGGAACCTTACATAGCACCAACTTAGCAATTGTACACGGGGGGAACCTCGCATAGCACCAACTTAGTAATTGTACATGTGAGGAACCTTACATAGCACCAACTAAGCAATTGTACATGTGAGGAACCTTACACAGCACCAACTTAGCGATTGTACATGGGGGGAACCTCGCGTAGCACCAACTTAGCGATTGTACATGTGAGGAACCTTACATAGCACCAACTTAGCAATTGTACATGGGGGAACCTCGCATAGCACCAACTTAGCAATTGTACATGTGAGGAACCTTACATAGCACCGACTTAGCAATTGTACATGTGAGGAACGTTACACAGCACCAACTTAGCAATTGTACATGTGAGGAACCTTACATAGCACCAACTTAGAAATTGTGAGGAACCTTACACAGCACCAACTTAGCGATTGTACATGGGGGGAACCTCGCGTAGCACCAACTTAGCGATTGTACATGTGAGGAACCTTACATAGCACCAACTTAGCAATTGTACATGGGGGAACCTCGCATAGCACCAACTTAGCAATTGTACATGTGAGGAACCTTACATAGCACCAACTTAGCAATTGTACATGTGAGGAACCTTACATAGCACCAACTTAGCAATTATGAGGAACCTTACACAGCACCAACTTAGCGATTGTACATGGGGGGAACCTCGCGTAGCACCAACTTAGCGATTGTACATGTGAGGAACCTTACATAGCACCAACTTAGCAATTGTACATGTGAGGAACCTTACATAGCACCAACTTAGCAATTGTACATGTGAGGAACCTTACATAGCACCAACTTAGCAATTGTGAGGAACCTTACACAGCACCAACTTAGCGATTGTACATGTGAGGAACCTTACATAGCACCAACTTAGCGATTGTACATGGGGGGAACCTTACATAGCACCAACTTAGCAATTGTACATGAGAGGAACCTCGCATAGCACCAACGTAGCAATTGTGATAATGTCTCCATCCTGCTTTGCTGTTTCTCACCATCTCAGCATACATTTATTTATTTTATGACACTGTCTCCAGCCTGCCTTGCTTTTTCTCAGCATCTCTGCATATATTTCTGCACTTTATGACACTGTCTCTAGCCTGCCTTGCTCTGTCTCACCATCTCATACACTGTCACACGCAACTTGAAACAGGTGTTGTATTCTTGCTAGTGACACCCCTCTACATATGGACAAGCTCCATAGAGTAGTAGTGAGTCGAGTGTAGCCATTATCTTCTAGTTCCCACACCTCACCACCCCCACCATAGAGTAATGAGAGGAATATAGCCATCTGACCACCCCCACGCACGCTTGGTGTTGTATTCTCGCTAGTGACTCCCCTCTACATATGGACAAGCTCCATAGAGTAGTAGTGAGTCGAGTGTAGCCATTATCTTCTGGTTCCCACACCTCACCACCCCCACCATAGAGTAATGGTACAGTCGCCAGGGGGCGCAGGGGCGCGCGCGATTACAGGAAAAAGGTGTATTACGCGGAAAAGGTGTGTAATCGCGCGCGCCCCTGCGCCCCTGGCGACTGTACCATTACTCTATGGGGGGGTGGTGAGGTGTGGGAACCAGAAGATAATGGCTACACTCGACTCACTACTACTCTATGGAGCTTGTCCATATGTAGAGGGGTGTCACTAGCAAGAATACAACACCTGTTTCAAGTTGCGTGTGACAGTGTATGAGATGGTGAGACAGAGCAAGGCAGGCTAGAGACAGTGTCATAAAGTGCAGAAATATATGCTGAGATGCTGAGAAAAAGCAAGGCAGGCTGGAGACAGTGTCATAAAATAAATAAATGTATGCTGAGATGGTGAGAAACAGCAAAGCAGGATGGAGACATTATCACAATTGCTACGTTGGTGCTATGCGAGGTTCCTCCCATGTACAATTGCTAAGTTGGTGCTATGTAAGGTTCACCACATGTACAATCGCTAAGTTGGTGCTATGCGAGGTTCCCCACTTGTACAATTGCTAAGTTGGTGTTATGTAACGTTCCCCCCATGTACAATCGCTAAGTTGGTGCTATGTAAGGTTCCTCACATGAACAATTGCTAAGTTGGTGCTATGCGAGGTTCCCCCATGTACCAATGCTAAGTTGGTGCTATGTAAGATTCCTCACATGTACAATCGCTAAGTTGGTGCTACGCGAGGTTCCCCCCATGTACAATCGCTAAGTTGGTGCTGTGTAAGGTTCCTCACAATTGCTAAGTTGGTGCTATGTAAGGTTCCTCACATGTACAATTGCTAAGTTGGTGCTATGTAAGGTTCCTCACATGTACAATTGCTAAGTTGGTGCTATGTAAGGTTCCTCACATGTACAATTGCTAAGTTGGTGCTATGCGAGGTTCCCCCATGTACCAATGCTAAGTTGGTGCTATGTAAGGTTCCTCACATGTACAATCGCTAAGTTGGTGCTACGCGAGGTTCCCCCATGTACAATCGCTAAGTTGGTGCTGTGTAAGGTTCCTCACAATTGCTAAGTTGGTGCTATGTAAGGTTCCTCACATGTACAATTGCTAAGTTGGTGCTATGTAAGGTTCCTCACATGTACAATTGCTAAGTTGGTGCTATGCGAGGTTCCCCCATGTACAATTGCTAAGTTGGTGCTATGTAAGGTTCCCCACATGTACAATCGCTAAGTTGGTGCTACGCGAGGTTCCCCCCATGTACAATCGCTAAGTTGGTGCTGTGTAAGGTTCCTCACAATTGCTAAGTTGGTGCTATGTAAGGTTCCTCACATGTACAATTGCTAAGTTGGTGCTGTGTAACGTTCCTCACATGTACAATTGCTAAGTCGGTGCTATGTAAGGTTCCTCACATGTACAATTGCTAAGTTGGTGCTATGCGAGGTTCCCCCCGTGTACAATTGCTAAGTTGGTGCTATGTAAGGTTCCTCACATGTACAATTGCTAAGTTGGTGCTATGCGAGGTTCCCCCATGTACAATTGCTAAGTTGGTGCTATGTAAGGTTCCTCACATGTACAATCGCTAAGTTGGTGCTACGCGAGGTTCCCCCCCAAGTACAATCGCTAAGTTGGTGCTGTGTAAGGTTCCTCACATGTACAATTGCTAAGTTGGTGCTATGTAAGGTTCCTCACATGTACAATTGCTAAGTTGGTGCTATGCGAGGTTCCCCCCGTGTACAATTGCTAAGTTGGTGCTATGTAAGGTTCCTCACATGTACAATTGCTAAGTTGGTGCTATGCGAGGTTCCCCCATGTACAATTGCTAAGTTGGTGCTATGTAAGGTTCCTCACATGTACAATCGCTAAGTTGGTGCTACGCGAGGTTCCCCCCATGTACAATCGCTAAGTTGGTGCTGTGTAAGGTTCCTCACATGTACAATCGCTAAGTTGGTGCTATGTAAGGTTCCCCACATGTACAACTGCTAAGTTGGTGCTATGTAAGGTTCCCCCCATGTACAATTGCTAAGTTGGTGATATGTAAGGTTCCCCCATGTACAATTGCTAAGTTAGTGCTATGCAAGGTTCCCCACATGTACAATTGCTAAGTTGGTGCTATGCGAGGTTCCCCGCATGTACAATCGCTAAGTTGGTGCTATGCAAGGTTCCCCACATGTACAATTGCTAAGTTGGTGCTATGTAACGTTCCCCCATGTACAATCGCCAAGTTGGTGCTATGTAAGGTTCCTCACATGTACAATTGCTAAGTTGGTGCTATGTAAGGTTCCTCACATGTACAGTCAATGTCGTCATGCATACCACATGGTGTCAAATGTCTCCATATATATCACACAGGGGTCAATGTCTCCACACATATCACATGGTGGTGAACGTCTCCATACATATCACACAGCAGTAAATGTCTCCATACATGTCACATAGCAGTCGATGTCTCCATGCATGTCACATGGTGGTCAATGTCTCCATGCATACCATATGACGGTCAATGTCTGCATACATATCACACAGTGGTAAATGTCTCCACACATATCACATGGTGGTAAATGTCTCCATACATATCACACAGCGGTAAATGTCTCCATACGTGTCACATAGCAGTCGATGTCTCCATGCATGTCACATTGTGGTCAATGTCTCCACGCATATCACACAGTGGTAAATGTCTCCATGCATGTCACATGGTGTCAAATGTCTCCATACATATCACACAGCGGTAAATGTCTCCATGCATGTCACATGACGGTCAATGTCTCCAGGCACGTCACATGGTAGTCAATGTCTTCATGCATACCACATGGTGTCAAATGTCTCCATATATATCACACAGGGGTAAATGTCTCCACACATATCACATGGTGGTGAACGTCTCCATACATATCACACAGCAGTAAATGTCTCCATACATGTCTCCATACATGTCACATAGCAGTCGATGTCTCCATGCATGTCACATGGTGGTCAATGTCTCCATGCATACCATATGACGGTCAATGTCTGCATACATATCACACAGTGGTAAATGTCTCCATGCATGTCACATGACGGTCAATGTCTCCACGCATATCACATGATGTCAAATGTCTCCATACATATCACACAGGCGTAAATGTCTCCACACATATCACATGGTGGTACATGTCTCCATACATATCACACAGCGGTAAATGTCTCCATACATGACACATGACGGTCAATTTCTCGATACATGACACATGGCGGTCAATGTCTCCATACATGTCACATGGTAGTCAATGTCTCCATGCATGTTACATGGTAGTCAATGTCTCCATGCATATCCTATGGTGGTCAATGTCACCATGCATGTTACATGACGGTCAATGTATCCATGCATATCACATGGTGTAAAATGTCTCCGTACATATCACACAGTGGTAAATGTCTCCATGCATATCACACAGTGGTAAATGTCTACACGCATGTCACATGAGGGTCAATGTCTACACGCATATCACATGGTGTCAAATGTCTCCATACATATCACACAGGGTTAAATGTCTCCACACATATCACATGGTGGTAAACGTCTCCATACATATCACACAGTGGTAAATGTCTCCATACGTGTCACATAGCAGTCGATGTCTCCATGCATGTCACATTGTGGTCAATGTCTCCACGCATATCACACAGTGGTAAATGTCTCCATGCATGTCACATGGTGTCAAATGTCTCCATACATATCACACAGCGGTAAATGTCTCCATACATGTCACATGACGGTCAATGTCTCCAGGCACGTCACATGGTAGTCAATGTCTTCATGCATACCACATGGTGTCAAATGTCTCCATATATATCACACAGGGGTAAATGTCTCCACACATATCACATGGTGGTGAACGTCTCCATACATATCACACAGCAGTAAATGTCTCCATACATGTCTCCATACATGTCACATAGCAGTCGATGTCTCCATGCATGTCACATGGTGGTCAATGTCTCCATGCATACCATATGACGGTCAATGTCTGCATACATATCACACAGTGGTAAATGTCTCCATGCATGTCACATGACGGTCAATGTCTCCACGCATATCACATGATGTCAAATGTCTCCATACATATCACACAGGCGTAAATGTCTCCACACATATCATATGGTGGTACATGTCTCCATACATATCACACAGCGGTAAATGTCTCCATACATGACACATGACGGTCAATTTCTCGATACATGACACATGGCGGTCAATGTCTCCATACATGTCACATGGTAGTCAATGTCTCCATGCATGTCACATGGTAGTCAATGTCTCCATGCATATCATATGGTGGTCAATGTCACCATGCATGTTACATGACGGTCAATGTATCCATGCATATCACATGGTGTAAAATGTCTCCGTACATATCACACAGTGGTAAATGTCTCCATGCATATCACACAGTGGTAAATGTCTACACGCATGTCACATGAGGGTCAATGTATACACGCATATCACATGGTGTCAAATGTCTCCATACATATCACACAGGGTTAAATGTCTCCACACATATCACATGGTGGTAAACGTCTCCATACATATCACACAGTGGTAAATGTCTCCATACGTTTCACATAGCAGTCGATGTCTCCATGCATGTCACATTGTGGTCAATATCTCCACGCATATCACACAGTGGTAAATGTCTCCATGCATGTCACATGGTGTCAAATGTCTCCATACATATCACACAACAGTAAATGTCCCCATGCATGTCACATGGTGGTCAATGTCTCCATGCACGTTACATGGCATTCAATGTCTCTATGCATGTCACATGGCAGTCAATGTCTCCATGCATACCACATGGCGGTCAATGTCTCCATGCATGTCACATGGTAGTCAATGTCTCCATGCACATCAAATGGTATGAAATGTCTCCATGCACTTTACATGGCATTCAATGTCACCATGCATGTTACATGGCGGTCAATGTATCCATGCATATCACATGGTGTAAATTGTCTCCGTACATATCACACAGTGGTAAATGTCTCCATGCATGTCACATGAGGGTCAATGTCTTCACGCATATCACATGGTGTCAAATGTCTCCATACATATCACACAGGGTTAAATGTCTCCACACATATCACATGGTGGTAAACGTCTCCATACATATCACACAGTGGTAAATGTCTCCATACGTTTCACATAGTAGTCGATGTCTCCATGCATGTCACATTGTGGTCAATGTCTCCACGCATATCACACAGTGGTAAATGTCTCCATGCATGTCACATGGTGTCAAATGTCTCCATACATATCACACAACTGTAAATGTCCCCATGCATGTTTCATGGTGGTCAATGTCTCCATGCACGTTACATGGCATTCAATGTATCCATGCAAGTCATATGGCAGTCAATGTCTCCATGCATACCACATGGTGTCAAATGTCTCCATACATGTTACATAGCGGTCAATGTCTCCATGCACGTCACATGGCAGTCAATGTCTCCATGCATATCATATGGCAGTCAATGTCTCCATGCATACCACATGGTGTCAAATGTCTCCATACATGTCACATGGCGGTCAATGTCTCTATACATATCACACAACGGTAAATGTCTCCATGCATGTCACATGGTGGTCAATGTTTCCATACATGGCACATGGTAGTCAATGTCTCCATGCATACCACATGGTGTCAAATGTATCCATACATATCACACAGAGGTAAATGTCTTCACACATATCACATGGTGGTGAACGTCTCCATACATATCACACAGCTTCTCGTCATACTCCCGTCATCGCTGCCACAATGTTGTTCTCCTGCTGGCTTTTGATATTGGCACACATAGCGTGCACTACCTTATTTGGTATTGTTCTGTATGCGGATTACGTCAGCAGCATGTCCTGACACGTTTATAGCTTTCGTCAGCTGTACGTCGGTATGACAAGAGACTTTAGAGTCCTCTGTCTAACGTTTGTGGACAATATTACTACACTATATATGTGCTGGGTAAATTGTAGGAATTATGGGTAAATTGAAGGAATTATGGGTAAACTGTAGGAGTAATGGGTAAAGTGTAAAGGCGCATTATTTAAAAAATATTGACATATAACGAAAATATGCTGATAGTACACTTTCCGCGACGCGTCTGATGCCGTTTACGTCAGCTGCATGTCCTTATTTGGTATTGTTGTGTGTGCGGCATACGTCAGCTGCATGTCCTGACACTTTTATAGCTTACGTCAGCTTTACGTCGGTATGGCAAGAGACTTTAGAGTCCTCTGTCTAACGTTTGTGGACGATATTGTGTCATTATTTTCAAATATTTAATAAAATGTCCTTGTACTCTTATTCAATAGGAGACTTATGGGTAAATTGTAGGAATTGTGGGTAAACTGTAGGAGTTATGGATAAAGTGTAAAAGCGCATTATTTTTAAATATTTACATATAAAGAAAATATAGTACGATATCGTGTTTTGTTCGTTTCTCATCTCCTCGTTAGGTCCTTTGATCTCAGTTATTAATTACCCTGTTAATGACCACTGTTAACTTACTCTTTCATCTCAGTTATTAATGATACTATTAATGACCGCTGTTAACGGGCAGTTGTTCCTATGTCCACTATCGCGGTTACTGTTACCACGGATACTCGCGCGAAAACATTACGCGGCTAGCGCATAGCCACCGCGCGGTTAAAAAGTTGGGCGGCACGCGAATACGACTTACTTTGGTCCCGGAAGCAGGTGTTGGAATAGTGGAATTAGCGGTTGGGTTGTTTTCATATATATTAAATTTTGCTTGAACTGATATTTCCGTCTTGTATTGAGTTCTCGTTCCCATTGCGTGTGTGCATATTATACACATAGTCACTTTTCACCCCTGCTACCATTTCTTTAATGAACGGTCAGATTTCCATAGTCCAGCGGTTATATTATAGCCATGCATGTCGGCTACTTAATATATATTACATCTTCGCATTATATTTACAAGTTTTCGTTTTATTACGTCTTATGTCCACTACATATATACTGGCTATAACATGCCTCAGTCCCACATAGATATTGTACTTGCCACATTGTTGCTGATTAGCTCGGCTCCGTTGCTACATTGTTCCGATTAGCATCCTTTGATCTCCCACTATGGCTCACAGCTGGATAAACGCTTGGGCTTACAGTTAACTCCAGTCGTTAGGGCGTTTTGTTCTCGTCTCCTTACTAGGTTACTGACCCTCCGGTAAAATGTAACTAGGTCAATGTTCGTTCCTCCTCCAGTCCCTAGAGGGCGCTTAAGTTACCCACTGGTTATCTTTCGTTCCTCCTCCTCCTCCAGTCGCTAGGGGGCGCTTAGGTTACCCATAAGGCACTGCGCTCAGGAGGCGTTCTGATTGGCTACGTAACTAGGTCCATGTTCGTTCCTCCTCCAGTCGCTAGGGGGCGCTGCGCACGGCTGCAACCGTCAGGGGGCGCTCTGATTGGCTGCGCGCGCAACCGGAAGCGGTGGGTGGGCGATATTACGGGTATTTCCTTTGAAGTCAGTCATGCGTAACCGCCGCACTAGGGGGTGCCAAAAACCTCCACTAACTACTGTCGCTGTTACGAGGTACTGCAGTGTAGCTCGTTATGAGTTCAGGGGATGTTGCAAAGCACAAATCTAATACGTTGCCACTCCTGGTTGGTTCCTAGTTGAGCTGTTCCATATGATGGCCGTGGTTCATACTCATAGGGTGGTAAAAATTATCTTTGAATTTCCGCGATGACACATGGTTTAGTATGTTAAAGATATTGATTTGTTCACCGAGATTCAGCAATGCCATGGTTATAAACATGGCAGTGTTGCGTCTCAGCCCAGAGCACTCTGATCCAGTGCATTTATTCACAGTGAATCCACAAAATAGAATCCTGGGGTGGGGGTGGGGGCCTCCCGTATTGGAGACCTGGTGGGATAAATGATCGCCCCACCTTTGCTACTTTTACATGTCGTTTAATAATTGCTTTTCTCGATGAGCTAGTTTGTATTGGTGACTAAGCTATATCTCATCGATTTACATGTATGATATTTTTCTCGATGAACATGTTTGTACCAGCTATTTCTCATTGATACATGTATTTTATTATCACAATGCATTTATTAAATGATCTTTAACAACAGTTACTCTTTGTGTGTTCCTGTAGCTAACAAGCTCAGGTTTCTGCCATTACGCATCAGCAAGGTATCAACATTAAGCATCAGCAGGGTATAAAAAACACTTCCGAAAACAAAATATTTATCCTTCCGAATGATTTGTGGGGCTGTAGTACCACGAATACTACAATTGAGCGAATTAATGCTCGGCCAATGGGAAATAAGACCGATGGCTAAATTGATCACAGCATAGAGAGTAAACGTGACTTAATTGTCATCACTGAAACGTGGCTATCAACAGGTAACCCGTATGACAATTTATTGAGCAAAATAAATCAATCCAGATATGATTTTGTCCAAATTCCTCAAATAAAACTGGCATGCTTGTAAAATTGGGCTACTTTAATCTACGGAATAATCACAACTAATCATTTTCAAGGGTGTATCGACAGATATTTGATAAGGGCGGGCTACACATAGATGAGAAAATTGTTGGACTCTCGATAAGCCAATGGCTTCCTTGTCCACTTGCCATCTGGAACTTGTTGTTTGGGATGGCAATCTTGTTAAATCTTGTTAAATCTAATGCGGTTTCAGACGGATTCTGACAAAACTCATTAACAGGCCTCCAACATCCAAAAAAGAACACACATAATTTACTAATGAATAACCATCGGATATCAAAGTAACAAGTTTCACAGACTAACTACACTCCACCGGATGTTTTCTACACGCTCACCAACCAACAAATGTAGAAGGTCATACCATTGACCTAGTGTTTATATCATCATCAGACTATACACCGATTTGTCCAATAACGTAGTAACACATATGTGACCAAACGTAACTGATTGGTTCAATCGTCTCTTCTTCATTCCGGGATGACATCGTATGTTCTCTGTTATCCACGTGCTCACTTGAAAATGGGTGTCACTCGAACATCGGCCAACTCTCCAATGACCAATTTACTTCGATCGTCTCAACTTCATTCCGGAATGACTTCCTGTATTCTCTGTTATTCACATGTCCAGTTTGATAGTTTAGTTGAAGGAAGGTAAAATACATGTGAATGGGTGACTGTTGTCTATGTCTTACAAAGATGGCACATGTATGTTTGTGTATGTTAGTTTGATAAATCTATTGTCCTTTCTGTTTTACTGTTCACGGTTAAACCTCAACGTTTTTACCACAATCGTGTACTTTGGCTAACCGTACGCCTCCGTTTGTAACTCGATTACTGTTGATTCTATTAGACTGAATCCCCTTTACACAAATCGTGTATATTGATGTAGTAATTTGGGATGGACGAGTCGGCCAGGTAAACGCCCCTAATTAAAATAGTGCGCTCGTACGCCCTGACGTATGTTTCCCGCAATCTGACGTATGTTTCCGCAATCTGACGTATGCTTAACTGACACGCGTTGTAGCAGTAACCTCCAAGGTACCAATCCGGTAACTATTCACCTTTCAACCAGATAATGTTGGCAGGCGTTTTATTGATTGTCCATTATAGTTAATTGGCCGACAAAAGCAATGCGGCTTATTTGGGTCATACTTCTCAAGTATGCCAAAAATCCTGTTTCTACCATATACGTGATCTCTGTAGTATTCGGCGTCATATTAGATCTTCATGTACTGCTAAATCAATATCAACAGCACTAATTAGTAGCCGCCTCCCCTTTCCACAAATCGCATATATTTATGTAGTAATTTGGGATAGACGAGTCGACCAGGTAAACGCCTCTAATTAAAGTAGTGCGCTCGTACGCCCTGACGTATGTTTCCCGCAATCTGACGTATGCTTAACTGACACGCGTTGTACCAGTAACCTCCAAGGTACCAACCCGGTAACTCTTAACTTTTGCAGCCATATAATTTATTGATCGTGTAACTGCTACATAATACCGTGAATCTCTGATTCACCCTTTATTGTCAGGACGGTTAGATTCCTTTTTGTCCATTATATTTAATTGGCCGACAAAAGCAATTTGGCTATTTTGGGTCATACTTCTTCATTTTAGAAGGGGAGCCACGCAAACAAAATATTGTCAGACCACCTCAGGAGCACTCGAATGTATGCAATATTGAACCGATGACAATATGACAATATAGGTTTTTCCGTGAAATTGTATTACAATAACAGTTGTTTTTTGGAAGGAATACTTGCACGTCTCTTGGTTTATAACATATCATGCCACGTTGATATTTGACAAGATTACGATTGATCGAATTATAGTGAAAATGGCTTTAATCCGCGCCTTAGTGCGTTCGTAGACATTTCTACAAAATCCTCTGATGAAGAATAGTGTTAATTTAATGAAACACAAACTTACACCAAAACGCACTTCGGGAAGCGCGTTGAAAACAGAGAGAACATATTAATGTTTAATTAATATCGCTGCGCATCTCAAAATAAAACACTTCCCACAGCAAAATACTTTTACGTCTGATTAATTCACTGGGCTGTTGTACCACGAACATCATAACTGAGCGTGTTTAACAAGATTTAACAAGATTGCCATCCCAAAAAACAAGTTCCAGATGGCACGTGGACAAGGAAGTCATTGGCTTATCGAGAGTCCAACAATTTTCTCATCCATGTGTAGCCCGCCCTTATCAAATATCTGTCAATTCTGTTTTTAAATATATTCACACTACTAGCATTAACACAATCATTTGGCAGTTTGTTCCATTCATTTATCACCCTCTGTGAGAAAGAGTACTTTCTCATGTCCAACCTACACTGCTCCTTAACTAATGCTGCTTTGTGTACTCTGGTTCTACTGCCTTTTTTAAGCTTGAAGAACATATTCCTATCAACATCCTCATAACCATTCACTATTTTAAACACTTCTATTTGGTCTCCTCTTAGTCTCCTGGTCTCTAGTGTTGTCCAACCAAATTGTAATAAGCGACTTTCGTAACTAAGGTCTCTCAATTCTGGAATCATTTTAGTTGCTCTTTGTTGTATTCTTTCTAGCTTGTCTATGTCCTTTTTACGATATGGCCTCCATGCTTGAATACAATATTCCAAATGTGGTCTAACTATTGCTTTGTACAGGGGTACAATTAGCTGTTTCTCCTTATACATGATAGTTCTCCTAATTAGCCCTAGAATTTGATTTGTTTTCACTGTATACTGTCTCGTATTGTGGTATCGTATTGTGTTCCTCACTGCAAAGTCTGCTGCGACACACATCAACCGATTCAGTGAGGAAAACATTGTCTGGTATGGATTTCCACACCACAGTCGTCTTTGGGAGAAAGGAGAAGTTGTAGGCGTCCACCTTTGGGTCCAGCATACCGCTCGTGGGCGTGGCAAAAAATGGCATGAAATAAGGACTACTAGCCCTTCAACAACTTTACGTAGCATGTTACGTAGCTTGTTATGAGCCCTCCTGGTCTGGATGCACTGGTATGAGTCCAGTATATTAGCAGTAATCTTCACTTTGGTTCGTACCGGTTGGTTCCTAGTTGAGCTGTTCCATATGATGGCCATGGCTTTCGAAATTCTATTTGGATTTCCGGGATGATAATTTCTGGGTACAGTGAATCAAGCATGTTCTCAATAGTGGTCATCCCCGTTGACGCTTTTGCGGTTGGCAATCACTATTGTGAGTTCGTTTTTCTCTTGTCAATCATAAATTCATATTTCTAGAAAACACTGCATGGCAGTAATGCACATGTTTCAGTCTGTTAAAGATGTTGATTACTTCACCTATATTCAGCAATGCCATTGTTATAAACATGACAGTGATGCGTCTCAGCCCGGAGCACTCTAATCCAGAGCATTTATTCCCAGTGAATCCCCAAAAGAAAACACTTCCGAAAACAAAATAGTTATCCTTCCGATTGATTCATGGGGTTGTAGTACCAAGAATACTACAATTGAGCGTATTAATGCTCGGCGAGTGAGAAATAAGACCGATCGCTTAATGTATCACAACGTAAACGTAACTTAGTTGTCATCACTGAAACTTGGCTATCAACTGGTAACACGCATGACAAGTTGGTGAGCAAAATAAATCCATCTAGATATGATTTTGTCCAACTCCCTCGAAAATAAGTGGCATGCTTGCAAAATTTGGCTACTTCACTGTACGGAATAGTCACAGCTAATAATTTTCAAGCTTTAAAATAATTCGGGTATATCGACAGTAATGCGGTTTCTAGCAGACGGATTCTGACAAAACTAGGTTCTAGTGCTGGCGATCTCCACCACACTTCCGACAGCAAAATATTTCGCCATCCGAGAGCTGCATTCGGGTGATCAGCATGCACTTTCGATATCGATTTGTCCAGGTCATGTAGTGATGTCACGGATGACTTAGGAGGACGGTTATATTCACCAACCAGAATCATCTTTGAGGTGTATTTATCCCTGGCAGATTTCGCACTTCGTGTCATATTGGGGCATTTCCGCAGTTGAAAGTGTGCTCTTCGTATCAAGAAGGACACCGCCACCTGCATATATGCTGTCATTTCGCGGTAGTAGAAAATATATGTTCTGCACGTTGTGGTCTATTTTGCATTCGATCGCGATTATAACATCTGGTTCCAGTCAATCGGCCTGTGATGTGTAAAGCAATACAGTCCACTCTGATCTAGTGCATTTCATCCCAGTGCATCTCAAAATAAAACACTTCCGACAACAAAATACATCATCATCCGATTTAGTCACGGGCTGTAGTGCAAAAGAAGATCGATTCCCTCATTGATCACATCATCAAGAGTGCATTTGTTTTATTTGTCATTACTGAAACTTAGCTATCACCAGGCGAGATCAACGAAATACTTGTGAAATTCCTTAGTGCACATATCTAGAAAAGCATCCGATTGTGAGCTATATTAATTGTATCAAACACAAACTTACCGCCAGCTCACCATGTAGATAATGGAAGGAGGTATACTGCAAACAAATAGAAAAAGGTTTATGTGTTCATCAATAGTAAATTGATGCTAAGACACGAATCACATTTTTTACTCATCCTGTAACATACAGCATTTTGTATAGAAATATTAAAAATACTTTAATCGCAAATATAATGAGAGTAGAGCATTGTAGCCCTGTCCAATATATAATCAATCGAGCATCTGAAAGATAAAACATTTCCGAAAACAAAGTATTTATCCATCCAATTGATTCACGGGGCTGTTGTAACACCAGTCCAACAATAGAGCGTAATAGTGATCGACCAGTGCAACCAGAGACTAATCCCCTAAATAATCACACTCTTTAGCTGTCACCGCATATAGTGGGCTATCGGCATGCGACACGGATGAAAATATAGCAAAAGAAATCTTAATATCATGTTCTCCACCTCCCCCGAAAAAAATTGGGTTGATACACACAATGGATAAATGGCTGTAAAATGTTAGTGATGCCTCAATTCATTCAGGGTTAGATATGTTCCAGATACACCCCCGAGGTTCGTGTAGTGGCAAACCAATTATGTAGTGGATGTTGAACTAAACCCATTCTAGGCCTCTTTTGAAACTTGCCTCCCGGACTAATAGAACAAACAAATATTTCAAATATGTGAGTGTGTTTGTCCGTGTGTGCGTGCGTTCGTTCTTACAAATGCATGTACGTGTGCAGTTTCAATTATAACTACTCTCATAAACCTTTTCACTTTCAGATAAACCAATATTGGGACAACGAGAAAGACAGGTTGAACAGCTACACCCTCACCTCTTCTGGTTCTGCTGTCTCTGCTGATTGCATCATCTGTTCCAGGTTCTGCCAGTGCTCCCCATCGATATCCCTCTCATCGTTCTGCTCACATGTAGAAAAACATCAAGGTTAGTTCGTGTTATGTGTACACTAACAAATGCATCAGGTTTTAAATAAAAAAAGTTTGATGAAAGCAACATGCTAAAATGATGACAATTATAACATTAATTTACGTCAAAAGAAACATTGTCGCTTTCAGAGTTCGACATAACTACTGATCCGTGGGCTCGTGAATCGTCTCCGAGTCTGCTACTGCCACAAGCCACATGCTCTATTGGCTCAGCAGTTTCCCTTTAAACTATATGTTCAGGAAGGGACTTTATCATCTAAACTTAAATTTATTACCAGATAATCCAACAGCAGCACTGTTCCTTAAACCAGTCTTAGCTAGTCTATGTAGATTCATGGGCCTAATTTTCAAAAGATCCTGAAAACGATACACTAATAATGTCATAAAACAATAAATAAAAGGCTATGTGTCAGTTATATTAGAACCATGTATTTTATCTAGAATGGCTGCTGTAAATTCTCAAAAATAGGTTAGATTACAAAATATACTGTAAATAAAGTACATTCATTTCATACATATTATGCATTCACAGATCAGTGCATCGATTAATGTACAGCAGCATTGTATATTTAAATTTGATTTAGATGTCATCAATAAAATGTGGCTATCACCATCCAGCACAGATGAAAAGATAGTGAGAGACCTAACTCCATCTGGATATGATTTTTTCCACCACTGTAAACAACTGGCATGATGGTAGAACAGGGCTTTGCTATATGTTATGAAAACTCACAATTCAACATTCAAAAGCTATCAAATCAGTAGGCTACACACGTGCGCGCACGCACACACACACACACACACACACACACACACACACACACACACACACACACACACACACACACACACACACACACACACACACACACACACACACACACACACACACACACACACACACACAGACTGCACTGCTCAAGGAAAGAGCAGTAGTAACAATGGTGGCTTAATAATATATGTAGATAAAATATTCCAACATGAAGTACAATTAATTATAAACACGTACGAATATTTATCCAGATCATCCTGTAAACTTTGTTTATCTGTATCACTAGTACCCTTTCTGAATACTTTTGTGTCATCTGCAAATGTGAGTACGTTGCTAGATATGTCATCTTCCAAATCATTTATATATATATATATATATATTAAAAACAATATAGGGCCTAATATTGATCCCTGTGGTACCCCACTCAAAACAGATTTCCAGTTTGAAATCTCACCATCTACTATTACACTCTGTCTTCTGTGTGTAAGCCACTTTTCTATCCAGTTGATTACATCATTACCTATACCATGGGCTTTTAGTTTAAGTAACAATCTTTGAAGTGGCACTTTATCGAAAGCTTTCTGAAAATCTAAGTAGACAACATCCACTGGTGACTCGTCATCTACCCACTTTGTAATTTCTTCCAAAAAACATAAGAGTTTGGTTAGACATGACCTTGCTTTTAGGAACCCATGTTGAGATGTATTTATTAATTTATGTTTTACAAGGAATTCCACCATGTGGTCTCTAATTATTGTTTCGAGTAATTTACATACAACTGATGCTAAACTCACTGGTCTGTAATGTTCTGGCATGATCCCTTCTTAAATAGCGGCGTAATGTTTGCTTCTTTCCATTTTGAAGGAATTATTCCTTCTTCTAGTGACAAATTAAACAATTTAGCAAGTGGTGTACTAATTTGCGCAACATTTTCCTTAAGCAGTTTTGGTGGTATCCCATCAACTCCAGGTGATTTATTATCTTTCATCTTCTTAATTTTCTTTGCTATCATTTCAGGAGTTACAAATAACTACCCTAAATGTTCTGATTTATTGCCCTCAAATTTAGTAAATGGAGTCTGTGGTAAAAACTGAGCTGAAATACTCATTCAGGACCTCTGCCATTAGAAACCCGTCTGAAATTATGTTTCCCCTGTTGTTTTCCAGTGGTCCGACCTTATCTCGAACTTTCTGTTTACTCCTTACATAAGCATAGAAACTCTTGCTGTCATTTTTTATATTACCTGCCAATTTTTTTCAAAGGTTCTGTTAGATTTTCTAATTTCAGTTGTAGCTAGGTTAAGTGCCTCTTTGTAATTTGCATAGTTTTCATCCTTTCTGGTACGCCTATAAACCCTCCACATAGTTTGCTTAAATACTATTTTTCTAATAGCTTCTTTTGACAAGTGTTTCTGTCTAGACCGTTTTCTAGAACGTTTTTTCAAGGGAACAAATTTATCGATGATACTCTCAATTTCATATTTTAGAATATTCCAACATTCAATTGCGGTCTTATTCATCAGCATGTTATTCCAATCTAGCTTTGCTAAGTATTTTCTCATATCTTTATAGTTACCTTTGTGGAAGTTTTTCCTATACGTTTTGTACTTTTAGTTTCTGATTTTACATTGATGTCAAAATGTATTTGATTGTGATCACTGTTACCCAATGGCTCATATATTTTTACATTGTCCACTAATTCTTTTTGTGATGATAAAACTATATCTAATACATTTTCTCCCCTGGTTGGTTCTAGCACGTGCTGAGTAAGGAAACTTTCCTGAATTAAAAATAGAAATTGTTGGTCCTCACCCCCTATACTCTCTAGAGATTTCCATTGTATGTGTCCATGGTTAAAATCTCCCATTATGATACATTCCCCTTTACTAACTTCCTTTATGTGTTAATGCTCGAACAATGCAAAATTTCTCTCCCTCGAGAAATCTAGCATAGTAGAAGAAGAATTTTTTTGTACGTTTGCCAACTCACAATTCAACATTCTCAAGCGATCTAATCACTCGAATATATGGACAGTAGTGTGGTTTCTTACTGTGGAATTCTTTATTGGGGCATACTTATTGATTTTAGAAGGGGAGCTACGCAAATAAAATATTATCAGACCACGCCAGGGGCATTCCAATTTTCGAAATATTGAGCCGATGACAATATGACCCCGAGGTTTTTCCGTGAAAATTGTGTGACCATAACAATAGTTTTTTTTTTGCATTATTTTGCTTAGTTATTTCAGGAATGTTTGCGCTTCTTTTGGTGTATATCATGTCGTGGTTGGTATTTGATATGTTTACGATAGATCGCATTAGAGTGAAAATGGGAGTTAGGTACAGATTTCCCGTGCATGCCTTAATGCGTTCGTGGACATTATATAAAATCATATGAAAAAGAGTCGTATCAAATTAATGAAACACAAACTTACTTGGCGATGCAGGAAATGACTCTGCAAGCAGAAAGAGAATATATGTGACCACATTAATCATATTGTTTACACTTAGCCTGTAACATACTGTAACTAGCAAAAAATATTAAAATTAGCTTAATAAAGACATTGGTGCTTCTCAGCTTTGAAAACTATGATCCAGTGCATTTCACCCCAGTGCATTTCAAAATAAAACAATTCCGACAGCAAAATACTTCTACGTCTAATTAATTCGCGGGATATTTTGTACCACAAAATTCATAACTGAGCGTGTTATTGTTCGAACAATGCAAAGTTCCTCCCACGAGAAACCTAACACGGTAGACGAATTGTTTATTTTTTCCGTACGTTTGCCAACTCACAATTCAACATTATCAAGCAATGTAGTCTTTCGAAAATATGGAGAGTACTGTGGTTTCCAGCAGTTGAACTCTGACTATAATTATCATCTATCATCACAAAAGGTTTGTCATATACAAAACATATTGAATAAATCACTGATTTCATAGAGTATATTTCCATAACATCCAATCTACTGCAAGTCTTCTGTGACTGGGGAAACGTTGTATATCAAAGTAGCATGTTTCACAGACTAGAAAATCATCGTATGTCAAAGTAACATTCATATAATTAAGACTTCCTCGTATTTATACAACGTGTTCATTAACAAACACATGTAGCCAGTCATATCATAGATCTAGTGTTTATGTTTTCACCAGACCATACACCTATTTGTTCAGTAACATAGGAACCTTAAAATTAGTTTTTATCATAAATATAACGACAGTTGTGCACCTCAGGCCAGACTAACCTATTACAGTGCATTTCACCCAGTGCATCTAAGAAATAACACACTTCCGACAGTAAAATACTTATCCATCTGAATAACTCATGGGGCTGTGGTACCACGAATATCATAATTCAGCGTGGCAATATTTAATCAGTGAGACCCATAATAATAATAAACTTATAATCTCGCCGATATCCTCAGGAACCTGAGCTCAGCGGCGCAACAAAACAGAACCATTAAGCAATATCACGAACATGGATGTCATCATCAAAAAGGGGACAAACGAAGATTTAAGGTGAATATGTAAATTGGAATAAATATGCCTTGAGTTTTTTTTACGGACGGTAGCTTTAGTTTCACACGATTTCAAAGTGATGGGCAGTTCATTCCAGACTTTAGGCGCAACTAGAGAGAAAGCACATTTTCCCAAGTTAAATGTAGTTTTAGGAACAATACGTTGTTGTGAAATCCATGGCCTGAGCTGCCTAGATATATTTGAAAGATGCAGGAGACAAGCCATGTAGGGCGATTGCTCTATTGATAGAGAACGATATATCAGAGGGAACAGTTTTTACACGTTGGAGTTTAGCTAAGTTTATTTTAGCAGAGTTGCTTAGTAGTGAATTGGGACAATCAAGGCGGCTACTAATTAGTGCTGTTGATATTGATTTAGCAGTACATGAAGATATATGACGCCGAATACTACAGATGATTGGCATACTTGAGAAATATGCTGGCGCACTGTCAAAGACAACGCCTAGATTATGAACGGTATATGATGGGGATGTATCACTACCAAGCAATTTAACTGGAAAGTAGCACATGAACCTATTTCGTTGTTGCTTAGTGCCAGTAATACTAAGGTATGTTGTATCTGGGTTAAGTTTCACCTTCCTTGTTTCCATCTAAAAGAAATGAGTCAGTGAGACACTTACCTAAAGTTGAAAGAGATTTTTGTGCACCTTGTGCATTGTGATAGAACATAGACTTATCCCCTAAATGGTCACACAATTTTGCTGTCAACACTGAAAATTGGCAATCGTCTTGTAACGTGGTTGAAAAGGTAGTGAGAGATTTAAGTCCATCTATATATAATGTTGTCAACCTCCCACTAGGAATCTGGCATGGTAGTGCCCACTTGTCTGGCCATGTACCCTATATACATGTGCTTTACGTGCCTTTGTTTTCACTGTATACTGTCTCGTATTGTGGTATCGTATTGTGTTCCTCACTGCAAAGTCTGCTGCGACACACATCAACCGATTCAGTGAGGAAAACATTGTCTGGTATGGATTTCCACACCACAGTCGTCTTTGGGAGAAAGGAGAAGTTGTAGGCGTCCACCTTTGGGTCCAGCATACCGCTCGTGGGCGTGGCAAAAAATGGCATGAAATAAGGACTACTAGCCCTTCAACAACTTTACGTAGCATGTTACGTAGCTTGTTATGAGCCCTCCTGGTCTGGATGCACTGGTATGAGTCCAGTATATTAGCAGTAATCTTCACTTTGGTTCGTACCGGTTGGTTCCTAGTTGAGCTGTTCCATATGATGGCCATGGCTTTCGAAATTCTATTTGGATTTCCGGGATGATAATTTCTGGGTACAGTGAATCAAGCATGTTCTCAATAGTGGTCATCCCCGTTGACGCTTTTGCGGTTGGCAATCACTATTGTGAGTTCGTTTTTCTCTTGTCAATCATAAATTCATATTTCTAGAAAACACTGCATGGCAGTAATGCACATGTTTCAGTCTGTTAAAGATGTTGATTACTTCACCTATATTCAGCAATGCCATTGTTATAAACATGACAGTGATGCGTCTCAGCCCGGAGCACTCTAATCCAGAGCATTTATTCCCAGTGAATCCCCAAAAGAAAACACTTCCGAAAACAAAATAGTTATCCTTCCGATTGATTCATGGGGTTGTAGTACCAAGAATACTACAATTGAGCGTATTAATGCTCGGCGAGTGAGAAATAAGACCGATCGCTTAATGTATCACAACGTAAACGTAACTTAGTTGTCATCACTGAAACTTGGCTATCAACTGGTAACACGCATGACAAGTTGGTGAGCAAAATAAATCCATCTAGATATGATTTTGTCCAACTCCCTCGAAAATAAGTGGCATGCTTGCAAAATTTGGCTACTTCACTGTACGGAATAGTCACAGCTAATAATTTTCAAGCTTTAAAATAATTCGGGTATATCGACAGTAATGCGGTTTCTAGCAGACGGATTCTGACAAAACTAGGTTCTAGTGCTGGCGATCTCCACCACACTTCCGACAGCAAAATATTTCGCCATCCGAGAGCTGCATTCGGGTGATCAGCATGCACTTTCGATATCGATTTGTCCAGGTCATGTAGTGATGTCACGGATGACTTAGGAGGACGGTTATATTCACCAACCAGAATCATCTTTGAGGTGTATTTATCCCTGGCAGATTTCGCACTTCGTGTCATATTGGGGCATTTCCGCAGTTGAAAGTGTGCTCTTCGTATCAAGAAGGACACCGCCACCTGCATATATGCTGTCATTTCGCGGTAGTAGAAAATATATGTTCTGCACGTTGTGGTCTATTTTGCATTCGATCGCGATTATAACATCTGGTTCCAGTCAATCGGCCTGTGATGTGTAAAGCAATACAGTCCACTCTGATCTAGTGCATTTCATCCCAGTGCATCTCAAAATAAAACACTTCCGACAACAAAATACATCATCATCCGATTTAGTCACGGGCTGTAGTGCAAAAGAAGATCGATTCCCTCATTGATCACATCATCAAGAGTGCATTTGTTTTATTTGTCATTACTGAAACTTAGCTATCACCAGGCGAGATCAACGAAATACTTGTGAAATTCCTTAGTGCACATATCTAGAAAAGCATCCGATTGTGAGCTATATTAATTGTATCAAACACAAACTTACCGCCAGCTCACCATGTAGATAATGGAAGGAGGTATACTGCAAACAAATAGAAAAAGGTTTATGTGTTCATCAATAGTAAATTGATGCTAAGACACGAATCACATTTTTTACTCATCCTGTAACATACAGCATTTTGTATAGAAATATTAAAAATACTTTAATCGCAAATATAATGAGAGTAGAGCATTGTAGCCCTGTCCAATATATAATCAATCGAGCATCTGAAAGATAAAACATTTCCGAAAACAAAGTATTTATCCATCCAATTGATTCACGGGGCTGTTGTAACACCAGTCCAACAATAGAGCGTAATAGTGATCGACCAGTGCAACCAGAGACTAATCCCCTAAATAATCACACTCTTTAGCTGTCACCGCATATAGTGGGCTATCGGCATGCGACACGGATGAAAATATAGCAAAAGAAATCTTAATATCATGTTCTCCACCTCCCCCGAAAAAAATTGGGTTGATACACACAATGGATAAATGGCTGTAAAATGTTAGTGATGCCTCAATTCATTCAGGGTTAGATATGTTCCAGATACACCCCCGAGGTTCGTGTAGTGGCAAACCAATTATGTAGTGGATGTTGAACTAAACCCATTCTAGGCCTCTTTTGAAACTTGCCTCCCGGACTAATAGAACAAACAAATATTTCAAATATGTGAGTGTGTTTGTCCGTGTGTGCGTGCGTTCGTTCTTACAAATGCATGTACGTGTGCAGTTTCAATTATAACTACTCTCATAAACCTTTTCACTTTCAGATAAACCAATATTGGGACAACGAGAAAGACAGGTTGAACAGCTACACCCTCACCTCTTCTGGTTCTGCTGTCTCTGCTGATTGCATCATCTGTTCCAGGTTCTGCCAGTGCTCCCCATCGATATCCCTCTCATCGTTCTGCTCACATGTAGAAAAACATCAAGGTTAGTTCGTGTTATGTGTACACTAACAAATGCATCAGGTTTTAAATAAAAAAAGTTTGATGAAAGCAACATGCTAAAATGATGACAATTATAACATTAATTTACGTCAAAAGAAACATTGTCGCTTTCAGAGTTCGACATAACTACTGATCCGTGGGCTCGTGAATCGTCTCCGAGTCTGCTACTGCCACAAGCCACATGCTCTATTGGCTCAGCAGTTTCCCTTTAAACTATATGTTCAGGAAGGGACTTTATCATCTAAACTTAAATTTATTACCAGATAATCCAACAGCAGCACTGTTCCTTAAACCAGTCTTAGCTAGTCTATGTAGATTCATGGGCCTAATTTTCAAAAGATCCTGAAAACGATACACTAATAATGTCATAAAACAATAAATAAAAGGCTATGTGTCAGTTATATTAGAACCATGTATTTTATCTAGAATGGCTGCTGTAAATTCTCAAAAATAGGTTAGATTACAAAATATACTGTAAATAAAGTACATTCATTTCATACATATTATGCATTCACAGATCAGTGCATCGATTAATGTACAGCAGCATTGTATATTTAAATTTGATTTAGATGTCATCAATAAAATGTGGCTATCACCATCCAGCACAGATGAAAAGATAGTGAGAGACCTAACTCCATCTGGATATGATTTTTTCCACCACTGTAAACAACTGGCATGATGGTAGAACAGGGCTTTGCTATATGTTATGAAAACTCACAATTCAACATTCAAAAGCTATCAAATCAGTAGGCTACACACGTGCGCGCACGCACACACACACACACACACACACACACACACACACACACACACACACACACACACACACACACACACACACACACACACACACACACACACACACACACACACACACACACACACACACACAGACTGCACTGCTCAAGGAAAGAGCAGTAGTAACAATGGTGGCTTAATAATATATGTAGATAAAATATTCCAACATGAAGTACAATTAATTATAAACACGTACGAATATTTATCCAGATCATCCTGTAAACTTTGTTTATCTGTATCACTAGTACCCTTTCTGAATACTTTTGTGTCATCTGCAAATGTGAGTACGTTGCTAGATATGTCATCTTCCAAATCATTTATATATATATATATATATATTAAAAACAATATAGGGCCTAATATTGATCCCTGTGGTACCCCACTCAAAACAGATTTCCAGTTTGAAATCTCACCATCTACTATTACACTCTGTCTTCTGTGTGTAAGCCACTTTTCTATCCAGTTGATTACATCATTACCTATACCATGGGCTTTTAGTTTAAGTAACAATCTTTGAAGTGGCACTTTATCGAAAGCTTTCTGAAAATCTAAGTAGACAACATCCACTGGTGACTCGTCATCTACCCACTTTGTAATTTCTTCCAAAAAACATAAGAGTTTGGTTAGACATGACCTTGCTTTTAGGAACCCATGTTGAGATGTATTTATTAATTTATGTTTTACAAGGAATTCCACCATGTGGTCTCTAATTATTGTTTCGAGTAATTTACATACAACTGATGCTAAACTCACTGGTCTGTAATGTTCTGGCATGATCCCTTCTTAAATAGCGGCGTAATGTTTGCTTCTTTCCATTTTGAAGGAATTATTCCTTCTTCTAGTGACAAATTAAACAATTTAGCAAGTGGTGTACTAATTTGCGCAACATTTTCCTTAAGCAGTTTTGGTGGTATCCCATCAACTCCAGGTGATTTATTATCTTTCATCTTCTTAATTTTCTTTGCTATCATTTCAGGAGTTACAAATAACTACCCTAAATGTTCTGATTTATTGCCCTCAAATTTAGTAAATGGAGTCTGTGGTAAAAACTGAGCTGAAATACTCATTCAGGACCTCTGCCATTAGAAACCCGTCTGAAATTATGTTTCCCCTGTTGTTTTCCAGTGGTCCGACCTTATCTCGAACTTTCTGTTTACTCCTTACATAAGCATAGAAACTCTTGCTGTCATTTTTTATATTACCTGCCAATTTTTTTCAAAGGTTCTGTTAGATTTTCTAATTTCAGTTGTAGCTAGGTTAAGTGCCTCTTTGTAATTTGCATAGTTTTCATCCTTTCTGGTACGCCTATAAACCCTCCACATAGTTTGCTTAAATACTATTTTTCTAATAGCTTCTTTTGACAAGTGTTTCTGTCTAGACCGTTTTCTAGAACGTTTTTTCAAGGGAACAAATTTATCGATGATACTCTCAATTTCATATTTTAGAATATTCCAACATTCAATTGCGGTCTTATTCATCAGCATGTTATTCCAATCTAGCTTTGCTAAGTATTTTCTCATATCTTTATAGTTACCTTTGTGGAAGTTTTTCCTATACGTTTTGTACTTTTAGTTTCTGATTTTACATTGATGTCAAAATGTATTTGATTGTGATCACTGTTACCCAATGGCTCATATATTTTTACATTGTCCACTAATTCTTTTTGTGATGATAAAACTATATCTAATACATTTTCTCCCCTGGTTGGTTCTAGCACGTGCTGAGTAAGGAAACTTTCCTGAATTAAAAATAGAAATTGTTGGTCCTCACCCCCTATACTCTCTAGAGATTTCCATTGTATGTGTCCATGGTTAAAATCTCCCATTATGATACATTCCCCTTTACTAACTTCCTTTATGTGTTAATGCTCGAACAATGCAAAATTTCTCTCCCTCGAGAAATCTAGCATAGTAGAAGAAGAATTTTTTTGTACGTTTGCCAACTCACAATTCAACATTCTCAAGCGATCTAATCACTCGAATATATGGACAGTAGTGTGGTTTCTTACTGTGGAATTCTTTATTGGGGCATACTTATTGATTTTAGAAGGGGAGCTACGCAAATAAAATATTATCAGACCACGCCAGGGGCATTCCAATTTTCGAAATATTGAGCCGATGACAATATGACCCCGAGGTTTTTCCGTGAAAATTGTGTGACCATAACAATAGTTTTTTTTTTGCATTATTTTGCTTAGTTATTTCAGGAATGTTTGCGCTTCTTTTGGTGTATATCATGTCGTGGTTGGTATTTGATATGTTTACGATAGATCGCATTAGAGTGAAAATGGGAGTTAGGTACAGATTTCCCGTGCATGCCTTAATGCGTTCGTGGACATTATATAAAATCATATGAAAAAGAGTCGTATCAAATTAATGAAACACAAACTTACTTGGCGATGCAGGAAATGACTCTGCAAGCAGAAAGAGAATATATGTGACCACATTAATCATATTGTTTACACTTAGCCTGTAACATACTGTAACTAGCAAAAAATATTAAAATTAGCTTAATAAAGACATTGGTGCTTCTCAGCTTTGAAAACTATGATCCAGTGCATTTCACCCCAGTGCATTTCAAAATAAAACAATTCCGACAGCAAAATACTTCTACGTCTAATTAATTCGCGGGATATTTTGTACCACAAAATTCATAACTGAGCGTGTTATTGTTCGAACAATGCAAAGTTCCTCCCACGAGAAACCTAACACGGTAGACGAATTGTTTATTTTTTCCGTACGTTTGCCAACTCACAATTCAACATTATCAAGCAATGTAGTCTTTCGAAAATATGGAGAGTACTGTGGTTTCCAGCAGTTGAACTCTGACTATAATTATCATCTATCATCACAAAAGGTTTGTCATATACAAAACATATTGAATAAATCACTGATTTCATAGAGTATATTTCCATAACATCCAATCTACTGCAAGTCTTCTGTGACTGGGGAAACGTTGTATATCAAAGTAGCATGTTTCACAGACTAGAAAATCATCGTATGTCAAAGTAACATTCATATAATTAAGACTTCCTCGTATTTATACAACGTGTTCATTAACAAACACATGTAGCCAGTCATATCATAGATCTAGTGTTTATGTTTTCACCAGACCATACACCTATTTGTTCAGTAACATAGGAACCTTAAAATTAGTTTTTATCATAAATATAACGACAGTTGTGCACCTCAGGCCAGACTAACCTATTACAGTGCATTTCACCCAGTGCATCTAAGAAATAACACACTTCCGACAGTAAAATACTTATCCATCTGAATAACTCATGGGGCTGTGGTACCACGAATATCATAATTCAGCGTGGCAATATTTAATCAGTGAGACCCATAATAATAATAAACTTATAATCTCGCCGATATCCTCAGGAACCTGAGCTCAGCGGCGCAACAAAACAGAACCATTAAGCAATATCACGAACATGGATGTCATCATCAAAAAGGGGACAAACGAAGATTTAAGGTGAATATGTAAATTGGAATAAATATGCCTTGAGTTTTTTTTACGGACGGTAGCTTTAGTTTCACACGATTTCAAAGTGATGGGCAGTTCATTCCAGACTTTAGGCGCAACTAGAGAGAAAGCACATTTTCCCAAGTTAAATGTAGTTTTAGGAACAATACGTTGTTGTGAAATCCATGGCCTGAGCTGCCTAGATATATTTGAAAGATGCAGGAGACAAGCCATGTAGGGCGATTGCTCTATTGATAGAGAACGATATATCAGAGGGAACAGTTTTTACACGTTGGAGTTTAGCTAAGTTTATTTTAGCAGAGTTGCTTAGTAGTGAATTGGGACAATCAAGGCGGCTACTAATTAGTGCTGTTGATATTGATTTAGCAGTACATGAAGATATATGACGCCGAATACTACAGATGATTGGCATACTTGAGAAATATGCTGGCGCACTGTCAAAGACAACGCCTAGATTATGAACGGTATATGATGGGGATGTATCACTACCAAGCAATTTAACTGGAAAGTAGCACATGAACCTATTTCGTTGTTGCTTAGTGCCAGTAATACTAAGGTATGTTGTATCTGGGTTAAGTTTCACCTTCCTTGTTTCCATCTAAAAGAAATGAGTCAGTGAGACACTTACCTAAAGTTGAAAGAGATTTTTGTGCACCTTGTGCATTGTGATAGAACATAGACTTATCCCCTAAATGGTCACACAATTTTGCTGTCAACACTGAAAATTGGCAATCGTCTTGTAACGTGGTTGAAAAGGTAGTGAGAGATTTAAGTCCATCTATATATAATGTTGTCAACCTCCCACTAGGAATCTGGCATGGTAGTGCCCACTTGTCTGGCCATGTACCCTATATACATGTGCTTTACGTGCCTTTGTTTTCACTGTATACTGTCTCGTATTGTGGTATCGTATTGTGTTCCTCACTGCAAAGTCTGCTGCGACACACATCAACCGATTCAGTGAGGAAAACATTGTCTGGTATGGATTTCCACACCACAGTCGTCTTTGGGAGAAAGGAGAAGTTGTAGGCGTCCACCTTTGGGTCCAGCATACTGCTCGTGGGCGTGGCAAAAAATGGCATGAAATAAGGACTACTAGCCCTTCAACAACTTTACGTAGCATGTTACGTAGCTTGTTATGAGCCCTCCTGGTCTGGATGCACTGGTATGAGTCCAGTATATTAGCAGTAATCTTCACTTTGGTTCGTACCGGTTGGTTCCTAGTTGAGCTGTTCCATATGATGGCCATGGCGTTCGAAATTCTATTTGGATTTCCGGGATGATAATTTCTGGGTACAGTGAATCAAGCATGTTCTCAATAGTGGTCATCCCCGTTGACGCTTTTGCGGTTGGCAATCACTATTGTGAGTTCGTTTTTCTCTTGTCAATCATAAATTCATATTTCTAGAAAACACTGCATGGCAGTAATGCACATGTTTCAGTCTGTTAAAGATGTTGATTACTTCACCTATATTCAGCAATGCCATTGTTATAAACATGACAGTGATGCGTCTCAGCCCGGAGCACTCTAATCCAGAGCATTTATTCCCAGTGAATCCCCAAAAGAAAACACTTCCGAAAACAAAATAGTTATCCTTCCGATTGATTCATGGGGTTGTAGTACCAAGAATACTACAATTGAGCGTATTAATGCTCGGCGAGTGAGAAATAAGACCGATCGCTTAATGTATCACAACGTAAACGTAACTTAGTTGTCATCACTGAAACTTGGCTATCAACTGGTAACACGCATGACAAGTTGGTGAGCAAAATAAATCCATCTAGATATGATTTTGTCCAACTCCCTCGAAAATAAGTGGCATGCTTGCAAAATTTGGCTACTTCACTGTACGGAATAGTCACAGCTAATAATTTTCAAGCTTTAAAATAATTCGGGTATATCGACAGTAATGCGGTTTCTAGCAGACGGATTCTGACAAAACTAGGTTCTAGTGCTGGCGATCTCCACCACACTTCCGACAGCAAAATATTTCGCCATCCGAGAGCTGCATTCGGGTGATCAGCATGCACTTTCGATATCGATTTGTCCAGGTCATGTAGTGATGTCACGGATGACTTAGGAGGACGGTTATATTCACCAACCAGAATCATCTTTGAGGTGTATTTATCCCTGGCAGATTTCGCACTTCGTGTCATATTGGGGCATTTCCGCAGTTAAAAGTGTGCTCTTCGTATCAAGAAGGACACCGCCACCTGCATATATGCTGTCATTTCGCGGTAGTAGAAAATATATGTTCTGCACGTTGTGGTCTATTTTGCATTCGATCGCGATTATAACATCTGGTTCCAGTCAATCGGCCTGTGATGTGTAAAGCAATACAGTCCACTCTGATCTAGTGCATTTCATCCCAGTGCATCTCAAAATAAAACACTTCCGACAACAAAATACATCATCATCCGATTTAGTCACGGGCTGTAGTGCAAAAGAAGATCGATTCCCTCATTGATCACATCATCAAGAGTGCATTTGTTTTATTTGTCATTACTGAAACTTAGCTATCACCAGGCGAGATCAACGAAATACTTGTGAAATTCCTTAGTGCACATATCTAGAAAAGCATCCGATTGTGAGCTATATTAATTGTATCAAACACAAACTTACCGCCAGCTCACCATGTAGATAATGGAAGGAGGTATACTGCAAACAAATAGAAAAAGGTTTATGTGTTCATCAATAGTAAATTGATGCTAAGACACGAATCACATTTTTTACTCATCCTGTAACATACAGCATTTTGTATAGAAATATTAAAAATACTTTAATCGCAAATATAATGAGAGTAGAGCATTGTAGCCCTGTCCAATATATAATCAATCGAGCATCTGAAAGATAAAACATTTCCGAAAACAAAGTATTTATCCATCCAATTGATTCACGGGGCTGTTGTAACACCAGTCCAACAATAGAGCGTAATAGTGATCGACCAGTGCAACCAGAGACTAATCCCCTAAATAATCACACTCTTTAGCTGTCACCGCATATAGTGGGCTATCGGCATGCGACACGGATGAAAATATAGCAAAAGAAATCTTAATATCATGTTCTCCACCTCCCCCGAAAAAAATTGGGTTGATACACACAATGGATAAATGGCTGTAAAATGTTAGTGATGCCTCAATTCATTCAGGGTTAGATATGTTCCAGATACACCCCCGAGGTTCGTGTAGTGGCAAACCAATTATGTAGTGGATGTTGAACTAAACCCATTCTAGGCCTCTTTTGAAACTTGCCTCCCGGACTAATAGAACAAACAAATATTTCAAATATGTGAGTGTGTTTGTCCGTGTGTGCGTGCGTTCGTTCTTACAAATGCATGTACGTGTGCAGTTTCAATTATAACTACTCTCATAAACCTTTTCACTTTCAGATAAACCAATATTGGGACAACGAGAAAGACAGGTTGAACAGCTACACCCTCACCTCTTCTGGTTCTGCTGTCTCTGCTGATTGCATCATCTGTTCCAGGTTCTGCCAGTGCTCCCCATCGATATCCCTCTCATCGTTCTGCTCACATGTACCATGAGGCAGACTCTGCACAACTGGCTTTCCTCGCAGCCCATTAGGGGGAGACGCTACTGGTGAATCAATATTAACACGGGCTGTGTGGGAGTTAGTGGAAGGCTTCTGGCTAGAGCCAGAAGATGTGTCCTGCAAAGCAGTGAACATTGACAATGTAGAAAAACATCAAGGTTAGTTCGTGTTATGTGTACACTAACAAATGCATCAGGTTTTAAATAAAAAAAGTTTGATGAAAGCAACATGCTAAAATGATGACAATTATAACATTAATTTACGTCAAAAGAAACATTGTCGCTTTCAGAGTTCGACATAACTACTGATCCGTGGGCTCGTGAATCGTCTCCGAGTCTGCTACTGCCACAAGCCACATGCTCTATTGGCTCAGCAGTTTCCCTTTAAACTATATGTTCAGGAAGGGACTTTATCATCTAAACTTAAATTTATTACCAGATAATCCAACAGCAGCACTGTTCCTTAAACCAGTCTTAGCTAGTCTATGTAGATTCATGGGCCTAATTTTCAAAAGATCCTGAAAACGATACACTAATAATGTCATAAAACAATAAATAAAAGGCTATGTGTCAGTTATATTAGAACCATGTATTTTATCTAGAATGGCTGCTGTAAATTCTCAAAAATAGGTTAGATTACAAAATATACTGTAAATAAAGTACATTCATTTCATACATATTATGCATTCACAGATCAGTGCATCGATTAATGTACAGCAGCATTGTATATTTAAATTTGATTTAGATGTCATCAATAAAATGTGGCTATCACCATCCAGCACAGATGAAAAGATAGTGAGAGACCTAACTCCATCTGGATATGATTTTTTCCACCACTGTAAACAACTGGCATGATGGTAGAACAGGGCTTTGCTATATGTTATGAAAACTCACAATTCAACATTCAAAAGCTATCAAATCAGTAGGCTACACACGTGCGCGCACGCACACACACACACACACACACACACACACACACACACACACACACACACACACACACACACACACACACACACACACACACACACACACACACACACGCACACACACACACACACACACACACACAGACTGCACTGCTCAAGGAAAGAGCAGTAGTAACAATGGTGGCTTAATAATATATGTAGATAAAATATTCCAACATGAAGTACAATTAATTATAAACACGTACGAATATTGGGATTGACTGATAATTAAGGTAACAGGGGTTGATTATCAAAAGCAATTACTATTGGTAACATAATATAATATACAGACCACCGAGTATGGTAAGAGAACATATTAGGCATTTTATTGATGAATTTACTACACTCATCTTATCCATAGAAAAATCGAGTATAACTAGTAACTTAGCCGGAGACTACAATCTTAATCTTCTTAAAATAAACGACATTTCAATATGCAGCGAATGTTTTGATCTTTTGACATCCCACAGTCTATTTCCACAAATCACACTTCCAACAAGATTATCCCGCTCCAATTGTACCCTAATTGATAATATATTCTGTAAATTTCAGAGCTCAACAGCCACAGCTACATCTGGTATATCAATAAACACATTATCTGATTACTTCCCTTGATTTATTCCCTTAGACATTTCGTTAGTCAATCCACGAAATCCAAAATGGATTAAAATAAATACATAAAATAAGAAAGCTATTCTAAATATAATAAATGGTATTAGTGTATCCGATTTGTACAACAAATTAGACAAAAGTTTGAATACAGACCCTAATTTAAGTTACGACATTTTGAAAAGGCCAAGAACAATCATACGTTGAGCAAATGACTGAAATTTTATAAATATAAACATAAAAAATCGAAATGGATCACTATGAGCCTGCTAAAATCCATAACATTTCGAGATAATTTATATAAGAGAATGAAACTAACAAATACTAACTCACGGGAATACGAAATAATGTTTATAAACTTAAAAATGTACAATAATATACTAAAGAGAAGCATACGTGCATCCAAACTATAAATGAAAACAACAAGAAATGTTTTCCGGAATCTTTCAATATAAATAACAAAGAAACAACAAACACACTAGATATAGCCAATGCATTTAACATGTTTTTTTACAAACATCGGTAAAAATCTGATCAATAACATAACCTACTCAGGAGATAAAGATGTCAAGCACTACCTTGAAGAAAATCTAAACTGCATTTAATAACGTTGACGAACTAACTGTACAAAAAACAATAGACAATCTTCCGTCTAAAAATTAGTACTGGGTTTGATGGCATTTTAACTAATTTGCTAAAACAATTTCACCCGACAAAAATCAACAACTACAGACCAATTTCCCTTCTACCAGCCATATAAAAAGTATTGGAAAAACTCACATGCAATCAACTATCCTCCTATTTCTAAATTTCGAAAGAAATTTTAATAAAATTAACTTTGCTTCTGCTCTGGTCATTCGACTGAATACGCAGCCTTAGAACAGATAGACAGAATAACAACCGAAATGGATAATAATGAGGTACTGTTCAGTATATCCTTTGATCTCTCTAAAGCGTTTGACACTTTAGACCATAACACATTACTATGTAAATTAAACTATTATGGTATTGAGGGGGTACCTCTGAAACTATATGAAGGCTATTTATCAAATATAACACAATATGTAGAAATTGCTGGAGTAAAATCAGAAACCTTATCAATAGCAACTGGTGTACGCCAGGGCTCCATTCTTGGACTAATTCTATTTACTATCTATATTAATGATTTTTCACAAGCCAGCCGAATTTTCAACTTTATATCTTATGGAGATGATACCACTTTGTTAAGTGCAATGAGCAAAACTCCAATTTCATGGTTTTCCACATGCCAAAAAAATGTTAAGCACCTGTTCCTAAAATGAATATTATAATAATAACAAAGGTTGACGATTTTTATTTCTTGGGATTAACCTTAGATATACAACTAAATTGGAAAAACACTTTGAAAATATATAAAACAAATGTTCTAGGATAATCGGACAATAAATATATTTAAATTAGTATTGCCTATGATAATTAAAATTATACTACATAACACGTTATTAGTACCACATATAAATGACTGTTTAATGACTGTCAAAGAATTAATCAATTTCAGAAAAGGGATATGCCAATAATAACATTAAGTAATTTCAACTGACATACTGTCCGCTAAAAACTAAACTTACTAAAAGTGAATGATGTATTAACCCTTCAAGAATTAAACTGTTATTATAAATGTATACATAATAAATAACCTACATACCTATAACATTGGCAGATAGCAACAAACACCAAGATTCATGGTCATAATACACGCAACCAAAATAAAATTCACATTTATGGTACAAAGCATACATTTACAAAACAATGTCTTAAATACAGATTACCAAACACAATCAGCAATACTTCTCAAAGTGTGAATCACAAACTTTATACACACAGTTTACAGAGTTTCATAAATTATGCAAAGTATCATATCATTCAGAATTACAAAAAACTTGTACAATCATCAACTGTTATACCTGTATATATATGCGCAATCAACTACAATGATGTTAGCTACACTCAAACACTATAAATACATTTTCACGTTCTCACTTCACTACATACTATGAACATGCATCACAGCTGTATACTAAAACACAACAATCCAGGTTTTCATTTACGGCGGACGTTACTACATTTTAACGATGGGAACTGTATACATACATACATACATACATACATACATACATACATACATACATACATACATACATACATACATACATACATACATACATACATACATACATACATACATACATATATTTTTGCTCATTCTTCAGAAGCTAAAATAAAATAATACGACGGGTGGCTCCTACGGTAGCGTCTTAGTGGGAGTCTCCATGATCATCTCTGTATACGGTAATATTTTATAACGTACAATTATAGACTGATATATTATTATTGAAAGCGTGTACAGTTCGGATCAAATTAATTTACTTCTGATTCTGATTCGCTCAGCAGGTGGTGGACATTTGGAGCGCGCTGCGTACTTATGTGATATCATGTGACACAGTGTCGGAATTTGGCTACTCTACTGTATGGTATTCATCTCACAATTAAACATTCTCTAGCTGTCAAATCAGACAGTAGATGGACAGTAATGTGGTTTCTAGCAGAGGGGCTTTGAAAAAAAATTGTCAATTTCAGAACTCCACCACCCTAAGCGAACAGTCTGCAATACGCAAACATTACACACAAATATTCAGGGACTTCATACAACACTATGTCAGAAGTTCCATTCAACTGCTTGTCTTGGGTGACTGGGACAAAGCATCTGGTATCAAAATAGCAGTTTTACGGAATTATTGGACTCCCTTATATTTTTCCAATATATGCCATTCAGTTCCAGTTAAGGTAACGTAGTGCGGGACACACATGTAAATAGTCCACATTAACCAAAACGTGCATATAAAATCCGAAATATAATCACACGTAAATGTGATATATTAGTTTATTTTATAATAAAAGTGTTACAACCTTATTTTCAAGTAAGTTCTTTGTACGTGTGTCAATTATAGGTGTTAATATCAGGCTCCTCGGTTTGCTGACATTGGGTTGTGTGTATTGTCAATTTCGTATAGCTTATGTTGATAGAATTTTAGTAACCGATGTGCGCTACTTTTGAAGCAACAAAATAGGAAAGTAATAGTTCCGTCGTCAACACACAAGCCATAACGTAAGTAACTAGTTCCGACTAAATCGGACACATCCAATTCCACAGTATGAACAGGTATTAACACTCTGCGGTGTCTTTTTACAGCCATTGCATAAAATGCTAGAAATATATGGTGGCAAGAACTATGCTGAGGGAATCTGCAATGACTGACCGGTGCCGGTATGCTTCCAGTTTTCTTCTCGAAAGAGCTTTCCATTGCCTAAAACAAAACAAAACACTGTATAATTAATTAATATTAACAGAGATGCTAGTTTCATTTTATTTTATTAATAACTCCAAAAGGAGTTAATTTAATTTAACTGACACATTCCCAATCACCTCTAAAGTAAGTGCTGATTTAACGTATATTTTACATCCAAGTTATACAGGCGTTTCCGGCAGGTCTGAGAGGTTCAGGTTCAGGCATGTGTGAATGGGAGGGAAATATAGACACTACGAACTGGGGTGGGGGCTTTTCATTCGGGCAAGCATAAATTGAAGGGAAGACATGGCCAATAAGATGTCCACTAGTAGGGTAATGGATAATAAAATATATCTTCATGGCTGTTGCAAATATCTGTCTAAAATAAACATTTGGGGCTAGTAACTTGCTGCTAAATGAACCTATAGGGTAATTTGACCCAACTGGCCAGCGCACGCAAACGCTCGGCGACTGTACCGTTCGAGGTTGACACGTGGAACGTGCGGAAGTAGATCGCCGGCAGAGCGTAGGGAGAGGCGTGGCGTATGACAATGCAGCAGCAAGGCGTAAAGCGCACAGTGTACAAGGACTAATAGTTTGTACTTTATGCGCTTTTTCACGGGAAGCCAATGCAATTGCCTCAGTACCTCGGACATCGATTGTCGATCTCCTCGTCGGATCTTGAGGACGATTCGTGCCGCCGGCTGCTGCACCATTTCCAGACGGTGTAGGAGACAGTCTTGTATACCGAATAACATCGCATCGGCGTAGTCAATGCATGAAGTAACACATGCATGCACTAGCTATTTGCACACACTGGCTGTTATGGAGCTCGTATCCTTGCAATTCGAGTTAGATGGTAATATGCACTCCGACATTCGTTCGCAACCTGTGACCCCATAGAGAGGCCATATCCATGACGACAGCAGATGTTGCCACTAGTTCACTACACATGTCGACGCATGTAATGGATATTGGCGCGCGCAGACTCGCTGACCGGATGACAATGGTTTGCGAATTCCTCTCGTTGAGTATGAGCCCTTTGTGCGCTAGCCATGTCTTTACATTTTTACCGCACCTGCATGATCAGTTGGCTGGAAGTCGACGTTCAGCGGCGAGTCGTCAGCATACAGGTGGTTTTGTATGTGGTGCTGTTGGAGAAGTTTCACCAATGACGCAATGTAGGCGTTAAAAACATAGGTCCGAGGACCGACCCTTGCGGAACTCCGATCTTCATAACGCTACGCTGCGATAGTCCTTTCTTGACAAGCACCACAGATGTTAGGAGTTGGAGGTAGGACGTCAGCTACGCGTATGCTTCGCCATTGGTGCCATAGCCGTGCAGCCGCCGCAGTAGTACATCGTAGGTTATATATAATATCTAAAGCCGCAAATATGTTTAACAGCACTAGAAGTACGCTGCGACGTGCGTCAACCGACTGTGCTATGTCATTGTGAATGCACAAGAGTGCCTTCTCGGCAATGTGACAGGGTCTGTAAGCACTCTGGTGGTCTGCATATATGCCGATCACGTCAAGGAAACGTTGCAACTGTCTGTCGACGAAGCGCTCAGTAGTCTTAGCCACAAACATATACACAAATATATTTGAGATGGGGCGGTAGTTGGCAAGCACGTTAAGGTCGGCGTTACAGGTCTTGAGTACTGGTGTTACAACGGCTCTTTTCAAGAAAGACGACGGCAGTGGGTCAAGCTCGCAGCAGAAGCCAGCATTATCCTTTTCACGTCTGTCATCGACGCAGCCTCGAAGCGTACTAGAGGAACAATCACAACTGGCGATACATCATCAACCAGCTGCCTTGACACATTGCAG
Source organism: Lamellibrachia columna (assembly GCA_963662155.1). Classification (NCBI taxonomy): domain Eukaryota; kingdom Metazoa; phylum Annelida; class Polychaeta; order Sabellida; family Siboglinidae; genus Lamellibrachia; species Lamellibrachia columna. Next base: position 17,820,989 of record OY759264.1, on the reverse strand, counting down.
AGGAGCGTGTCGATCTTTTCAGAGAAGGTTGTCTGGAACCTCGTAGCTAGTACAAAATGTGTAGCATCTAACCCTTCGGGTAGTGGCCGGTCTCCCTCTTGGCCAAGCAGCGTGTTACGGATCTAGTATATCCGTCGCATGTTGCCGCCAGCATCCATTATCTCTGACCGGTAGTATTGAGACCGTGCCTTCCCGAGTGCCTTCCGGAAAGTGTTCCGCAAGAGTAAATCTGATGATGGACTGTCAGACTCGATCGTCGATCTGGCGTTCCGACCGGCGTAATGCACGTTTTCCTTCGTCGAGTTCGTTAGTGTGCCAATGTACATAACATGCAGAGAAAGGTGACATAGCTTAAATTTGGGAGCTTTTAGATTGCCAACTTGAATCAAAGACAAGCCATATTTTCTTATTAATAAACATAGTGTATACATTTTAAATATGTGTGTATAAATGGAATACATAATTATTCAATATAAAACGCTCTTTAAAGGGCAGTTTATTGCATATAAATGATGTGTGTGGGTGCTCGGTTTTGTTGGTTTGGTGGTTGAATATGGGAGGAAACCCCACATCCAACAAATCCTCAGCCACAACTTTAAAATCTTTTCAGAACAAAAAAAAAACAAGCATCTACAACTTTTAAATGTGGCCAAATGTCAAATGTCCTGATATTTAAACATATTGTGAACAAATCTCTTTCCGATACAGCTACAAGACACGGTTTTTGTATTCTTTTGTAAGTCAACAATACTGTTCAGAATATTCCCTTCCCATGATATCACCACGCTACCAGGTGGATTAAATTGGAACGTAACGATTCGGGTTAGAGAACCACAAGCTTATTCATTAAGCGGCGTGATGTTCTCACATAATCTTTAAATCCCATACTAATCCACCAGGTAGCGTGGTGGTAATGGGAAGAGTCTTTTGATTGTCAATAATAATGTCCCTCGGATGTAATAAGTAAAGTAAATCCACCAATGAATATGAACTTTTTACTATGATGAGAGTGTTTTAGTGTTTTATATGTGCAAACAATACCAATTAGCGTATATTATTTCAATGATAACTTGCAACAAGTGATTAAGCTTAAAAAAGCATTCACATATGAATATAATCTGCAACGCATAATTTCATTGTTAATTAAATTGGAGTTAATTTTTAGTTTAATTTAATAATTTGAGAGGTTAATTTAATTTGATAATTTCTGAGCTAATTGTAATTTAATTAATTAACTTTTCAAGTTAATTGACATGGTTTGCAGAATGCATATGTTACAGGCAAACAGTGTAATCTGTAATTTCGCATAATGACTAAATGTTTAGGCATTTTCGCGAAATGCCTGAAAAACTTCAGTCATTTCACGAAACGACTGGAAACTTGGCACTGTTAATACACAGTTTGACTGGATACCATTTCAGACATACTGTGTAATAAAAATGTTTACGTTTATCACTGTATATTGTTCAAATGTAAATTCTACGTTAATGTCAACTTACATAATTCCTCAGACATCCTCATTACTTAAGTAAGCATTCCCATAAAGTGATATTTGACGTTTTTCTAAATAGCAACACTTTCAGGATAAATTATTCACCGCTGTAGACAAGACTCTAACCCCCCCCCTCTAAGTTTGATTGACATATATCTCATTTATGCTCTCTGTAGCATTTCAGCAAGTTTTGTATCAGAATACTATTTCCTGTTTCTTTATTTAGTTAAACCGTTCAAGTATGAAGGAATGCATCGACCTTTGTTAGAGTCGACCAGTATTATGTAATTTGCTTGCTCAAGCATGCCCGTGGGTTTGTTTATCTTAGAGAATGATGCGTAATAAGTAGGCAAGGACCGGAGTATTACCCGATTTAGGGTTGTTTACACTAATATTTAAGGAGTGGTTTCTTAGTGGACTAGACCAGGAGACGGTGATTAGTGAACTAGTGTCATGTGTTATCTCAGAAACAATGAATACAAAAAGAGATTGGATACACGTGTGAGAGATCTTAGCGAGCAGATCAGGGTGAAAGTAGTGAAAGGGAAGTATAGCCCAGTGTGAGTGCCCGGATGTCAGACGAAGGGCATGTGTGAGTCAACCACGTGTAAGGTATAACTTTGAGCGAGGAGGTAGAAGTGTCTACGCTCCCCTAAAGTTAAGAAGTAACGTCAAAACGCGACTGGCGAGACGAAACCCCTATTGCGAAGAAAGACGGTAGCGACAATCGTAGCAATACGCCATAAAGACGGCAGAGCGCAGAATCGTCTCAGCACTACGTGCGCGGCGTGGCGGCCGGAACCGTATGCTAGAGCGACGGCAGACAACATAATCTTCTCCGTGCGACGTTCGCCGCACGACGGCCAGTAGTGGTATGGCAGAAAGACAATAGACAACCGAATTTGTTTTAATACGAACAAAGTGTTTCCATTGAGAAAGATAATGAGTTAAACTCGCAGACTGGCTAACCTAATGCACGTATTAACTGATGACATACTTTTGCTACTAGACTGTGCTTGTATTATAATCTTACACAATGTCGTATTGCGTGCGTTAGGTGGTGTTGTTGAAGCAATCAAATGCTAAAGTATTACTAGTAGTAGCTGGCATAACCCCCTTTAAAGTGTAAATGTTGTAAATGGGCTGTTCTGCTATGATGAATACATTTACCGGTGGTTACCTTGGCTGACACAAGATACAGCATGTGAACAACAACAAGAAAGGTGGAAGAGACATCAGACAGAATGGGAGTGGAAAGGAAGGGGCAGACAGCGAACATGAGAGGGAAGGCAACCACCAGGACAGGGGAGACACGGGACATGCAACAACTGGCATGGCAACAGCGTGGTCACGGTCATGTATCATAAGTTGAGCGTTAATAGTGGTGCTTACGTTGTTTCTAACTATTTTCTACATTGTTGAATGTAAGTATGTTAGATAAAGTGATACATTTACATAACTTGCATACATAAGCTAGTGTCTGACATAGCTCCACTAAGCGTTTTGGTAAAACAAAGTAACTAACTGCAGAAATGTGGCTTAAGTTGGACTTTATATTGAAGAACGTTCGCGTAAGCCGAACGATAATAGGATTACTTAGGGTGTCCTCGCTTAATGCCTATTTACTTTACACGGTCTTTTCAAAGATTCGTGTAAACATTACACAGTCTTAATAAATACTCCTTTATACATTAAATGTTAGCAATGTAACCTAAATCACATGTTCATGTAAATAAATTAAGTTTTTAGTCCACTCATTAAGTTCACTAGTCCAAACACAAGTATAAGTCACTAATCCACATTACAAAAGCACAAGTAATACAAAAGTTTAACTAAAATCTAGCATACCACATCACAATAATTATAAATTTAAGAACGTTTACTGTAACACAAGTTACAACATTGCAGTATGCGATATGGCTGCGTGTAAAAGTAACGGTTTGGCCATCAGACATGTAGAATGATACAGCTGTGATAGTTGTGTATATTTTGGGAAGTCCGACAGCACCAACACGTGGGCAGAGATAAAGTTAGATGGTTAAATGTTTGTTGAAGGAGGTGGCATAGCGGAGAAAATGCATAAGGGATGTACTGGAGGCAGGCGCAGTTACTAAACAGGATAACAATCAGATGGGTGACAAAGTGACTGGTTGGATGGAGGAGATAGGTGACAGGAGGGAGATGACAAGAGGGAAGGGGGAAAGTGACAGGTCGACAGGAAGGAAAGTGACGGATGTAACAGGGGGGAATTAAGAACACTCTTAGAAATTACTGTATTCTTAACGCGCATTAACCGTATTATTTGACGGTGTCTCCGTGTAAAACGTAATTACATTACAATCGCTGTAATGGTGATTACTTTTCCTGCTGAATGTCGCCGAAGATGCTAAGCCACTTTTTGAAATCGGATTAGCTTTGAAATCAGTTCGTATTAGCTCACTAAGTCGCATGTTTTATTTCTGATGTTTATACTGGTAATTCTGATTCACACATTTTGACCGCTTAAAGGATTATGTAAGCAATGCCATTAATACTCTTTGTTTGAAAGTTGAACTTAATAAAATAAGATACCCTTTTATCGCCCAAACCCCCCAACCATGTCATGAAATGCGTTAACAATCGCAAGTTAAAATTAGTTAAGGGGTCACGATTTTTCATTTGATATGCTTTATTTTGGTGATACACATCGAACCCTTCATACCACGCTCTCCTGAAAAATTAGCTAGATTTGAATAGCCGTTGAATTCATGTGGCATGGCTTCATGAAATAATTGGAATTGGAATTAGATTTGGAAATTGGTTTTATTTGGCATACATAACACAAAAACAAAGTACATGTGATAACAATGAATGCCAGGATGCCAGTAAAAACTAAACTAGTTGGGGCAGCTGGACGCCCTAAATGTCACACAATATTATTAGCTTTTAAAACGTTTATGTGGGACTCCCTGTATTCCATAATGTCATAGTTTATCAAGTAGGATAGTGTGATCTAAAGTGTCCAAGAAGGTTTACTTAGGTCAATGAATACAGTAAGTGCATACCGTTTGTCATTCAATGCGTTTACTATGCTGTCGATTAATTCTAGAGTTGAATGTTCAGTTGAGCATTGTTTACGAAAACCGTATTGGGATGCAATTAGTATTTTGTACTTTTCAAGAAAGCTATAAAGGCGATTATAAATCAGTCTTTCAAAGACTTTGGAAAACGCTGATAATAGTGAGATTGACCTGTAGTTTGTAAACAAACTGGCATCACCGGATATGCAAAGAGGTATGACTTTGGCAATTTTTAGGTTATTGGGGAATATACCAGATCGTATCATAGAATTGAAAATTTCCGTCATAAGCAAGGCACTGCTTTCTACACATTGTGTCATCAATTGTGCTGATATGTTATCATATCCAGCACTTGTTTTTGATTTCATATTTTGGATGATATTAATTATTCTGCACAGGTGATTTATTCCATGACAATATTATTTGGCAATTGATTCAGCAAGTAATCTTTATAATTATTTGTAGAGTTTATTTTATTTGCTAACTTTGGGCCAATATTTGAAAAGTGTTTGTTAAATGCATTGACTATTTCTGTTGGGTCATTGCTTGTTTGGTTGTTGATTCGAAATGATGAGGGAAAATTATGTTTAATCTGGAGATGCAGTATGTTTTTAATGTTAGTCCATGTTTGTTTGATGTCGTTTTAATTTCTACAAATTGTTTGTTCCAATACTGGGATTTTGTATTACGTATTACTTTGTTCAGTAAGTTCCTGCACTGTCTGTATTGTTGGTCAATGTTATGGATCTCTGGAGAATTTTAGAGTGAATGCGTTTTCTATTCAGATGATCCCGAGTATTTATCGAATTTAATATATAGCATGTGTTATCCAAGGATGCTTTAATGTTTGTATTTGCTTTGTTTTACTATTTGTTCAGGAATGTGTTCATCCAGCAAACTGTTAAATTTGTTAACAAACCACAAAATAAATGTACAATATACACACAGTCACAACAACTGTCATAAAATAAATGTATAATATACACATTGTCACAACTGCACAACATAAATGTATAATATACACATTGTCACAACTGCCCCCTCACAAGATAATACATTTATGATTAACATGACTATTACATCAAACGGAGTTTCTTACAACCCGCAGCGACTTAGGAAGTCTGCAGTTGTGTTATCTGTGCCCTTAACAATGCGTACTCGATGACGGTACATCTGCATGTGTAGAGCCCAGCGCATGACACGATCATTACTGATATTAGCACGATTCATGAAAGCTAAAGGCTGATGATCTGTCTCTAGGATGAATTCCGTACCGTACAAGTAAACGTGTAACCGTTTAGTTGCCCAGAACAACCCCAAACACTCGCGTTCAATTGTAGAACAAACTGCTTTCGGAAGTTCGGTAGTTTAAGGATTGGCTTTCGGGTCAGTTCTCTCTTTAAGGCTTCCACAGTCCCGCTAGATTCATCGTCCCATCTAACCTGATTAGGTTTTCCTTTCTTCAGTCGATCTGTCAGTGGCTTTGCCTTATTGGCGTATTTATCAGTGAACTTTTGATAATACCCAATTGTGCCCAGAAACGACCTGAGTTCCTTTTTGGTTTCTGGCCTTCTCGTGCCTAGAATCTTTTCTAGCTTCTTATCCTGTGGCTTTATGGAACCACCTCCCACTACATGTCCTAACAGGTCAAGTTCAGCATGTCCAATTTCACACTTAGACGGTTTGGCAGTCAAACCGTGTCGTCGTAACCTCTCAAGCACCTGTCGTAGGTCACTTATGTGGTCATCCCGTGTTACTTGTCTCTCCCTGCCTGCCACTTGTTTCTCCAGCCGAGACTTCGCTTTCTTCAGTTGATTCAGCTCCTTCACTGCATTCTCGTACATTCTCTTTGTTTTTATGACATCTTCGGCTGTCTTCACCATGCACCGTTTCATCTTCTCAATCAGCATCTCATTCTCCCTTCTCAATATCTCATTAGTCAACCTCAATGAAGTCATCTCAGACACATTGCTAGTTGAGTTTGCTGCTGCCGAGGAACCCCTCAACTGCCTCTTAGAGATCTTCGTCTTAGCTACTTTCAGAGGTCGTAGTGGTTTATCCTTGCTCTATGAGCGTGTCATCACTACTCCTCCTGTTATCTCATGATCAGTAATCTCATTACTGATTATATCAATGTCTGCTGTCTTCTCTGCATTTACGGTGGTCTTCTTTAACTCAGATGGTTGTTGTCAACTAGTGTCTGGATCTTCCTGGTTCCGTGCTCCGAGAAGGTTTCCAATGACCAAGTCGTAAACGGGAGAGTCCATAGCTACGCCTTCCACTATCCCAGTGTAGTATGGAGTGTCTACCGTTTTGATTACCACTTGAACTTCAATCACTCTTCCGTCCATCATCACACAACCTCTGGTCTCTCCTGTGAAGTCATCTGGGTCACAAAGATCCTTTCTAATGACCATAGTGGAACAACCGCTATCACGTAAGGCTTCAACCAAGTCTGGTCGACCACTTACTTGTCCTACTGCGACTACCATACCTTTATGTTGGTCAGATGCTAAAGCGGCCATTTCCTTTAACTGAAATCTTTTACCGTTTTTATCTTCAACGTATCGAAAATCTCCAACCTGTTTTGTGGTTAACTTTATACCACCTTTGAACAACAAAGCGTCTTCACACGCCAGTGTCGTCTCATTGGGTCCTACTCTGTTTTTGCCTCCAGATATAGGTGTCTTGTGCATGTTTTGAGGAAAATCTCGAGCGTAGTGTTTAGCAGAACCACATATCCAACATGTATGACCGGTGTATTTGGATTGTACTGACGTGATTGTCCAGTGTTGCTACGAAACCGATTCGGTGTCTCCATTTGTCGGTTTTTGTTCTCTCTCTCTGGTCCTCTAACTTCACGACCTTCACTCTTGCTTTTATCGGGCATCCACCAGTGTCGAAACGATTTGCGATGAGCTTTTAGATACTGCTCCGCAATAACACACCATTCTCCTCAATGAACACTCGTCTGTGGAACCAATCCCAAGCACTTGTTCACGGATTATCAGGTCTCGAACGCCATCAAATATCCGTGGAGTCTCACTCAACTCAATCCATCTATCTAGATAGCTCGTAACGCGGTTTCCAAACTGGCTAAAACTCTCACCATCCTCAGGTTTTGCCTGTCGAAACTTGTCCCTAAAATCAGCGTCAGTCAGACGATAGCGATTTAACAATGCTACTTTCAGTAAATCATAGTCGTTACAGTCATCAGTGCTCATACGATGAAATACTCCCAAAGCATTACCCTTTAACAGAGCAGTGAGTCAGCACTGTGACTGTTATTATGAACGTTTAATAGATTTACGTTTGCGTCACCACAGATAATAATGTCTTTGTTTTCATTTTGCACTTGTTTCATTATTATGTCAAGATCCTGAGTAAATATGTTCCTTGTACATAGGTATGGTGATCTATATATTGTTCCTATTATGGAGGTCTTGTGTGTGGGATCATGGGTGTTTTTCAAAATCTCAATAAACAGACAATCATAATAGTTTACATTATTGTTTATGAAAGCAATATCATTTCTTATTTATAATCGATGCCATATTTAATGCATTATATATATATATATATATATATATATATATATATATATATATATATATATATATATATATATATATATATACGTATATATACACGTATATATATATATATATATATATATATATATATACGTATATATACACGTATATATATATATATATATATATATATATATATATATATATATATATATATACACACGTATATATATATATACACACGTATATATATATATATATATATATATATATATATATACACGTATATATATATATATATAAGCCACAACCTTCTTTAATTTACACACCAACTGATATCCTTTTAATTTTGCAACTTGACTCGGATTGACCGCCATTTCCCACGTTAAGCATAGTTCATGGTTCCCAATCCATGCATAGTTACATCTCTCACAACAGTCCCAACAGTTGACGTTCATTCGTAACTGTCACCTTTCGACCACCGACCAGAAGACATACAATTCGTCCATCAATTGTCCATGTGGCTATGATCGATGCTGAGGCACGGGCCTTCTTCAGCAGATCACTACGTTTCTTTGTCAAGTTCTCGGTTATCACTGTCTTGGTTCCCTTGAGTTTTCATTTCTCTGCAAAAACAGTATTGCGCGGTTCATAAGAAGTGAAATTCACAGTGATGGGTCTCGGCTTTCGGGTAGTGTCCTCCGAGTTGCGGCCCATGCGGTGGCATCGATCTATCTCGCTCAACTCCAGGTTCACACTGAGTGATGCCTGGCATACTCACATTATCGCCCTCTTAGTGTTTTTCTCGGTTTCAGGCAAGCCGTGGAACACAAGAGAGTTTAACCTACTATTATGTTCAAGGTCATCGTTTCTACATTCTAGTTCACTCATAAATACACACACGCACGCACACGCGCACGCACGCATGCACGCACGCACGCACGCACTCACGCACGCACACACACACATACGTATGGTGATATGCCTATACCTTAATATGACTGGAACAAGAATCACATTACTCAAATTCCAAGTTGATATTTGCATTTGATAAATGGGCACAGTAGATGACAATGGTACTTTATTAGCACGTTGGTGTCAACTTTTCTGTTCAGAAGCTAGTAGCCAATTCCTGGTGTCATTGTAGCTTTGCTGATTAACATGTTGTTTCTGTGGTTTCTTAATGTTGGCTTCGTTATTCTTTCTTATGACTTTGATGTGTGAAAATGTTATGCAATTATGTCTTCTTTTAACTCTTATGTTTTTCATTGTAAATTTCACAATGTTGCATATCCTTGTCCCCTGGCCAACTGCTCAAGACAGTATTTTACATATGAAGGTTTGAAGTGTCATTTGGGATCGCACTACATTGGGGTGAAACAGCTGCCCTCATTTAAAATGGCCGAGGTAGGCAAAGGTGTGTAATTATTTACAAATATTTCAGTTATTTTCAAATATTTATACACTTCTACTTTTACATTTAGTTGGTGTATGCTGTTAAAATAAATACAATAACAGTGTTAACTTAAAGTGCTAAAGTAAATAAACAGGTTTCTCTGTACTGTCACAAACTATGTTTGAATGAATAACATTATTTGTAACGTAAAATAAACTGAACAATATGGAAATGAATGTTTGGCTTCATGACTATGTTTTATGTAAATTATACCTATCCACAAGATCAGCAGCAGTTCTCAAAGGAATTGAAGGTTGATTCTTATTTCACAACTTGAATAAATTGGCACAAGAATAATGGAACCAGAATCACGTTAGGTGGAATTTGAACTATATACCTGTCGTCAATCCCAAGTATGTTGTCAGTTTATAAAGATAAAGGTACGTACATGTGTGTTGTATTATAGAACCCACCATCAGCATCAGGGGTGGAACAGTTGCCAATTTTACCCGAAACACCTTGCCTAGTTCTGTGTGGTAAGGATTGTTTTCAATACGTCATTAATTAACCCGACATATAACTGTTTATAGCTGTATGTAAATTATTATGCAGGGGAATCATGACAGATATCATGTACTTTACTAACTTCATCTTGATTTGTTACAGGTGCATCCCTGGTGGCCGTGAAGCGCATGATGCTAGTGATGGATAAAGTTGTGGATGCCAGTCACATAGAGGACGTGGTGGTTGGCGAGAGCATGCTGCTTGCAGCCTACAAGTTTCCTGTCAGGGCTGCTGCTACACTAGAATTTGTACAAAGGTATTTTTTATAATAATAATAATAATAATAACTTAATCTAAACACCATCAAATATGAAAAGATAAAAAATGCAAAAAGAAAGTACAATAGATAATATAAATATATAAATATATATCATAAAAAGTTGTACAAAAAACCGCGAAAAAAATATAGATATATATAAATAAAAAAATATATATACTATGTCGTATAAAACATAGAAGTTAGTTTGAAAATAAAAATGTCTTTAATGTATTTTTTACTGTGCGCAATTCCCGGTGTTCCGTAGTGTGTTCGGTAAAGCGTTCCACAGCGTCGGGCCAGCGCACGCAAATGCTCGGCGACCGTACCGTTCGAGGTTGACTCGAGGAACGTGCAGAAGTAGATCGCCAGCAGAGCGTAGGGAACGGCGTTGCGTGGCGTATGACGAAGCAATAGCAATGCGAGGTACACCGGTGTGCCTTCGTTAAGCGCACAATGTACAGGGAGTAATAGCTTGTACTCTATGCGCTTTTTACAAGGGCTGTATGTTAAATTATTTAAATAGTTTGAATAAATTATGTTGATGTTTGTGCACCTACTATGCATGGTTGGTTTTTTGTGTATTCGTTAAATATCAGTGTCACGGTGCACCATTTTGTTCTAAAGGCTACTGAGAAATAATGCACACACACACACACACACACACACACACACACACACACACACACACACACACACACACACACACACACACACACACACACACACACACACACACACACACACACACACACACACACACACACACACACACACACACACACACACACACACACACACACACACACACACACACACACACACACACACACACACACACACACACACACACAATTAACTTGTTCACAAGAGTGTACCCTTACAAAGTTGAAAGTATTAAATACTCAAGAGTTCTCCTTGAAAGCCTTGAGGATAAATTGAAATGGAAGCACTAAATCTCACATATTTTTATTAATAGTTCATTTGCTTTTTAACTACAATAAACTGCATTAAGGGGGGACGAACTGAAGAATTATATTTTGTCTAGTGGAACTTAACAAATCCAAATCTTGAAGGATTTTTTCTAATAGGCAATTCAAGTACTCAGCTAATGTATTGCATAATCATGTTCATTTATCCATGAGAAACTGCATTTGTGATCAGTTAACTTATGATTTGCAATATGTTGGATATTATCTAGGTTCACTGAAATAGTACACAACACTGTGCCATTTTCATAATTGGTGTTATATTGACATATGTACGTTTAATTTTACCACAGAGACAATGTTTAGGAAAAAATTGTTTTTTACTTAAATTGTGCAGCTGAGTTTGTGCTTATGCGAATAACTAATAAAACGTGTATTGTCTCAGTGATAAGTTGAAGTATATTCACTGCCATATTTTTACAATCCTTGTTAGGATGCCTTAATATTGATTTGACGTAGGCAGTACCATATTCAAATATTGACATGGTTTAAACATTTTGTACATAACATGTTATGCTTACAGGGTAATCCAAATAATAGACTCCATTGCTATGTGTCTTTATTGCCACAACCATTAGTGCCATATATGTCGAAGTAACTGAATACCACGGAATATCTTAAAGAAGCCCACATTAGGAGTGATAGGTGGCGCTGCACGTAAGCGACAAGCACTTTGGAGGGCTCTGCATTATTCTGTGTCTCATTAGAGTTTTTTAGCATGTCATGTCTCAAAAGAGTTACCCATGAAATAAGTCACTGGTTTATTGTCGCTATGTCGCAAATTGTGACATGTCTTATCGTTTTGACCGTGCTTGGAACCTTGTTTGGTATCGGATCTGGCGAGCACCACAGTCACCCCAGCCGTCGTTCACCCTCGAATTGCCACCTGAATGCGAGCCTACCAGCGATCTGAGGAGAAGACACAGACTAAGGAAAAGAAAAAAACGAGGAGGAGTACGTCAACGCTTTCGCCGACGTTCAACGAGACTCCCTCTGCCGTGTGTGATAATAGGGAACGTTCGGTCACTACGGAGCAAAATGGACAAACTGTACGACAACATCAAGTTTCTCACTGAGTACCGTGATTCAAACTTTGCTTCTCCGAAATGTGGTTAAACGAAACTATTGACACTCGGCACTTGCATGTTGACGGATTTGATGTACCAATCAGGACAGACAGAAACGAAGCACCTGGGAAGCGGATGGGAGGCGGATTGTGTATTTATGTGAACGAACGATGGTGTAACAACCATGTTGTGAGACGCACTATCTGTACTCCTGATATTGACAGATATTTGTTGTACTTGTGTATGTGCCTCCCAGTACGAACAACACCAGAGCTGCAGACATTATCCACCAACACATGCAAGAACTTGACAGTGTGTCACCTAGTGCTCCGAAGTTGATTCTTGGTGACTTCAAACGGCTGCAGTTTGAAAACGTCTCTTCCTACCTACAAACAGTACGTAACCTGCGCGACGCGTAACAGCAAGATCATTGATCTCTGCTACTACAACGTCTAGAGCGCTTACAAATCCGTGTCTAGGCCATCGATAGGTACATCTGATCATAACATTGTCCACCTCCTTCCTGTCTATAAAACAACTACTGAAGACAGGGAAAATTTAAGAAACTGTAACTCTGTGGAATGATGAAAAAATTTAAAAACTGCGTGGCTGTCTTGTGTGTACTATCTGGGACTGTTTTTACGCCGCGTGTAGCAGTGTCTCTGAACTGACTGATAACGTGACTAAGAACATGAACTTTTGCATGGACATTATACTGCCGAAAAAGCTACTTAAGGAGTGTCTTGAGCAGCAGGGTGAAGAAATTCCTGGGTCCTAGCAAGCAAGGATACATTCTGGCACACGTAGGCTCAAATAACGCGTAGGCAAAATAATGCAGAGAGGGTACAATCGTCATAGTTTAGAGATACTGGTAGTTAGTCAGGAAAGGGGCGGCTGTTTTTGCAGACGAACTGATAAGAACGGTTGACAGTAACATAAATGAGATTTAGAGAAGCCCAAACAGGACAATAAGCCAGTACTACACACACACAAACACACACACACACACACACACACGCACGCACGCACGCACGCACACACATCTGCAAAGATATTTCCGGAGAACATTAATGAAGATGGGATTAAATTAGTGTGTTTAATTGCAAATAGCATAGTAAATACGAAAAACGAATTAAAGATATGGTAGAAGATATTGACCCTCACATAATAGGTATAACACAATTATGGGTAAACAAAGAGATATATAGGTTATGTTTACGAAAGGCAATATAGGAGACGGGGGGGGGGGTGGAGTTATTGTATATAGTCACAGACATAAAAAGAACACCCATTAGTAAAACAAGACAAGAACGCACTGGAGGCACAGCGTTTATACTGCACAGCACCCAGTCTTCCTCATCTATCTATAGATATACAGTGCTAATAAGAGATTCTTAATATATATCTACGATATATCATACCAGCATCTATTAAATAACTTCGATTACTAAGTGTAGTAGATGTACAAAGGGTTAAAATACATGTCTCACTAATGTGACTAATGTGTTAAATAACTGTAATAATATGTAGGTTGTGGGTGGTAGGCTTATGCCTAAATTAGGAATATACCACTGTAAGGCCAGTTTATATGATAACGTTGAATTTATTACAATTTACTAACTAAACTGATAAACTAAACTTACTACTAAAATGATACAAAGCCAAGTTTCTGAGTCATTGCACAATTTACACTCCTGATCTAACCTCAGTACCACATCAAGGAGTGAGCTTGTACAATTACAAACAGAACAAGTAAGCTATTTGCATATCATAGCACCCGGTGTAAAATAAGATGATACATAAACATCTAATAAGTACCATAGTTCAACACGTTGGTGTTGTTCATAATGTTGTCTGTAAAATACATGTTATCTTATCCAGTACTAATATATAATAATACTTATGTTTATCCATACATTCCCTAGCATACATATAGGTATTAATGTAAAACTGGTACTCTACATGTATAAACCCCTAGCATAAACTCAACAGTCAACAATGTTGTCTATTTCACATGTGTATTTCCCAAGGCATTGCTTGACTAGCCTATATATATATATATATATATATATATATATATATATATATATATATATATATATATATATATATATAACAACAGTGCAACGACAGCTATATATATATATATATATATATATATATATATATATATATATATAGCCAACTGACTGTTGACCAATTGTAAGTAGTATGTAATACAAAATAAAATAGTATATAAAAGAATATATATATATATATATATATAAGGGTTCATATTATATTTATAACTATGTAATACAAAATAAAATAGTATATAAAAGAATATATATATATATATATATTCTTTTATATACTATTTTATTTTGTATTACAAGTTAACTGCACTAGCCAACTGACTGTTGACCAATTGTAAGTAGTATGTACAACTTAACTGCACTAGCATTCTTTTATATACTATTTTATTTTGTATTACATATATATATATATATATATATATATATATATATATATATATATATATATATATATATATATATATATATATATATATTCTTTTATATACTATTTTATTTTGTATTACATACTACTATTACATGCAGTTAAGTTGTCTTCAAAATCATCAACTCCGTCTTCGTAGATGATGTCCGATTGGCATTCTCAGACAGAATGTCAATCATCTCTTGTGGAAAGATGTCACCTTCAGTCCAGTCGTATTCCAGATCTCCATTCTCGTCGATCTTCCACCCATGTCCAACTGGAGTGGGGATATCTGGATATGGAAGATGCACTCTCTTCCATACTTGAATTTGGTAGTTGACCCTCAAAGCGTGCATCTTCATTGACGATCGACATGGTGGCAAGAGAGTCAGGTCGATTCCATCATAGCTGGAAAGTGGTAGCCCATATTATCTGTGGAATTTCTGCCTGGTCAAGTCATGGTGTAATTTGTTGGCATCTGTGTTTGATGGTTTACCATACATACAGCAAACAAACTTCTCCAGCTCGGTCTGACTACCTTCAGGAACGCCGTTTGTCTCGCTAAATGTCCCTAAAACATCCACATAAACATAGGATGCTTTACCAAAGTCTTTATGGCTGTAATTGTCCCCTTGCAATTGAATGCGCTGGTAGAGTCGCACCCATAAAAAGGCATGCAGTGCAAGCATTGCTGAACACATGAGTTCACCGTGTTTACGGGTAAGGCATTTCGTATCCATCAGTGGTCTTTTGTTTGCAAAGCCTATGTCAAAGTACACGTTCTGCTCTATTCGGTTACCACAGTACAGAAGCAACATCAACACATCGGTATCGGGCGATCGGACGATGAGGTCAGATGTACATGATGTAGCTACATGGAAACTGTGTAACATGATTCGTGTGTCAGCTTCTTCCTGAGTCGAGGAGAGTGCTGGGACGGGAGAACTTTCTACTGTGATGCCATCAGCTGATGCCAATGAGATACAGCTGTTCCGCAGACAAAGATCTGACGACCTTGGAGTTGTGCAGCATACTTTGCCGTTTGCCACTCTGACAGCGGAAGCCTGATCAAATGTATATTGTTGACATTGTTTGATAGGAATGACTTCCATTCTTTTGGCAGCTTTGTTGACGGGCCTATAACGAGGCATGCATCCGAAGTTCCCTGTCGTCTTCTTTCAGCTGACTTGATTGAGTTTTCCTTGTAGGTGTCGGTCACAATGTCCACCCTCTTCACCTTGGGCATCACGCTGAACATTTTATCAGACAACTCTCCAAATGTCGGAGGCAGAGCAGTGAGTGCAAGCAGTAGAGCGTTCCCGTCAACTACGTATGCATCCAAGTCGTCAATGCAAGGATGATGAACAAGCGCGGCATCATATTCTATCTGGTGCATCAGTTTGGTCTCGACTGTCTTTATTGGAAGCCCATCCGGTGTAGCTAAAGCCCATGGGACCGGACCAAGTGGATATTGCAGTACCTTCTGTAAACTAAGGTTGCTGTCTTCAGAGAGAATTAGCAGCTGTCCAAAGAGATTCCGTTGTGCTGATAGTATTTCTACTATATTGAGAGTTTTGGCAACAAGCTTCTTCTGTGTAAAGCTTTTGAATGCTGCTTTGCCAACTGCTTCAGCATTCAAGATATCATTCGCAATTTCATCTGGGGCTCGTGCGCCAGACGAAATGCAAAACAGGTCTTTATTGACCTCAACTTCAAATGGATTTATGAAATTGTGGAAAGCAGTTATCAGTGTCTGAAGATATTCCTCACCACGTCTGATCTCTGATGGCCGAAGGTCTTTGTGTGCCGTGTCTTCGGAACATGTCATACCTGCCATCTCCAATTTGGTTTCTACGTAGTCTGCTCTGGCATGTCTAGTCGTACGCCATCGGAAGTAGGCTGGATATTTTCTGCTGAATCCAATGATGCCTCCCCTGGGCTTCGCATGGCGCTTCACCGTCTGTTCAATAGTCAAGTCTACTGGATTTCTTGATGCTGGCGTATTTGATCTGGACACACTGAACCCGCAGTTTCTTAGCAAATTGTCCGCTCCTGTGTGAGTACATGACAAGTTCAGGAGTGTTAGAAAGTAGACGGACAGGCACCGACCATAGTTGTGGTGGTCCATAGTGAACAACAAAGGACACAATTCTTGAACACAGGCCAGGTGCTAATCGAAATTGTTCTCTTTCGTAGTTCGAAGGAAGGGATTTGTCGCCGCATCCGAAATTACTTTGCCATGTTCACACAATTAGGTGTATGCACAAATATTAATAGTTACAGAGAGCACTGATTACAAGTAAAACAAAAACATTGCGGTCAGAATACATTGAGTACATCAAGCTTGAAACAAAATGTCAAGTAATGTATATAACATAGTTTATGTATGATGTCACAATGACGTCATCCATGCATATTTACATATTAAGTGTAACAAAACTGATAAGTGTGTTCAAATACCTTTCCAATGATACCTTATTTGCTATGGTAGGCAGATATGTGTTGATAAAATGGACTACTATATATCCCTACCCCCTTCGTTACTTTCAAGCTTTGCTAATGACACTGGTTGTATCAAACCAACAAAAATACACGATAGCAGCAATTCCCAGGTGGCAAACAATTTCACATGTGTATGCTATAGGATTCCGATAAAATATTGTGGCGTAAATTCCCTAGGTGGAAATCTGTTGTAGGGGTTCCCCTATCTTGCCTGTGAACCACAATGTTGAGTATTTTTATAACATAGCTCAGGTTTGACGTCTTAATGACGTCATTCTTGCATAATTATATATTAATTGTAACACCGTTGGAAAATGTATTCAAATAGCTTTCCATTGATGCCTCATTTGCTATGGTCAGCAGATATGTGTTGATAAAATGGACTACTATCTATCCCTACCCCGTCCATACTTTCAAACTTTGCCATTGACACTGGTTGTATTAAACCACCATAAAATACACGATTGCTGCAATTCCCGGGTGGCAAACAACTAAATGTAAAATATATATGTTATAAGCTTCTTAAAAAACAATGTGGCGTAAATTCCTTATGGGGGATTTCCCCTGTCATGGACTATTAGTTATAAAAGACGCCTGAAAGAATATGTTTTAACAAAACTACAGCCTAGAAAATTAAGAGGAGATCTAATTTAACATTTTAGTACATTGAATGTTGATACGGATCCATGTTGATATGGATTTAATAAGTTAAATCCTAACAAGGAAGTTCACCATATGGTCCCTAATTAACCTTTTTAATAATTTACAAATCACTGACGTTAAACTCACTGGTCTGTAGTTATCTGACTTATTTCTCGAAACCTTTCTAAATAATGGTATGATGTTTGCTTCTTTCCATCACAAAAGAACCACTCCCTCCTTTAATGACAAGTTGAACACTCTTGCAAGAGGTATAGTAATTTGTTTTATTGTTCCTATTAGTAGTTTTGGCGGAATTTCATCCACTCCAAATGATTTATTTGTTTTTACGTTCTTAGCTACTATTTCTGGAATTACAATTAACTGCCCAAAATAGTATGAGTTTGCCTCCTGAAATTTAGCATCTGGAACTGGTAATGAACTAATATCCTCTCTGGTACACACTGAACTGAAGTACCTATTTAGGTTTTCAGCCATTAAAACACCCTGTGATATTATATTTCTAGCACTGTCTTCTAGTGGTCGAACTTTGTCTCGTACGATTGGGTTACTCCTGACATATATATACAATTGTTATGTAACTTGCTAATTTTTGTAGACTTCGTCATTTCTGGTACGCCTATAAATCATCCATATAGTTTGTGTCCACGCTAATTTTCTAATAGCTTCTTTTGACAAGTATTTCTTTCTAGACCGTTTTCTTTGTATTTTTAAGGGAACACATGTTTAATGATACTCTCAATTTCATATTTTAGAATTTTCCAACATTCATTTGCTGTCTTATTCCTCAACATGTTATTCCAATCTAGCTTTGCTGGGTATTTTCCCATAACTTTGTATTTACCTTTGGGACGTTTCTCTTGTATTTATCTTAATTTTACTTTCTGATTTTATTTTGATGTCAAAATATATTTGATTATGTATTTTGACATTGTCCGTTAATTCGATTGTGAAGAAGATATAAATGTTTGGTCCTCACCCCCTGTACTCTCTAGAGATTTCAATTGTATGTGTCCGTTGTTAAAATCTCCCATTATTATTACATTCCCCTTTACTCACTTCCTTTACTGCGTTTTGTATTTTTGTGTTATCCTCTTCGTTTATGTGTGGATTTCGGTAAACTAATCCAACAGTTAATGTTGAATTTCCTGTAACCATATTGCACCAAACAAATTCATCGCAATCTGCATTCCTTTCTAATTTTATTTGTATAAAATAATTCCTCTCCCCTGCTTCCTATTCGATCTCTCCTAAACATTACATATCCTGTCAGTTCTAGTTCAACATCTGCTATGTCTTTGTTGGCCCATGAATGGGATATAATGTTTAATTTTTTCGTATTTACTATGCCCCTTTCATTTATACACCCGCATTTAAAACCAGCATGTTGCATCTACTTGATCACGTCTTAGCATAAAACCAAAGTGTTTCTGATATCTAGATGTACATTCAGTGTTACTGTGTGTTGGAATGTAAACATTCATGAATGTATGGAATAATTCAACAGAAAAGTGTGATTTTCTCAAAATGTGTTTACCGTGTACATCTAAGTTGTCTGCGCATAGGCGTGCTCGGGTGCCCATGGGGATTGTTCGTACATTTTTTTCCGAAATTCCCCGGGGGTGCCCTCATGTTCGTGTCTTGGAGGTCAACATTCCAAAAGGGCTGTAGCGGAAATTGCAACGGTGGAATTTCAATTTGTTCTATGAAACCGTAAAAAAAATAATGACGCCTACAAATCTGTCGGTTGATGTACTAACCAATTTTTAATACTTTCAAGTTACTGCAGTTTGCCTGTACCTCCACATTGGTGTTGTAAATAGAGTGCCAGCGCTCGTCGCATTAAACCACGTGGCATAGTGTGTGCAGTGCAACGAAAGCATTGGTAAAATGCTGTGATCGATGACAACTAAAGGTTTAATCCGAACAAACAGAGTGTTTAATAGGTTCTACACAAAGTTATCGGTTGCTTTGTGGATATATGCATATGGGCAGAAGCCAGTGTGTGTGTGCGTGCGTGCGTGCGTGCGTGCGTGCGTGCGTGCGTGCGTGCGTGCGTGCGTGTGTGTGTGTGTGTGTGTGTGTGTGTGTGTGTGTGTGTGTGTGTGTGTGTGTGTGTGTGCGTGTGCAGCGAACACCACAGAGACTGCTGGATGGCAAAGCCTACTACGGTGCCGCAAGGGGGAAAAGCTGACATGTGAAGGACTGTGGTGCATCAAATGGTCAATGTTTGAATCATGGCAAATGGTCATTTAAATGATGTTGAAGTCATAGCTATTGCACAAAATGTGACTACGTTGTCCAAGAAGAGATGTGGCAACCACATATTAGACTTTGCAATACAGTGGATCCGCTGTCAGAAGTTTTGAAGAACGAGAATGGTCTAGGTCTCATGAAAGAGTTTGGCAGTAAGCACTCTGTCATTTCTAACTTCAAGATGTGGTTGGCATTCATGAATATGGTGGATATCCTGCTAGACTTCATCAGGGGTGAGAGGGATAGCAACTGAACTCTGGCATCTAGAAGTATTCGCTGCAATGATGTCATGGTTCCCCATCTACGACCACACAAACTATGCCCGATGGGGACATGTCTATTTAAGATACATGAAACTCCATTGATAGAAATTTGCTGTGAAGAGAACCAAAATGCGCTTCAACTAAGTTCCCGCTGATCAGGCAACTGAGTGGATGAACTGTCAAAGCTGACTGAAAGCTACATCAGCGATTGTTCAGTGCTGTCACTGTGGATCGAACCGTAAACATGGTGAATATCTTTTGTATGAGATGTCCCCAATCCCGTTTTCGCTGGCCAGGTTCCAGAGACTGACATGAACACATGTGTGCTGATTCGTTGATTCATCCAAACTATTGAAAAGCCTCAGGGGTGCTAGACATTTGGCGACTACGCTGATGTGTTCATACAAAATATAAAACGTCACTTTGGAGAGCACACAACAACAGTTGATGTGGCGTTTGATGACAACATTGGGGCGGATTCAACCAGGACAGTGTCCCGTTCAAAGCGAGTGGAAAAGAAGAAGCCAATTCGCAAGCTTGTCGATGGCCAGCATGTCCCACTTTCACATGTTTTGAGCTAATTAATTGCCTTGGTTTTATCCGAGGCCATCACGAAGAAGGGGAACGATCTACCAGAATGATCCAAGCTGACAACAGGAGGCGGATTCTCTGATGCTACATATGTGAGACGAGACACTATCAGGCTTTGGGGGAAACCATGAAGAGGATGACGCCAAGCTGATACTCTATTCATGTGAGACAGTCAATGGAGGATATGAAAGAGTGCTGGTGATCTGCAGAGACACAGATTGCATGCTGCTTCTGGTGCACTTCATACCCACAAAAGCAGCTGAAGTGTTGGTGATCTCTGGCACGGCAAAGAAGTGGTAATGTTACCCAATACATGCAGTTTATGAAACACACAACATGTGAGTGAAAACCTGCTCAGCTTCCATGCACTAAGAGGTTATGATACAACCTTGGCCTTTATTGGCCATGGGAAGAACAACCCACTCCTTGTCAATGGAGTTGGTAGTGACGGAGAACTCGCCAGAATAGTTTGAGCGTCACCTGTTTGACACACTTGAACAGCCAACCGTCGAACATGTCAGTCTCCGGCCACCTCTTTGGTACCAAAATGGGTCTGGAGATATCACCCCAACCAGAGATGTTCTAGAACTTGGAACCAACCACCAGACAAATATCTGACTGCGGGCAGACCAGGAATATGTAGATATCTCATCTCCCATCCACACCTCGGCATGGACGAAGGAGCCAGATAGTCTGAAAGACCTTATGTACATTTACGATCGACTGCGGCAATCCAGTTAGCCAATATACTCAGGGACACATCACACGGATGCACAATAAATGCATACTGCAACCGCAGAGTGATGATCAAACTACTCAAAATTATTTAAAATTAAACAATTATCTTTCGTGAAAAATGTACTTTTATGTTACATTATGAAATACGTCTATGTGTAATATAAAACATTTCCAGTTAAATACCGAGACTAGGTACGTCTACCGGACAATAAATATAGTTGTTTCAGGATTGATCTAGTGAGTGTGGTCTAAATACATACACAATCTCAAAATACCCATCTTACCTTTATGACCATGAACAAGACCTTCAAATAGAAAATCGAGGATTACACTCACCCACACCTTTCCCCCATCGTATTAATTATTTGTCTATCATGGATTCCTGTTATTAAGAAACAATGCCATTAAAAGTGTAAAATAAACAAATTGGCTGGCCCATTCTGAACAAGTAGCCGGAATTGTCATGGCCATAGATGTCATTAGACGTTCTTTTTTCCTAAAGAATTAAATATTAAGGACAATTTTGCAACTATTCTGCATAAGATTACAGCAAAGATGTTTACTGGGGTTTGGGAAGAAAAACAGTTGTGTGCATTCAGGCGTAGGTGAAATATAACAGTCCATTGTCATTGTTGTGTGCTCATATGACTAATGCATGTATAAAACACCAAACTTCTAGAATAATTTTTCGTCTTATAATTATGCCTTGCTTCATTTTATGTAGCGAGTTTTCTGTAACAAATTAGCTTAAAAGAAACCATAAATGTTTCACTCACAATTCCTTTGCGTATATCAATGGTGCTTCAAACATATGTACAGACACATTATATGTTGAGAGTTTAGAACATTAGACAATCACGAAGTTGTGCAACGTCATCTACAACACCAAACCATTTCGTTGTGTACACATGTACACATTATTATTAAAACTTATTATGCCAACAGATCATTGCAATGTGTTTTGGACAGTATTGCACAAACCTTCGCAAGCTTGTCGATGGCCAGCATGTCCCACGTTCACAGGTTTTGAGCTAATTAGCAAACCTCAAAACATTGTGAAGCAAAACCATTCCAACTGTTAAACATAACGTAACTTATTGTAATGTAATTTACTGTTTCGATGTTTTTGGTATCATAACTAAGCAATTCAACGATATTTATACCTGTTTCCGGACCCTGGCCAGCAATCGTGTCCAACGCTGTTGATATGGCTGCCACTATGAACGTAAATAACAGGGTACAAGTCACTGTGCATCAACCGTATTAAAGGAGTATATCACGACAGGTAATCTCAATTATGCCTAATAACCCTACACAAAATGTGACGCTTGAACGAAGCTCTATGTATCCACTAGTCAATGTTATTATAACATAGTTCTGCAACATGGTAGGAATTCATCACCAAAGTGGAAGTTAGCTTTGTTAATGAAGGCAATTATTGTTGGTGCAACTGTTGTACAGTTCTCGTATCTCAGTTACACAAACGTTGTTTTGAAAATGGCAATCTGATTTTCAGCGGTTGCATCCCCCAATGTTTCAGTCTGACCACTTCAACCTGCACTGTTTCAGTCTGTATACTCCAACGACCGCTGCCTCAATTATTATGACCACTTCAACGACCACTGTCTCATTCTGACCACTTCAACTCCCACTGTATCAATATGACCACTTCAACCAGTGTGTGCACTTCAACATCCACTTTCTCAGTGTGTGCATTTCAACACTCACTGTCTCAGTGTGTGCACTTCAACACCCATTGTCTCAGTCTGATCACTGCAACACCCACTGTCTCAATGTGTGCACTTGAACATCCATTGTTTCAATATCACCACTTCAACACCCACTGTTTCAGTGTACTTCAACACACGCTGTCTTAGTGTATGCGCTATAACATCCACTGCCTCAATTTGTCTACTTCAACACCCACTGTTTCAATATGACCACTTCGACACCCACTGTCTCAGTGTGTGCACTTCAACACTCACTGTCTCACTGTGTGCACTTCAACACCCATTGTCTCAGCCTGATCACAGCAACACCCACTGTCTCAATGTATGCATTTCAACACCCACCGTTTCAATATCACCACTTCAACACCCACTGTCTCAGGGTGTGCACTTCAACACTCACTATATCAGTGTGTGCACTTCAACTCCAACTGTCTCAGTGTGTGCACTTCAACATCCACTGCCTCAGTCTCTCCACTTCAATACCCACTGTCTCGGTCTATCCACTTTAACCCTCCTGTCTCAGTCAGTCCACTTCAACCCCACTCTGTCAATCTTCTTTAACCCCCCCCCACTGTTCCACTCTTTTTTTTAAATATACCACGCGGCTTAAGCATGTCCACTAGAGCACTACACCGTATTTCTGTCATGTTCAACCACAACTGTATAAATTTATCCACATTAACGCCCACTGTATTAGGCTCTCCAGTTTAAACCCACTCTGTCAGTCCTACCACTTCAACCTCCCCTGTCTCAGTATGCCCACTTCGACAAACACTGTTTCAGTATGTCCACATCAACCCCCACTGTACGTGCGAGCCAACCGGGCCTGTGACTTATGACATTTGCGGACCTGACGTCAGATTCACGGGACCCCGGCCAGAGGGCCCATAGCTGTGTCGAACGCTGTTAATATGGCAGCCACTATAAACGCAAATAAAAAGTTACGGTCATTTTGCATCAACCGTATCATAAAAAGGTTATATCACAACGGTCATATAATAATAATAATTGACTTCTATGGCGCCTATATCCTCAGGAACCTGAGCTCAGAGGCGCGACAAAACAGAATCAGTAAGCGTAATC
Source organism: Lamellibrachia columna (assembly GCA_963662155.1). Lineage (NCBI taxonomy): Eukaryota > Metazoa > Annelida > Polychaeta > Sabellida > Siboglinidae > Lamellibrachia > Lamellibrachia columna. The sequence continues at coordinate 17,796,332 of OY759264.1, read as the reverse complement.
GTAAACAGGGACGCGCAAAAGTCAGTGTCAGAACGAGGGACAATCGAACATTTATGGTGGGAAAGCAATTTGGAATAGATATGTCTTGAGTTTTTTTCGGAAAATAGCAATAGTTTCAGATGTTTTCAAAGTGATAGGGAGTTCATTCCAGACCCTAGGCGCAGCGACAGAGAAAGCACGTTTACCCAAGTTAAGTTTTGTTTTAGGTACAATAAGTTGTTGTGAAATTGATGATCTTAGTTGCCTAGGGATATTTGAAAGATGCAGGAGACTAGCCAAGTAGGATGGTTGTTGTGTAGATAGAGCACGATATGCAAGAGTGGACAGCTTAAAATTTATTCGATAAGAAACTGGAAGCCAGTGTAACTGTTTAAGTAGTGGTAGTGACGGTGAAAACCGAGGCGCCCTGAGAACCACACGTGCCAGACAATTTTGTACTCGTTGGAGTTTAGCCAAGTCTCTTTTATCAATGTTATTTAGTAGTGAATTGCAATAGTCAAGGCGGCTGCTAATTAGTGCAGTTGATATTGTTTTAGCAGTAGATATAGATATGTGACGCCGAATTCGACGAAGATCACGAATATGATAGAAACAGGATTTACATACTTGAGAGATATGCTGGCGAAAGTTGAAGTCACTGTCAAAGATAACACCTAGATTGCGAACAGTGTCTGATGGGAATGTATCACTGCCAAGCAGTTTAACTGGGAAATGGTTGATGACTTTATTTCGTTGTATTAACATATGCCTAATAGCCCTACACAAAAAACACGACGCATGACCGAAGTCTATGTTATCACTGATCATATTTAGCATAATATATTTAAGCAACGTGGTAGGTATTGATAATCATATTGAAAGCTGTCTTACTGAATGAAGTTCATTTATGTCGGCGTAACTGCTCTATTGTTCTCGAATCACTGTTGCACACACGTGCTTATATTATTAAAATAATGTTTCCTATCGCACACAAATAGAGTTGTTGCATTATAATACATAGTCGGTAGCCGTCCAGCAGGAAATCAAGGATGAGCACACCTGAAATAACCACCTGTCATCAAATCCTTACAAGTCTGTCAAGGCTACGGGCCACTCCAGGAGGCCACCAGCCAATCAGAGCGTGACAAGAGTGTGTTACTGCGATGGGGTGAGAGTTACGGTCTAATTATATCAATACGCGCCACACACAGCATTGCTCGGTACATTAGACTAGAGATCAAAACCACGATAGTCAATACCACATAAACAACATTCCCATGTCAAAGAACGTTAAAAAGCACTACTCTTCGCAAAGTTAACAACTAAAGACGCATCAGTTTAAATTGGCATACTATGGATAATATGAATAATTGTTAATTTACTGTGCTTTAATATTACCTCTGTTATCATGATCATTGTTTACTTAATACACGTTAATATGTTATCTGGTGTTGCACAAGATTAATATCTAGAACCAAAGCTGTTTATTTGTGTTCTATATTAACGATCCATCTGACTCAGTTAAGCCAACACCTCCTTGAAGTCAAACAATCCAGCCAACGACCTTTCTAATAGTCAAATCTTATCAATCTCAAAGTTTACTCATTTTGAATAAATCGGGTCAAACGTCAAGGTCAGTTACCTTTACGATAAAATATTTGTCAACTAACATATGATGCAAATATGTGAACAGGGCAATGTCTTAGCTGTATCGATACGACCAATATTAACATATAAGGCCATTGAGGCCAGAGTTATGTCTGTTTACGTGGTAATGCAAATCGGTGCTAATTGTTCTATTCTTATATGAAATAGCTTTAACACTATTTCATTAAAGTTCTTTAGTATAAGTACGTTTCACAACAGGCCTGATATGTGTGAAAATGTAATCAAAATTGATGGGAACATTGCTGGTTGTTTTCACATGGAATGGCCTAGTTGTGCACATAAATTAGCAAGGAAAGGTAAATAATTTCTGAAGCTGGATTTGATTGTATGTGTCTAAATGCTATGGGTTTTACATCATGGTAGAGGATTTGGACTCTCGTGTAATGTGTATTATTGAATCATGGGCTTACATAGACAAATCAGATCGATCTAAATGTCATTACGACAAAAATTTCAATTGCAAAACTCAATGATTTGGATATCAAAACAAATTACTATTTTTAGTTCTTATTTAGAATAGTATTTAAAAGTATTTTTCATGTACAGGTAGTGATGGCATAACTGTGAATGGAATCACATTTGCAGCCTTGGGAATTAATAAACAGTATATAAATACTAAAGAACTAGCATATTTTCTAACAGAGGCATTTCAACAAAAGAATGAAAACCAGATTACATGGGCCCTTATACTGCCGATAGCAATCTAAGGTGCAGAGGAGTGGACGCTGCGATCACAGGAGACACACTCTCTTGAGTCTTTGTTAGACGCGTTGCCTGAGATGTTACCAGGGCAGAACAATTACAAAATATCAAGACCAGACAGGACACCTTCACCCCTGAATCCATCACACGTATCACCAGACAGATGACCCAGATCGTTTAGGCACGCTTGCCGCAGGCAAAGAGATTACATCGTTTGGGAAGCGTACAAGGAAGACTTCAAATGACAACGGAAGAGAGGAAGGCCACTGAAGAGGTGGAGTGACCAGATCAGGAATGATACTGGGCTCCCGCTGTTGACAGCAGAGCGGCATGTCATAAATAGAACAGATAGGAGGACAGCGAGGGGTATATATAGCCTATGCATTTAAGTCAAGTATGTCCAAGAACGAAAGAATGCTGGGTTTTTTTAATAAAAAGGAAAGTTTGGTAAAATATAGTTAATTTAAAAAATATACCTATTCATATTGTGTATGCAACTATGTTAATTATGTTATGGGTGCACGAGCGCAGTCGTGTTTGTAGACCACAAAATGTGAACCCTTTCAAAGTAACATGGGTATGCCCATACACCAAATATAAAACCGATATATATATATATATATTGTCGGTGAATTTAACTTGTGTGAGATGAGGTTTGGACCCAGGTGACATTTGAATGATATTATTATTATGAATCATGGCAGGAAAAATGGACCCCACATCTACAACCTTTCAATAACATATTGAGTACGGAGAATACTGTTATTATATATATATATATATATATATATATATATATATATATATATATATATATATATATATATATATATATATATATATATATATATATATATATATATATATATATATATATATATATATATATATGATTAGGTTTGTACCAGCGGGTCCAAATCATCAAATGATATATGGGCCCCGGGTCCAAATATCATGGGGTCCATATTTCATATGACACCGGGGCAACAGCCTTGCATGAAAGCCATGATACAGCGAGCACATTGTAATTACAAATGTATGCATAGCAGGGGTATTTTAAGTTGACATGGTCGACTAATCAGGCCAGCAGTGCGACCTTACGGCAAACACAGCGACGAGGCCGCACGGAACTTGGCGCTGCATATGTCTCAAAAACAGGGCGACCGGCTGCCGTGATCGCGGCAGTAATCGCACTGGGCACTACTAGACACTACTGAGAATTTACTCGAATGGTGCTACCTGTGTAGGATCTGTTCGCTGTCCCCTTACCTCAGAGGTGTGTGTCACAACGGAGACTATGCGGCGGCGGCCTCTCCGTTTAGGTTCGCCCTTACGACAGACGTTTGGAGCCGCAGTACTAGGGTAATATGACAGTTATCAGAGCATGACGATATCGACAGGTGAACATACAAATATCGACAGTCTTCACACACGGAATAGTCGACAAGCCGGGTAATTGGCAGCTGTTTCACCGTCCGTGAAAGGACGACATCGGATAACGATATATTCGGTCATGATTGGTTTCAGGTGCAAATAAACAGCAACTTGTGTGCGATAGCGTGTGTTTCGTAATATATTTAAATTGATACATTCCTTCAATTTCAATTTGAACATACACGAGGTATACACGAGGTCAACTGTGGTGCTTCCTTCTTCTTCCTTCTGTGGGACCACAAACGCCTGAGTGATGTTTGTTAGATGAAGTACATTTCACACAAGCCGCGATGAAGAAATATCACTTCTCATTCAGGCGAGGATTTAATGCAAATCTCGGGTTTGTTGTGCTGTGTGAAATGCTACGAGAGAGTTAAGATAAAGAGCCTGTTTAAACGCCCAGCTTGTAAGGTACCCTTCTTAAGTCCATCCTCACCATTTGGAGTTCTAGTAGCCATGCATTGTTTAGGTTAACATAATCATAAATTTTTTATGTACATATTATTATGTACAATACCGGCAGCAAACAATTCCGTGTGAACAATGACTGCATTTAGGTGTTTAGCAAATGCAGTTTTTTTGGACTGGCAACTTATTGGCATAGCGGGAAAGAGGGCCCTGCTCATGTCCACTAATCGTGATATAATCTACCATCGACGATATGGACTAGCTGTTTTGCCTGTGAGGAGAACGTCCAGGTTGAGAGGACGACCGGCACTATGTTTGTATGAACGGAATACGAGACGTAATTTAGAGGGTTTTATGCGACACTGGGACACGGAAAGGTGATGGGGCTAGCTGTTCACACAATTACCCTTAGAAATTTTGATATCATCTACCATTCGAAAGCCAAAGAACATCAGACTGAATATTGCGCGAAGCAAGATGATAGTGTTGGAATAACATTTGGGCAGAGGAACCGATATAATGATGAGGAACACGAGGCTGGGTTGGACGACGCGCGCGTGTTCGGCCTGTAACCGCAAAATACGATCCGCAACAACGTTGATCTTTCCCGGAATGTGCTTGGCGCGGAAACAGATATTATAAGAAATACATGCAGCAACCAGTTTGCGAACTAAACACGTCAGCTATGGATCCCTGGCAGTTTGACTTTTGATCACTGCCACAACTGTTGTGTTGCCTGAAAAGAACAAGAAACGTCGATTAGTCCATACTAGCCCGCAGCGGCTGACAGCCAATACGATTGGTATGATTTCTTTGACTGAAATTGACTCCCAGGAAAGGGAAATTACCCTGCAACAATGGGTCACCCATGACAGCTCCGTACGCAAAGCTACTACATCACCTGCAAGACACACTTCAACTGACGATGTCCATGTGTTGAAAGAAAAGCCAACTAACCATTAAAGGTCTGTAGAAATTCAAGCCACGCAGAAATGTTCTTGCGGGCCTCTACAGGCAAGCGAATGGTTAGCTCTCCTTGTGGCGTTACTTTAGTCAAATCAATGAGGCGTCTTAGGAAAGCGGGACCTGGGGCTATGGGGCGGCATGCAAGATTGATGGAGCCAACCAAGGATTGCATTTCTTTCAAGGTGACTATCTTCCTTTTGGCTAGGTTTAAGAGTTTCTGCCGAATAAATGTCACTTTGTCCAGAGGTAATGCCAGTGTTTGATTCAGGGTATCAACTTCAACTCCATGAAGTGCGACTGTTGTGGAAGGGAGCACTGCTTTAGATTGATTTATAAGTGTGCTAGTCATTTGGCTGAGCTCAAGAAAGCGACACAGGTTAGAATGGCATTCAGGCTGTGTCTTACCAAACAAAAATGATTCATCAAGGATATGACTCATACTAGAGCTGTGGAACTTATGCTGGGTTATCCATTGCAGGGCCTGTGACAGCAGCTCAAAGGTATGGCATGCATTGCTCACGCCCATCGCATGGCGAGATTTGAAACCTAACAGTCCATAGTCAAAGGGGAGGCCGGAATAATGCGGACTGCATCTTGTAAATAAGCTTTGGCGATGAACACTCCTTTACCCCAAGTCAACAGTTGTTTAACACAGTGATCTAGTATTTGAAAGGTAACAGTGGTGAGTTCAAGAAGTTACTTTGTTGTCGTAACCCTGCAACAGAAATTGCAAAACGTTACGTTTCATTGGCGTTGGCACAACGTGGCCGGTCATAGTTGTTGAAGACCGACTCAATGCACTGTCGCTGACTCAGTGCATGCATACGTTTTCTAAACTTATCTGTTATCTCATCCACCAGCTGTGCCCAACCTGTATCGAAAGTGGTGGTACTTGATGTTGATGGTTTCTGACTCTTCGCTTTCTTGTGGGTTCGTCTCTCATTTTCCTCAGCCGGGGAGTCGCTGTTAATGAACTCGGAGTCAGAGTCAGAACAATTCAACGCCTGTTCAGGTGATGGCGGGTGACGTTTTCTTGTCCTTGCTCGCTGTCACACCTGCTTGGCTGGTGAGGTTGGACCGTCAGCGGCACGCTGCTGCTCGTCTGGCTGGGAAGATGGGCCAGCGACGGCGACTGCTATCGACGAAATGGCTCGAACTTCTCATTCGTCTTCGCCAACATGGTGGCCAGGAGTACCCCCAGATTTGGTGCATCAGGGGTTCGAGCCTCATGCGTTGATTCATTGGGCGCGCCGCATGGAGAGCTCTTCTCAGTGTTCTTAGCCCGTTCCTGCGCCGCCGAAGGTTTCGACATGATCGAACACGGACGGATCCTCTGGCTTTCCATCTCCTCGCTCTCATTTGGGCTGGCTCGTGTCGAATATGAAATCGCGAAACGAACAATAACCACATAGAATCGGAGAATCGAATTTTCTTACTGAATGTTGAACGAAAGTAAAGTAGGTGTTGCTCGTCTGGGGCAGTGCAGAAAAGTAACTTGTTAAACCCGTTCTCAGACTCTTTTCCTGCGATAATATTTTCGCGGGCCCCGCTAACCAATGGGAAGCTCCGAAGGCAACCAGGCTGGCCTAATTAAGCGTCATCCCAATTAGCAGGAAGGGGCGCAGGTTGTATAAATACAATGCTGCAAATACTATCAAATGACTAAGATGTTTCGATGTTGACGTAGTCCTCGGGTACTTTTTTATTTGGCTAGACTCTTTGTATTATTTGATAAAAGACACCTTATTTGTGTGTCTTATTTTCAAGGTCTTCCTGGGTGCTTTCTATATTAAATTTAAATATATGGGAATATTTGCCGGGTATCTAGAGGCTTGTAAAGTGCAATGAAAAATATAGAAATCTCCATCCCCGGGGAGTATTTGGCATCTAGGCGTCTAGAGTAAAAAGTATGTTAGTAGTAGCAATGGATGTTGGAGTGCACATGACTAAAATGTGTTTGGACACAAACCTTATGGTTAAGCTCAAATAAGTACTGACTGACTCTAAGTCTGAGACTAAGTCTCAGTCAGACCGACAATGGTTGATGTGACAACGAAGTCACTCGCCGCCGCACCGGCACGCACCAGAGGCAGCGCTTATCTCTTCTACCAAACTTTCACCCGCGTCGACGCTTACAAATTCTCATTCTTCCCCAGCGCCGCCAGACCTTGGAACAAGAGCACACAAGAATTAGTTAGCCAACCGTCAGTAGAAAGGTTTAGACAGTGCCTTCTCACCATGCCAACATAGAACAATTATACAGCCCTTATTATTAGATATCATATAGTCCATGCACTAATGTATTGCCTAACTACGCAGACGCGACATATTCTGACCTACACGGACCCGAACCGGCATTACATTACCCGCTCCCACGCAATGGTGATCACAGCTTGAAAATACTCTAGCCACATTTATATGTGGCTAACATAGAGTTATGAGCTTAAATGGAAGAAGAAGAAGAAAACAAGTTCGGACAACAAGCGCGGTGGTCATGTGTCTGGCGCTGTGGTCGTGTGTGCGGCGCGGTGGTCGTGTGTGGGGCGCGGTGGTCGTGTGTGGGGCACGATGGTCATGTGTGGGGCACGATGGTCGTGTGTCGGGCGCGGTGGTCGTGTGTGGGACGCGGTGGTCGTATGTGGGGCGCGGTGGTCGTGTGTGGGACGCGGTGGTCGTGTGTGGGGCGCGATGGTCGTGTGTGGGACGCGGTGGTCGTATGTGGGGCGCGGTGGTCGTGTGTGGGACGCGGTGGTCGTATGTGGGGCGCGGTGGTCGTGTGTGCGGCGCGGTGGTCGTATGTGGGGCGCGGTGGTCGTGTGTGGGACGCGGTGGTCGTGTGTGGGGCGCGATGGTCGTGTGTGGGACGCGATGGTCGAGTGTGTGGCGCGGTGGTCGTGTGTGGGGCGCGGTGGTCGTGTGTGGGACGCGGTGGTCGTGTGTGGGGCGCGATGGTCGTGTGTGGGACGCGATGGTCGAGTGTGTGGCGCGGTGGTCGTGTGTGGGATGCGGTGGTCGTGTGTCGGGCGCGGTGGTCGTGTGTGCGGCGCGGTGGTCGTGTGTGGGGCGCGGTGGTCGTGTGTGGGGAGCGGTGGTCGTGTGTGGGCGCGATGATCGTGTGTGGGACGCGGTGGTCGTGTGTGGGGCGCGGTGGTCGTGTGTGGGGCGCGATGGTCGTGTGTGTGGACGCGGTGGTCGTGTGTCGGGCGCGATGGTCGTGTGTCGGGCGCGGTGGTCGTTTGTCGGGCGCGATGGTCGTGTGTGGGACGCGGTGGTCGTGTGTGGGGCGCGGTGGTCGTGTGTGGGGCGCGATGGTCGTGTGTGCGGCGCGGTGGTCGTGTGTGGGCGCGATAGTCGTGTGTGGGGCGCGGTGGGCGTGTGTCGGGCGCGGTGGTCGTGTGTGCGGCGCGGTGGTCGTGTGTGCGGCGCGGTGGTCGTGTGTGGGGCGCGATGGTCGTGTGTGGGGCGCGGTGGTCGATTGTCGGGTGTGGTGGTCGTGTGTGCGGCGCGGTGGTCGTGTGTGGGACGCGGTGGTCGTGTGTGGGACGCGGTGGTTGTGTGTGGGGCGCATTGGTCGTGTGTGGGGCGCGGCGGTCGTGTGTGGGGCGTTGGACTTTCGTTCGAGGGAACCTGGGTTCAAAACCACCTGCTGCCGCGTTTAGAAACTTGAGCAATTTCGTTCACCCCAATTTGTCCGTGTCATTCGGAAGAGGCACTAAAACTTGGTCCCTTCTATCTGGTGTTTATGCCAGGGGAAGTAAAAGACAGGGAAATGGAAAAAACCCAGTGCGCCTCACAGAGCTGGTTATCTCGATCTCTAAATTCGCTATACTATCTTCTTAGATCAGCTATTTAGAGAGTATCTCATCAAGCATCATCATCAGTCAAGATGGCCGGATTTTGCAAGAATTTGGAATCGCTATTTGGTTCATATTCTTGTTTGATATGCTTTGCTAACTTATATCAAGTACTATCGCTTAGATTCCCTAAGCAATTATGTATGGTGTCCCCTAGTTATGATTTTACTGAGAACTTACCTCTATGAAAATGAAATTCTATTGGGGAGCACAAATAAATCCTACCGATACGAGCAGCGCCACCTATCGACGTCCCCAATCCGGTAGATTCAATCGATACCTTTGTCATGGACTGAGATTACTGCAAGTTTCTTGATCTAATGAAGCTGGTGGCTAGGACGTGTTTTGATGTCATGATAACGTTTTAACTTACTAAGGTTACAGCAAACTTGGTGATGATGAGAGCTGTGGCTCCTAGATTGGGTTTGTATGTACATTATAATTGTTTTGTATTTGTGTGAATAGTCTGGCATGTCTGCTGGATAACGCGCACTGACCGACTATGGCCTGTGAGTTAATGTATATTGACCGACTATGGCACTGGAAGATAGTTTACATCGACCAACTTTGATCTGTGAGATTACTTATATGAACCGACCGATTCTAGTCCGTGAAATAACTTACATTGGCCGATTATGCCACGTGATGTAACTTATGTTGGCTGAGTATGGCATGTGAAATAATTTATATTGGTCGACTATGGCTTGCGAGTTAACTTATATTGGCCGACTAAGGCATGTGAGATAATTTGCGTCGACCGACTTTGGTCTGGCAGTGTGAAATTGTGCAGCTGATGTTACAGGATTCCACCAATCAGACAGTCGGAGCGTCTGAGGGCCACGGTTGTAGCAGGGCGACTCCCCCGGACGGATGTCGTTGATCCGACAGCGGCACAGCACAATGAGGCGGCTCGCTTAGATACAGCGGGCGGTCTGTGAGCAGCTCGTCGTCAGTGGGAGGCTGCCGCGGAGGGTCGTCTTGATGCGACAGAACGGCTCCATCACGAGATGCGTGTGATGCGTGAACTGTTGCAGTCTGCTCTCCCCAATGTTGCAGCTTCAGCAATGGCATCAGCAGGTGGTCAAAGGGCATCATCGGTTGTGGCGTCAAGCAGTCAAGGCGCTGACCCGACTGCGTCTAAGAGTCAGCAGGACGTGGCTCCTGTGGCATCCATGCCTCGGTAGGATGTTGCTCCGGTTGCGTCTACGAGTCCTCAGGATGTGGCTCCGGTGGCGTCAGCAGGACATAGCTCCTGTGGCATCCATGACTCGGCAGGATGTTGCTCCGGTGGTATCCACGAGTCATCAGGATGTGGCTCCGGTGGCATCCACGAGTCATCAGGATGTGGCTCCGGTGGCGTCAGCAGGACATAGCTCCTGTGGCATCCATGACTCGGCAGGATGTTGCTCCGATGGCATCCACGAGTCATCAGGACGTGGCTTCGGTGGCGTTGGCCAGTGGCATGGTTGGCCCCCATTGCCAACGGTAGGACAGGTATCGTCGATTCAGTAAATTATCTCCCGGGAGCAACGTAGGATAAGGTGTCCCAATTTGTAATGTCCACATTGTCCCTCCAAGCCAACGTTCCCGAGAAAGTAAGAGCAAATGTGTGGTCTGGGGAGTTGTGTTACCGATTGGAGGTTGCGAGCGCATGTTCGATCTTTGAAATGTTCAGTACAGCATTAGAATGGGTGGCAATGAACAAACTCGGATTACCAAACGTGTTGCATGTAATTGAAGACTTTGTTTATGGCAGATTCCCTGGTGATATGCGAACGTTATATGACGGTATTTATTGACCTATGTAAGCAAACTGGAGTCCCGTTGACACCAGAAACGATCGTGGGTCGAGCGACAGCACTCCAATTGGTGAGTATCACTTTGGACGCAGTGAGTATGGTGGTCCGTTTACCCGAAGACAAATTAACACAATGCAGTTAGCTACTGCAGCCATTTCTGGAGAAGCAGAAAGTCACGCTTAGAGAGCTGCAGTCCCCTGTAGGGGTGTTGAATTTTGCATGCTCCGTTATCGTGCCAGTGAGGGGTTTCCTTAGGAGATTAATAGTCTTGACTCTGTGTGTTTCTAGACTGCATTACCACACATGACTGACCAAGCAAGTGAAGCCACATCTGGTAACATGGCAGGATTTTCTGACATATTTTAATGGCAAGGCTTTCTTCTTGGATGAGAACTTGATGACTGGGGACTACCTGCAGTTGTTCACAGACGCTTCAGGGGCATAGGCTATGGAGCAGGGCGTGGACCAGAGTGTTTTTTTTGGTTGGTGGCCCAGTTCATTGCTTGCACTAAACATTACTGTACCGGAGTGGTATCCGATTGTGGCAGCTGTGGAGTTATGGGATGTTTCTTCGGCTAACAATAGTGTCTGTTTATTCATAGATAATGAGGCCTTGTGTGATGGTTTTAGTTCGCAAGTTGATATTGACATGCTTGCGCTGTAATGTTAACTTTACAGCTCGTCATGTGCCGGATCGTGACATTACTTTAGTTGACAAACTGTCCCGTTGTCAGATTAACGACTTCCACTTCCGTGAGTTGGTTCCATGTGTTAATTGCGAACCAGTGAGAGTGCAGTTCCCTGGAATCCTTATCTAGAGCGCAGTATGAGTGGGCATGATCGAAGCTGGTAGGGTTTGTCCAGTCATCGTTCCCACTTTGCCAGTGTCAGTCGCCATGATGATGCTCATTTACATAATGCAGCTTTGGCATCCGCTTCTATTATTTCCACAGTCTCAGCCATTCCTTTTTTTTCATAAAATGCTCAGAATGTTATTCTGTCCAGACTTCTAGCAGGGGCTCAGAACTTAGGAACAATGTGTGATCTCTGATTGCCAATACTTGCCCATCTCATTAGAACGTTGCCAAACGTGCTTACTTCGCATTATAAATGTGTCATGATTGATGCCATGATGGTTCTGGCCTTGAGGGCTTATTTGCGTGTGTGTGATATGGTCCCCGATCCAGCAGCGTAGTGCAAGGGTCCTTCCACTTTAGGGAAGTAACACTGAATGGTGACATGCTCACATTTTCATTTAGGCAATTTAAGCATATTGGTAGGTAGACAGGGCCCTAAGCATATTGGTAGACAGGGCCCTAAGTATTTGCAGGTTAATGGACAGCGTATCCCAGACACATCTATTTACCCAGCCACACGACTTTTTTCAGGCTAGGGGTTCAATGCAGGAGCACGTACATGCATACCCAGATGGCACTCCAGTTCTGCGGAGGGCGTTTGATATAACAGTGTCTGCTGGGATTCAGTGGGTTGAGTACTAATTAAGGGTCACAGTTTCAGAGTTGGGGCGGCCACATCTGCAGCATCAGGGGGCTGCCTAACTCGAGCTCAGCCTAAAAGACACGTATATGATCTCTGGGCTGAGTAGCTGAAGGAATAGACGATCTGTTGGATTGTATCCACCATACTTCTAACTAGTGGAACTTTGCTCTGGCGTGCACGATAGTCAAGTTAACATTGTGTCCTTTGCCATGAGTGTAGATGGCGTCCCATCAGCTACATGTCTGATTCGTGCTTGCACTCCATAATGGACGCCAGCCAGGGATGGACCATTCATTTTATGGGGGCGGGTTGGATTTTTTAAATATTTGTTTGCCATATTAATTGGTGTGGAAGCACGTGTGTATATGTGCGTAAGGCTATTTACGCGCCTGAGCTCACAGCAAACGCCTGTCCAAAACGGACGCTTTTCCTAATGCCATTGTTCGCCATACACATGTTTCACTGTATTTTAGTTATCAGTTTTGTGACGACAAGTATCAACCAGGAATCCGTGTGAGTCACCGACGAGATTTAGTACAGTGGCCTACATAACAATTAAGACTGTAGTAGTATTCTGGTTCTGGGTACGTGGTATCCGCCGCATAGGCAACCCCTACTTTGGTCACCAAGGGGCAGCGGTGGTGACCGGGAGTTCTCAAACAAATTACTTTTTTTCCCGGGAATCATTCGTATCGTATATATGCCTGCATGTGTTCTGTCGTATTACATTCGCGTTTGCTTCCATTTATTTGGCTGCTTAGCTGTAATAACTACAACAAGTATGTGAGTGACGGGTAAGCGCAATTTGCACTACAAACGCCGCACGGCGTTTACGGTTAAGATGATTTGAACGTCCGGGAAAACGAAGTCGGCTTGGAGATCCTTTCACTTGTGTGTATTACTTTTATGTTTAAGACTGACTGAACCTTAGCCTCGATTATCCAGGCTCCGCGCTGTGGCGCCACCGTTTGTCGCATACGTCACCGCCTGGACACAGAGGTGATGACGCTGATTTGTTGCTGGCACTTCATCCGGTAACGCCTACAGAAGTGCAAATGAACCTACAGGGATCATGCCTCAGTTAGACTTCCTGGTGTGTTACATATGTGTTATTTAAAAAAAATCATATCATCTGACATAACTGCATTTGAGCCAGGCACATTGGCAAGTTTGCTGGTAGAACATGTTGGCAATGTAACTGTGGATTTTTAGATGATTTCAATAGGCGGGTTTTTGAAATAATTTTCGCAACAAGGCACGTGTGCGTAGTAATTCATGCAAAAAATTGACGGGTATGGCATGTTCAGGCATTTTAGATGAGTTACAAGTACGAGACTTTGACTAAACTCGATCAGCATGTCAATGAGATGATGGCAACGGCAGGTAAGACGTTTCAGAATTTTTGATGGTCCCGTTTTCTTATAATCGTGCAAAACGTTAACATGGTCGCCAATGGGAAACGTAACAGGATGCTGAACCCTACAGAAATGCAAATGGAGTCGTTACGAGTCGCACGTGCTATTGACAGAGCAAGAGTCGTTAAATTTAGAGTTTGCACTGAAAAAAAAACAGTTTGCCTGCATCAAGAACATTGCTGATGGACGTGATGTGATAGGAATACTTCCTATATAGGGTACGGAAAACCCTCATATACACAATTCTCCGGCAAGCATATCGGCTGGCACATGTTCATGATGTTGTTGGTCATCGGAAGAAAGACTACTCGTAGGCCTTGCCCTTGGTGCTGTTCACCCGACGCTGAACGATACACCCACATACCGTTCATAAACCGTCCACGGTGGTACTTTCTGTGGAAAAAGTACGATTCGTCGATTTCGACAACAATTGGGTCTCCATTGTTGTCGAAACCGCCAAGTTGAATGGGATTCCTCCCGACGTCAGTGGCGCATACATCCCTGATGAAGTTCGTCCAGTCGACGGACGTCTTCCGAGAAATCGGCAGGTGCCACTCCACGTTGTGCATGGGCATTTCCGATGCCCAACTAAACAGGAACCACATAAGCTTCCCCAGAGCAATCTTGCTCTTGAAGAAGGAGTTTATTCTGAGGCCTTCTCTCCGATGACATTGTCGGCATTTCCAGCGGTAGCCGTGTTGCGCATCTCGCTGTGCCACCAAGCTACACGGAATCGCACATTGCGGGCATGTGTACGTATTGTGGAGCAACCCCCTTCGAGCCATCCACTCCATTATCAACTTGATGTTGCCTTCCAACATCAGTTTAAGCTGGAATGGCCCCAGTCGCTCAAGAGCCATCGCCGGTGCAGCCATTATCGTGTTCGGTGGCACAATCCATGTCGCAGCTGCTGGTCGTCCCGCCATTGCAGTAATTGCAGTTCCTAAAAAATAAACAATGACATTTTACACAACAATAAAGATATGCTTACGAACAATTCTGTATCATGTGAATAAAGAAAGTTATGAAACAGATGACAGCTGGTAGGAAACCACCATTGTAATATACATTATCCACAGACCCCCATTCATGAGTACATTCTATTTGTTTATTTAAATAAGTATTTTAATTTAATTAAGTAAATTTATATAAATTTACAAGTTTATAAACTCTCTTTACAGTAACATATTCATTACATGATCATTTAAATATTATAAAAAATTTAAGTGTTAACATTTTTTTTTTTATTATATGCATATTAATTGTATGGAGTTACACCAAAGATATATTTAGTTTTTTAAATAATTATAATAGAATGAAAACGGGAAAGTTTCTTATGCATGAAAATGTATTTATGTATATGAATCCATGGCAACGCCCAACAATGTAAACACTAACGAAGTACTTATTAAAAAAATATTAATTATTTATATTATGCATCAATGTAAAATTCTCCGATTGTTTATACTATACTGAAACAGGCTGTCATGGTTACAAACACAACGGGGTCATCGTGACCAGAACACTTGGCTGGTTTCGGCAGTTATGACATAAATACTTTTTTATTATTACGGCGCAAACTCCCAAAATTGTAAAACAAATTTCTTTTTTTGCATTGAATTAATTTATTTACTAGCACGTTTTGTTCACTTCAATCACTAAACGTAAATGTTTAATGTGGCTTGTGATGTCGCCACCTTGTACTAGTGTAAGCTCACACAAACAAATAAAGAATTGGGGTTTCAGCAGCTAGCAGGCTTGCTTAGTCAAGACTGGTCATTCAGTGATGAGCAGATGGGAACCCTGAAAAGATAGGCCACTGCTATTGAGACATGCTATTGTTTATTGTAATTGAGCGTCATTTTATCTGCTAGCGCACACAAACCAATAACGAAATATAACGAAATAATTTCTTAAGCTGGTTATAAATGCGTATGTTTAAATGCAAGGAACATAGTAAATCAGGAAAAACTACATAAATATTTTGGTTGAAGATACTGAGCCTCCCATGAATGGCATAATCGAATCACGGGCCAGCATAGACATAACATGCACAGAAGGAAGGGGGGGAGTTATATATTAAAGAATATATTAAGGCTTATGAAATAAAATTTAAAAATGAAACAGATTGCGGTGAAATTGTTTGGTGCAATATAATGATTAAACATTAACTATTGGGTTTGTTTACCAAAGTCAAAACATAAACGAAGAGGATAGCACAACAATAACAACGCTATACACGAAGTATATATTATATATATAGTGGAAATGTTAACCACGGACATGTACGATGGAAATTTCTACTAGAGAGTACAGGAGGTGACGACAAAAAGTTTTAGTTATTCATTCAAGATAGCTTTCTTACTCAGCACGTGCTAGAACCAATTAGGAATAATAATAAGTGCTGATATGAAATTTTAAGACCGGTGTGGTGTTGCAACTTCAAAGGGTAATCAAATTCTTTGGTTGATTAGGAGAAACATAACATACAATGAACAAGAGGTAATTATACCTCTTTATAAAGCAATAGTTACATATCATTTATAATAGTGTATATAGGCGTGGACAGGGCTGGGTCCAATTACAAAAAAATATATCAATTACAATTACATTAATTTTTGTATTTCAATTACAATTACAGTCATAATTTTCCAAATCAATTACAATTAAAATTACACTGTTTCAATTTCAATTACAATTACATTATGTGGAACCAAATATATTCAGCATTTGTTAATTATGTATTTTTGTGCGTTTTGCTGAATTTCAATATTTTGAGCACAATTGATAAACAAATATAACGGTAATGTTTGTTATTTTTTTTTTATTGTGACTTTGATTTTTACTAAATAAAAAGATAGCCGTTTAAAACATATTTTTATTATATAAAAATACAATGCAATATCCAGACATAATCCTACAGGACATATTCCAATGCAGACATTTATCTGTGCGCATTTCTTAAATTTTTCTTTGGAAAATACTAATAATAGGGTTTGATGTGTTTACTTTGAGATTGTAACTCCTGCTCTAAGCTGACATTCTTAATTGGTCTGCCCTTTGCTTTGTGTGAGTTGGGAATGGGAAGAGAGGCCATATAAACGGTCCTTGCCACCTGACCTGTCTCCAACCCATCACAACAGAAGGGGTGTAATTGGCTTGCTAACTCTGCAACGTTTCACTGAATGTCTGTGCATTGTTTATTGCTTCCTGGCTGTTACCAACTTACTGAAAAGGCTAATTGCTAAGGCTACCCACCACTAGCATCGCTGACCAGTACCCACCAGACAGTGAATACTGAGACTTAAATATAAATATATAAGAAGGTGTTATTATTAGTCTTGATTTTAAACTCATGTGAGACTTAAATTATATTTTTATTGACAATTCGTTCAGGTAGTTTGTGATATGAAACGTACTGTAATTGATTGTAATTGAAATAAAATTTCAATTATACAAAATATTACAATTACAATTACAGCAACATATTATATGCATATTAATTTTATGGGGTTACACCAAAGATATATTTAGTTTTTTAAATAATTATAAACTTGTTAGTAACCTAACCACACACACATATATATATATATATATATATATATATATATATATATATATATATATATATATATATATATATATATATATATATATATATATATATATATATTGTTTTTCACGTATAAGCTGTGTCCGTGTGCATGTACTACCACCGGATTGGTCTGAATACACATTTCTTGCTCAAATGACTGATAACACATTCACAGCTCACATCCAGCGGATACACAATCCGATGCGTTCAATGTGTATTCGACGGTTATGCGCCCGTCACGGCAGTTCGTGCAAATGCTACACAATTTCTTGTGCACATGCCTCGGATCGAGGCCCTTGGTTCCATGTAGAAAGCCAGAGAATGTAAATACTTACTAAATATTGTTATTATTTAGGCTTGGCCAAGGATTTTTACAGCAATTAACCTTATTTCTGCATGTGCCTACATAGGGGTATATATATGCAGCGTTAAACGTAACAACAATAACTGAAACATTGTATATAGCCTTTGCCAGTGTGGCAGGATATCTCTCCCCCCGGACATCTTCCCCCTAGGGTGGAAGATACCCTAGGGTATCTTCCCTTGTAGCGTATCTTCCCCCTGGGGGTGTTATCCGGGGGGTATTAGCATCTTCCGAAAGAAAATGTAAGTAAAATAACAAATATTATAAATAATGTTAAGCTAGTTATATTTATATGAAAACATGGTTTGTATTATTGTAACTCCAACCCGCATAATACAGAAGACTTTCTTGTTTAAGGCGAACACGGGCTATTTACATAGTAAGGTTTTCACTTGTGTTGTAGTAAATTTAAGTGCTAGTAGAAATAGAATGCATTTCTTAATAAGTGGGTTTAACGTGTCACTTATGGCTTCTTACTTCAGGCAGTCAGGCTTGTCTTGCTGTCCCCACATAGTATTAGCAGAAGATTAATTGGCTTCGCTTCTTGTGAAGCAACCATATAGTTCAGTAAGCTACTTCTAAATCGGAGCAGAGTTGATGGGTTACAGCATTATACGGTTTTCGAGGAGGTATATCTAAAGATACAATATGACACCATCGGCTTATCGACTCAAAATTTTTTTTATCTATGTGTAAAAAAATGTCACGCTGCTAACAGTTACACAGTCCGCAGACAATTTGTTCCATTCATTTATTGTCCTATGTGAGAACGAAAACTTCCTGATAATTTACTAATTGTATCTAATTTCCTCCAGTTGTACTATCTTAAGTGAGGAAAACATATTTTTTATCAATATTTACATACCCATTCAATATCTTAAATATTTCTATCTTATCTCCACTTAAACTCATTGTCTGTATGCTTATTAAAGCACATTCTACTAGGCGTTCTTCACAACTCTCAGATCTAGAATCATTTTTGTTGCTCTCCGCTACATTCGTTCAAGCGTATCTACAACCTTCTTACGATATGGTTTCCACGCCCAGGGCTGGGTCCAATTATGTAATTGTAATTTATTACAGCAAAATTGTGTAATTGTAATTGATTATGGTTTCAAAATGTTGCTGTAATTGTAATTGTAATATTTTGTATAATTGAAATTTTATTTCAATTCCAATCAATTACAGTACGTTTCATATCACAAACTACCTGAACGAATTGTCAATAAAAATATAATTTAAGTCTCACATGAGTTTAAAATCAAGACTAATAATAACACCTTCTTATATATTTATATTTAAGTCTCAGTATTCACTGTCTGGTGGGTACTGGTCAGCGATGCTAGTGGTGGGTAGCCTTAGCAATTAGCCTTTTCAGTAAGTTGGTAACAGCCAGGAAGCAATAAACAATGCACAGACATTCAGTGAAACGTTGCAGAGTTAGCAAGCCAATTACACCCCTTCTGTTGTGATGGGTTGGAGACAGGTCAGGTGGCAAGGACCGTTTATATGGCCTCTCTTCCCATTCCCAACTCACACAAAGCAAAGGGCAGACCAATTAAGAATGTCAGCTTAGAGCAGGAGTTACAATCTCAAAGTAAACACATCAAACCCTATTATTAGTATTTTCCAAAGAAAAATTTAAGAAATGCGCACAGATAAATGTCTGCATTGGAATATGTCCTGTAGGATTATGTCTGGATATTGCATTGTATTTTTATATAATAAAAATATGTTTTAAACGGCTATCTTTTTATTTAGTAAAAATCAAAGTCACAATAAAAAAAAAATAACAAACATTACCGTTATATTTGTTTATCAATTGTGCTCAAAATATTGAAATTCAGCAAAACGCACAAAAATACATAATTAACAAATGCTGAATATATTTGGTTCCACATAATGTAATTGTAATTGAAATTGAAACAGTGTAATTTTAATTGTAATTGATTTGGAAAATTATGACTGTAATTGTAATTGAAATACAAAAATTAATGTAATTGTAATTGATATAATTTTTTGTAATTGGACCCAGCCCTGTCCACGCCTATATACACTATTATAAATGATATGTAACTATTGCTTTATAAAGAGGTATAATTACCTCTTGTTCATTGTATGTTATGTTTCTCCTAATCAACCAAAGAATTTGATTACCCTTTGAAGTTGCAACACCACACCGGTCTTAAAATTTCATATCAGCACTTATTATTATTCCTAATTGGTTCTAGCACGTGCTGAGTAAGAAAGCTATCTTGAATGAATAACTAAAACTTTTTGTCGTCACCTCCTGTACTCTCTAGTAGAAATTTCCATCGTACATGTCCGTGGTTAACATTTCCACTATATATATAATATATACTTCGTGTATAGCGTTGTTATTGTTGTGCTATCCTCTTCGTTTATGTTTTGACTTTGGTAAACAAACCCAATAGTTAATGTTTAATCATTATATTGCACCAAACAATTTCACCGCAATCTGTTTCATTTTTAAATTTTATTTCATAAGCCTTAATATATTCTTTAATATATAACTCCCCCCCTTCCTTCTGTGCATGTTATGTCTATGCTGGCCCGTGATTCGATTATGCCATTCATGGGAGGCTCAGTATCTTCAACCAAAATATTTATGTAGTTTTTCCTGATTTACTATGTTCCTTGCATTTAAACATACGCATTTATAACCAGCTTAAGAAATTATTTCGTTATATTTCGTTATTGGTTTGTGTGCGCTAGCAGATAAAATGACGCTCAATTACAATAAACAATAGCATGTCTCAATAGCAGTGGCCTATCTTTTCAGGGTTCCCATCTGCTCATCACTGAATGACCAGTCTTGACTAAGCAAGCCTGCTAGCTGCTGAAACCCCAATTCTTTATTTGTTTGTGTGAGCTTACACTAGTACAAGGTGGCGACATCACAAGCCACATTAAACATTTACGTTTAGTGATTGAAGTGAACAAAACGTGCTAGTAAATAAATTAATTCAATGCAAAAAAAGAAATTTGTTTTACAATTTTGGGAGTTTGCGCCGTAATAATAAAAAAGTATTTATGTCATAACTGCCGAAACCAGCCAAGTGTTCTGGTCACGATGACCCCGTTGTGTTTGTAACCATGACAGCCTGTTTCAGTATAGTATAAACAATCGGAGAATTTTACATTGATGCATAATATAAATAATTAATATTTTTTTAATAAGTACTTCGTTAGTGTTTACATTGTTGGGCGTTGCCATGGATTCATATACATAAATACATTTTCATGCATAAGAAACTTTCCCGTTTTCATTCTATTATAATTATTTAAAAAACTAAATATATCTTTGGTGTAACTCCATACAATTAATATGCATATAATAAAAAAAAAAATGTTAACACTTAAATTTTTTATAATATTTAAATGATCATGTAATGAATATGTTACTGTAAAGAGAGTTTATAAACTTGTAAATTTATATAAATTTACTTAATTAAATTAAAATACTTATTTAAATAAACAAATAGAATGTACTCATGAATGGGGGTCTGTGGATAATGTATATTACAATGGTGGTTTCCTACCAGCTGTCATCTGTTTCATAACTTTCTTTATTCACATGATACAGAATTGTTCGTAAGCATATCTTTATTGTTGTGTAAAATGTCATTGTTTATTTTTTAGGAACTGCAATTACTGCAATGGCGGGACGACCAGCAGCTGCGACATGGATTGTGCCACCGAACACGATAATGGCTGCACCGGCGATGGCTCTTGAGCGACTGGGGCCATTCCAGCTTAAACTGATGTTGGAAGGCAACATCAAGTTGATAATGGAGTGGATGGCTCGAAGGGGGTTGCTCCACAATACGTACACATGCCCGCAATGTGCGATTCCGTGTAGCTTGGTGGCACAGCGAGATGCGCAACACGGCTACCGCTGGAAATGCCGACAATGTCATCGGAGAGAAGGCCTCAGAATAAACTCCTTCTTCAAGAGCAAGATTGCTCTGGGGAAGCTTATGTGGTTCCTGTTTAGTTGGGCATCGGAAATGCCCATGCACAACGTGGAGTGGCACCTGCCGATTTCTCGGAAGACGTCCGTCGACTGGACGAACTTCATCAGGGATGTATGCGCCACTGACGTCGGGAGGAATCCCATTCAACTTGGCGGTTTCGACAACAATGGAGACCCAATTGTTGTCGAAATCGACGAATCGTACTTTTTCCACAGAAAGTACCACCGTGGACGGTTTATGAACGGTATGTGGGTGTTCGCGGCCATCGAGCGGGAGAGTGGGCTGTGCTGTATGGCCGTGGTACGCAATAGAACGGCAGCGACACTGGAGCCTCTGATACGACAATGGTGCCTTCCTGGCACACACACATCATGTCCGACGGCTGGAGAGCATATAACAACATTGGTCAGTTGAACGTAGGTGTGTACCAGCACGATGTTGTAGTTCACCAACAAAATTTTGTTGACCCAGTCCACCCTGACATCCACACGCAGAATGTGGAAAACCTCTGGATGAGGGCGAAACGGAAGCTTCGTCGTCAGTTCGGAACGACCAGAGCCCTCTTCACCACATACCTGCAGGAATTCATCTGGCAGCAACGCCACATGGGACACGAACAGCGCCTGTCAGCATTGCTAGTTTGCATTCGAGCTCAGTACCCATGAATGAATGCAAACTAGCAATGAACTTGCATCTCCTAACCAAACGGCTCTTTTCAGAGCCAAAACCAAACGGCTCTTTTCAGAGCCAACCATGCTATGGCAAAAGAGTCGAAACATCGAATGTGCATGATATTTTGTGTCTACATTTAATCTTTCTATTCTATTTCTTTTGCAGGTATGAGTTATACATTTCACGTGTAGTTCACTTTCATGCACGCATAAAAGATGCATTCTTTTACATTTTATTATATTAACAATGACATGCAATGAGATGCCCCATTGTAATTGCGCATGCGCATAGCATCCAATATAAACAGTAGAATTTTTAATTACAAAAACAAGTCTTTGTTCACGAAAAAACAGACAATTTAACCCATGCATTCTTTTACATTTTATTATATTAACAATGACATGCAATGAGATGTCCCATTGTAGTTGCGCATGCGCATAGCATCCAATATAAACAGTAGAATTTTTAATTACAAAAACAAGTCTTTGTTCACAAAAAAACAGACAATTTAACCCATGCATTCTTTTACATTTTATTATATTAACAATGACATGCAATGAGATGTCCCATTGTAGTTGCGCATGCGCATAGCATCCAATATAAACAGTAGAATTTTTAATTACAAAAACAAGTCTTTGTTCACGAAAAAACAGACAATTTAACCCATGCATTCTTTTACATTTTATTATATTAACAATGACATGCAATGAGATGTCCCATTGTAGTTGCGCATGCGCATAGCATCCAATATAAACAGTAGAATTTTTAATTACAAAAACAAGTCTTTGTTCACGAAAAAACAGACAATTTAACCCATGCATTCTTTTACATTTTATTATATTAACAATGACATGCAATGAGATGTCCCATTGTAGTTGCGCATGCGCATAGCATCCAATATAAACAGTAGAATTTTTAATTACAAAAACAAGTCTTTGTTCACGAAAAAACAGACAATTTAACCCATGCATTCTTTTACATTTTATTATATTAACAATGAGATGCCCCACTGTAGTTGCGCATGCGCATAGCATCCAATATCAAGCATAAAACTTTCACCAAAAAATAATATTTGCAACATCAAATATTTAATTAAATAAACTATGAAAAATTACTTTACAATTAACTGTATGTGCTCTACAAATGTTGCGTTTAATGTAAAAACTGTGGAGAATATTTTATTTTATAATTATTTCGTTTGAAAATTGTTTGAGCCTACTTTCTCTTTTTTCTCTTTTAATTAATGTTTTACGATGCGTAAGTGTGCGCTCGATACGCACAAAGATCGCCTTCGCGGTTCTGATGGCACCGAGGCGTGACTAATGCGCAAATCACACACGCGCCATCTTTAACATGCAATCGGCTCCGCTGTTTTGATGTGTCAAACTGATTAAAAGTGGCCTAAAACACAATATTTTTAAAGAATATATGAACTTTTTTTACTGGAACATATGCGGAATGGTGCAAGGAACGCATTCAGGTAAAAACATTCTGGAAAAATCGTCGGCATAAAGCCCTAATAATTTAGGCCAGTTAAGTAAACGATTACCCTTATCGTTTACTTAACTGGCCTAAATTATTAGGGCTTTATGCCGACGATTTTTCCAGAATTTTTTTACCTGAATGCGTTCCTTGCACCATTCCGCATATGTTCCAGTAAAAAAAGTTCATATATTCTTTAAAAATATTGTGTTTTAGGCCACTTTTAATCAGTTTGACACATCAAAACAGCGGAGCCGATTGCATGTTAAAGATGGCGCGTGTGCGATTTGCGCATTAGTCACGCCTCGGTGCCATCAGAACCGCGAAGGCGATCTTTGTGCGTATCGAGCGCACACTTACGCATCGTAAAACATTAATTAAAAGAGAAAAAAGAGAAAGTAGGCTCAAACAATTTTCAAACGAAATAATTATAAAATAAAATATTCTCCACAGTTTTTACATTAAACGCAACATTTGTAGAGCACATACAGTTAATTGTAAAGTAATTTTTCATAGTTTATTTAATTAAATATTTGCTGTTGCAAATATTATGTTTTGGTGAAAGTTTTATGCTTGATATTGGATGCTATGCGCATGCGCAACTACAATGGGGCATCTCATTGCATATCATTGTTAATATAATAAAATGTAAAAGAATGCATGGGTTAAATTGTTTTTTTTTTCGTGAACAAAGACTATTGTTTTTGTAATTAAAAATTCTACTGTTTATATTGCATGTCATGCGCAGGGAGGGAGGGAGGGAGGGAGGGAGGGAGGGAATACATAACATTAATTAATGTATGAGTCATTAATTACTTAAAGAAAAGTTACATTGTGATAATAATACATTTATTTTTTACGTAATTATTGTGGCAAGGATATTTTGTTCTCTATGATAACTCCATCCCTTAATGAAAGCTAAATAACTGTAAACTGTTGTGTTTTATTTACCACATGTCAACATCACACTAGAAGTTAAAATAGTGTAGAGGATGTAGGAAAGAAAGAAACAGGAAATAAAAAAACGGAAAGAAGGAAACAGGAAAAACCCAGTGTAACCCGTAATTAAATACTCAAGTAATTAATGACTCATACATTAATTAATGTTATGTATTCCCTCCCTCCCTCCCTCCCTCCCTCCCTCCCTCCCTCCCTCCCTCCCTCCCTCCCTCCCTCCCTCCCTCCCTCCCGCCCTCCCTCCCTCCCTGCGCATGACATGCAATATAAACAGTAGAATTTTTAATTACAAAAACAATAGTCTTTGTTCACGAAAAAAAAGACAATTTAACCCATGCATTCTTTTACATTTTATTATATTAACAATGATATGCAATGAGATGCCCCATTGTAGTTGCGCATGCGCATAGCATCCAATATCAAGCATAAAACTTTCACCAAAACATAATATTTGCAACATCAAATATTTAATTAAATAAACTATGAAAAATTACTTTACAATTAACTGTATGTGCTCTACAAATGTTGCGTTTAATGTAAAAACTGTGGAGAATATTTTATTTTATAATTATTTCGTTTGAAAATTGTTTGAGCCTACTTTCTCTTTTTTCTCTTTTAATTAATGTTTTACGATGCGTAAGTGTGCGCTCGATACGCACAAAGATCGCCTTCGCGGTTCTGATGGCACCGAGGCGTGACTAATGCGCAAATCGCACACGCGCCATCTTTAACATGCAATCGGCTCCGCTGTTTTGATGTGTCAAACTGATTAAAAGTGGCCTAAAACACAATATTTTTAAAGAATATATGAACTTTTTTTACTGGAACATATGCGGAATGGTGCAAGGAACGCATTCAGGTAAAAAAATTCTGGAAAAATCGTCGGCATAAAGCCCTAATAATTTAGGCCAGTTAAGTAAACGATTACCATACTTGCAATTGCATGACATATAAAGCTGGCGATCGAATCTGACAAGAAATGGCTGTAGCAGACGACAACTCGGTCAACCGTTGGCGTCGCAGTGTCGGTTTATGATTATCCGATCCCGTTGTCGTTGACATGACACGTCTTCCGACGACTGTAGTGTATGCCTTCATTTGCCATAAACAAACGGCGTCCTTGGTTTGTGCAACAATGCACACCATTATGTATACGTTCATGGTGAACTAGCAGCAATAACGAAAGTGTTCAGTTATTTATTCAAAATTAAACACAAACTTAATTAGTAAGACGAACTGAAGTCTGAACAACATCCCATCTTCGCGGAGCCCGGAGACGCGTAGCCTCGATTATCCAGGCTCCGCGCTGTGGCGCCACCGTTTGTCGCTCACATCTTCGCCTGGATGCAGAGTGGGGTTCTCATTGTGACGGAAATTATGTATGCGCCCAGAATTTGGGCGCATACGTAAGTAGATAATTAATGTCTCATCCGGGTATTTGGCTAATTCATAAAATAAGAGTGAACTTTTATCAGTTTATACGATACAATTCCAATTAACTTTAAACTTTGATTATATTGACGCGCACGCATAAGTTTAAAAGAAATCAGCTCACATCAGAATAATGTTTATGTATTAGTTATATGGGTTATTCCACAATTATCATAGATGTTCAGGACATTTCTGTCCCAGCTGGGTGCATCTCAGCACACGGTTAAATATCCTTGTGACGAATTAAGTATATACGAGGATGCTATAAAGTATTAACAACATATTTATGTAGTTTTTACGTTACACATTATATGGAAGATATGGCCGTAATAGCAAGTGGCAGGCTCTGTAATAACCATGTCCCAAACCAAGGGTAGGGGGCCTACCATTCGCTGGTAGATGATAGTGCGCATGCCATATTCGTGGCGCAAATGTCACGATATTCTACCTCATGTGTAAGCCTCTTAGATGCGTTAATAATATGACGAATGTTTGAACAAACTGTTAGGCCTATTACGAAATATGTTGTATTCTTCGTGATTACACCTGTCCCGAAATTCGTTGTCCGAGCGGTTACCAAAACCAAATAAGGGGCCATCCATAAAGTACGTCACGCTAATTTTTTACTTCTTAGAAACCCCCCCCCACTCCCACCCCATGTCACGCTTCGAAATGCTGGCTTGTACCCACGTAAAATGTAGAAAATAGGTCCTTTGGAATTCAGCTGAAACATACCCCCAAAACTAATATAACAATCAATACTATCAGTCTGATATCGACATCTAGACGAGCAAAAACATTTGTAACGTAACGCTTACCCAACCCCCTGAGCGTGACGTAGTGGAGACCGGGGCTAGTCCACCCACAGGACAAGTCCGCCAACCGGCTTTTATTTCGTGAATTTGCTTCTTAAAGTACGAGTGGGGCAAACTTGCCCCGGCCCCTGGCAGACTTGCGCCGACATTCTTGGGTAGGCCTAATAAGAGTCAGATTTGGATATTGTATTGTAACAGCTTTGCCATTTGTTGTTAGCACAAATGTGGGAAAGATACTTGCGTTCAATTTAAGGCCGAAACTGATCATCTAGCTCTACAAATACAGTCTCCAGATCTATCAGAGTCTCCAACGGGGCGGATTAGCCCCGGTCTCCCGTACTTTATGGACGACCCCTAACTCCCTAGCTGAGTGAATTATGTACGAATGTTACAATGTATAATTGCTAGATGGCAGCATATCATTCTCGACAGAAGGGCAAAGTCATAGATCGATAGTTTATTATCAAACAAACGATGAGTATATAAAGGTACACAAATGAGGGTTGGTTACTTTGTACCTGTCATATATATATATATATATATATATATATATATATATATATATATATATATATATATATATATATATATATATATATATATATACACACATATACTTGCGCTCAATTGTAATCATGTAATTAACAGTTCGCTATGCATTTATACACCAGTATGTCTATGCTATATGTTATTGTCATAATAACGTTTAGCAAAGCCTACATAATGAATATATATATATATATATATATATATATATATATATATATATAATATATATATATAATATATATATATATATACGCGCGCACACATTATATTAATGTATATATATATATATATATATATATATATATATATATATATATATATATATATATAAAGTTACACGTGACATAGACCCTACAGTGTTGGTAGTCCCGTCACTAATTGCAGCAAGGTTTTCCCAAATCCTGCGATTTCGTGTTCGATGAAATCACTATAGTCTTGATGGACAGTGATTCTACTGTTGTAGACGCTCTGCAGCAGCGGGTCAAGAGGGGTCTTAGGGGTATCAAGACCCCCATAGGCCCCCCTGTGTCCGTGGCAAATATTACAGTAAAGGACAACGTATATATGCCTACATCGGAATTAGTATCAGTGTAAAGACCCCCCCCCCCTCCACCCAGTTCGTAAGTAGAACGACATACGACTACAGCTGACTGAGACCCCCTGCCAACAAGCCTAGATCCGCCCCTGCTCTGATAACCTGCTAACTAACAAACAAACACCTGTGGGGGGGGGTACAGCATATCAGTGCTGTAGTCCTCAAATATCTCAAATATGCCACTTCCCCTGTATACAATTTGCGAAGATAGAGATATCTATGAAGGAAGTATCACATTTAAAATTACCGGACCTCAATTCTCAAACTATGAACGATAAAGTAATAATTATTCCACAGTGGAAGCTATAGCACATTGCCGTCAAACCTACGAATCAGCTAGAAGGCCATTATGTTGGTCCAAAGTTCATTAAACATCAACTAAATATCACCGTTGGTTATTTTAAATGTCATGTGAATCTGAGCCTGTAGAGGAGTCTTCTGTAACACCAGCGTCGCCTCCGGTTGATGTCTCTACCACGGAGTCATAGACGTCTTCTGTAACACCAGCGTCGCCTCCTGTTGATGTCTCCACCACGGAGTCATCGACGTCCTCTGTGACACCAGAGTCGCCTCCGGTTGATGTTTCTACCACGGAGTCATCGACGTCTTCTGTAACACCAGCGTCGCCTCCGGTTGATGTCTCTACCACGGAGTCAACGACGCCGCGAGAGTTCGCTTCCACCGACTTCAAATACAGGTCTTCGGTGACGTCTGTGTGGACAAAAATGTCATTTTAATCACATAAAACGTTGTTGGGTAGGCCCCCATAATATCATCTCACGCAGCCACTTTTTATTTTTCGTGAAAGAAACTTGAAACATGTCTACTATATAGTATAAGGGGTTATGCCAAGTAGAAGTTAAACTGAAATTCAGTATTTGCTATCGTCCACGTGCTTTCAACTGCAAAAATTGTGTTTTGGGCATGTTGTTACAATTGTATTGGGGCAAGTTGTAACAACTGTAACAACGCTCGGGCGGCTCATACCGGTGGCTCAGCCAGCGAGTTGTGTGCTGACAATGACTGAAAGAACAAAATGTATTTAACCACCACGTGTGAACGCTTTATTTCAGAAGGGCGGGTTACACAAAGATGAAACATTGTTGGACTCTCAATAAGCCGATGCTTCCTTGTCCACTTGCCTTCTGGGTGTTTTGCCTTGGATGACAATCTTGTTAAATCTTGTTATTTTTATGGCACAGTCCTATTTGAGCAACTAATCAATACTGCACAATACATTGAAATGTGGATGTTCGTGCGCGTGTGCGTGAGTGCGTACGTGTTTGTATCATTCAATCAAGTAGAAGTCGCATTACATATATATTGCCATTCACTATTTCGTACTCCATTCAATAGTTTATATTCCATTCACAATTGTTTGTTATGTAAGAATCCGGGGAATGAGTCCCCTTTGATAACTATAAATTAAAAGCTTAATATATGAAGCGGTGAACACCTACATTGTTATGCACACTGTGTATAAGATGTATAAGTGTGTGTAATTCAATTAATGTAATAACAGTAACATATACGAATGACACAAGCTTTGCGATCCACACGTTTTTTTGCGTTAACAAAGTGCCCCGTATGATGTAACAACTTGCTCCGCTTACGAGGCAAGTCAACCGCGTCTGGAAACTTCACATATCTACGTAATTATAATTTATAATTACGTAGATAATATGGGATGGTACATTTTATTAACGTTGACAGAAATAATCCATACTTTTCACAAAAAGTGACTTTAACTGAAAATTGTAAGAACTAGCCCCGGTCTCCCCTACAATGTATCTAAATGCTCGACTGCCAGTCTATGATAATCATGAAAAAGAAGAATTCGCAGCACTACTAAATGTCCGACTATTTGTCGCAAGTAAAGTAGAACAAGAAAGAAGTATCTACACTACTAAATAGCCGACTGTTTGCCACAAATAAAGTAGAAAGCGAAAGAAGTCGTGATTATATTACATGTCTGCGTATCGGAAGTACAGTAGAAAGTACAGTAGAAAGTACAGTAGAAAGTACAGTAGAAAGTACAGCAGAAACCAGAAGAATACGTCGCGACACAACTGGATGTCTAAATTCTTATCGCAAGTTAAATAGAAAGAGGAAGATGTCGTACGCCCAACTGTTTGTCATTAGAGAATAAAGAGAAAAGAAGGGGCGACAAGCAAAATAAAGAGAGTGCGAAGACGCGACATCACATGTACTGTTTCTCGCAAATGGAGTGGACCTTGGAAGAAGTCGCGACACTCACCGGTCGTTGTTTCTCCTCCTGAGGACGACTGCGAGGACAACGACGCGGACTACGACCAACATCGGCGGCACTCAACACGTGTCGTTTTAATTTGCAAACATATTTCTCCTAGCGGAACGGAGTTCCCTGGTCAATCATCCTTGCCGTCAGTTATCTGGCCAATCCTCCTTTTCGTCAGTTCCCTGGTCAGTCCTGCTTGTCGTCAATCCCCCGGTCAGTAATCCTTGTCGTCAGTTACCCGGTCAATCCTCCTTGTCGTCAGTTCCCCGGTCAATCCTCCTTATCGCCAATTCCCCGGTCAATCCTTCTTGTCGTCAGTTCCCCTGTCAATCCTCATTGTCGTCAGTTCCTCAGTCAATCCTACTTATCGTCAGTTCCCTGGTCAATCCTCCTTGTCGTCAATTCCTCAGTCAATCCTCCTTGTCGTCAGTTCCCTGGTCAATCCTCCTTGTCGTCAATTCCTCAGTCAATCCTCCTTGTCGTCAGTTCCCTGGTCAATCCTCCGTGTCGTCAGTTTCCTTGTCGTCAGTTCCCCGGTCGATCCTCCTTGTCGTCAGTTCCTCAGTCAATCCTACTTGTCGTCAGTTCCCTATCGATTCACTTTGCAGTCAGTTCCCCATAATTTAAAATAAACAAAATCATTCGTATTGTGATCGTGTCAGAATAAATTTCATTCTTTCCATAGTGTCTTATTATTACATGTATACTATCATATTCATGTATGTATAGTTTTATAATGATTTTTAATTAACAGGAAACTTGATTATACGCCTTGCAGCTACATGGAAATGACTAGACGGGGAAATTACTGTAGGCCTACTTTGCATATGGACAGGAATCCAGTTGTTATAAGCTTATAAAACGCACACACGCACACTCATTATTATTATTAGTAGTAGTAGTAGTAGTAGTAATACTTATATACCTCGCATTGCATCAAGTTCAAATTGTTTATAATTCAGCCGCGTGTCTAATTATTAGACACCGCCACCGTGGCGACAAACAGAGTATCTGCCTTGTGGTGCGTCAACGTCTCCATAACATGAACGTAATGGTCAGTACCAGTGAACATCCCTGCAAGGCCTTGACCAATGACCACTACATCTTTGCCTGCTTCATGGACTTCCAAGTTCCGGCACCTGTCATTGGTGGAAAAGCCGTGCATACCTCACGCAGCACACACACGTAACCGTTCCGCTTGGCATAATTTAATCCTATATCAACGACGTCTTACATAATTGCATCGTTCTATCCAGGAGATGTTCAGTGCTTAACGTAGTAGTCATGCGTAGCATCCATCCAATCGGTTGTGCGTACGTTTGTTGATCGTTTATGTTTCTTCCACATAACGTATATGGCTGTTTCAACCACTACTCTAAACAAATCTTCGTTTAAGATAATGAGTTAAACTGCACTTTCATATCTTCCACAATGTGTTGCAGGCTGCCCAGGCTTTTGTCATTCTGGTTTTGATACCCTTTTCACTAGTAACAAGCCATGCCTCTATACAGGTTTCTTAAATGTTCAGTTCATACGGGCAGTGCGACCAAAAAAATTACTATGCTAAAATGGTGACGGCACGGGGTTACCTCATTGTCGTGTCTCGTTCTGTTCAAGGTTTGAACCCGAAGGGGGTATAAACAGCTGGATGGCTGCACTGAAAAGCTGGCTGGCAGGCTGATATACACAATTACGGGTTGGGCGTTTTAGGCCGCTGTGCCCGGGAGGTTTATAGACTAATTATGATTGTTGTTAGTCTTCAGATGAAGTCGATCTTTTCTTAGTTTAATTTTAACATTATATATTAAATTTGCAGTTTCAAAAAATATCATACGGGCAGAACAGGTCTTTCACACGGACAATTTTCTGATACTAGGTAGGTTTCACACGCACGCACGCACGCACGCACGCATGCACGCACACAGACGCACGCACATTATTTTACTGTGTTATATCAATGTGTAAGGCGACCCCTAACGCCTTTTGACAAGAATGTTGAACACGTACATCGCTGTTCTGCCATTATAATACAAAACAATAAAGTCAATTGTTTACCGCTAAAATCCTCGGGAAATCCAAGCTCATCAGCGCGTCAAAACAAAAGGGATATGCAATTTCTAATCAGATAGCAATTCCAGTCGTGAACAGTTGGATCGGTACGCTTAGGAGCTATGGAAAATAAGCGAGTTTAAAGAGGTTAGTAGAGGGAGTGAAGAGAGGGACTATACGAAGAGGAGAAAAAACTACAAAACGCCACCTTTATAGGGGGGAATGTAATGGGGGGTTAATTGGTGATGGGAATCGGTTTGATTTTCATAATTGATCATCGGTTTGGCCAATCCGATCAATGAAAACTACCGTAGTAGATGACCGTCATTCTTTCCACTGCTACAGCTCGATCCAACTGATTCCATCCCATCGCGATCGTTGGTGACAAATCTGGCCGATTCCGTCGCTGTATCCTTCATGGGCTATCGATCGTTGCTGTCGTATTGTGGGATTCAATCGATGCCGCTTCCTCGATTTCTGTTATAATCGCAACCACCGTATCCGGTAGATCCAGTCGATACCACTGTCACGTACTCCATCAAGATTGCTGCCGCCGTGTTCGTTTGATTTGGCTGCTACCGCTGTCTCGGTGCGGCGTATCCGGATCGGTCACTTCCGTGCAGGGGCGTCTGCGGGATTTTTTTCCGGAGGGGAGAAAGCAAATTTCTCTGTGATAACATACATCGTCTAATTATGCCTGGACCGCATCACAAACAACGTGGTCGTCCAGGCCGATTCTGCTTCGTCATGGTGCGGACCCGTCATTTCCGCCGTCCAGAGTTACGTCGTTGTCGTTGTTTCCTTTCGGATTAGGTTTAATTAGTTTAAGTACGAACACACATTTAGTAACGTACATCAGCTCACAACAAACGCCTGTCCATAACGGACGCTTTTTTAGTGCCATTGTTCGCAATACACAGGTTTCACTGTATTTTAGTTATTCGTTTTATGACGAGAAATATCATCCGGGAATCCGTACGAGTCAACGACGGGATACAGGCGTAGGCCCTACAATTAATTGTACACCCGGCCGTTGTCTATCCATACTGTGGTGGTGGTGGTGGTATTATCGAAGAAACGAAATGTTGCCTGTCAATGCGTTTTGAGTGTCTGTTCTGTTTTGTTCAATTTGTGGAAGATGCCGAACATAAACAAAAAGCCCGTCTATGCCCAACGAGCATTTCAACCGAATTGGAAATGCCACCGGGAATGTTTACTTGGGGTCATTCTTAGCATCGTACGGACGATTTAAAGTATATACTGTGGACACAACAATGTGTGTCATGGTGACTACAACAATTGTCACAAGAACTGTATTCTGCACACGTAGTGTACATTTAACAAAGTGTCTGCACGATTCACCTTCTGTAACGTCTCCGTCATACTTGTTAATATAATCCAGCAAGTATATATCTGTTTGTATGTTATGCTACTCCTCATAGAGGCTTTGTATCTCGGGCGTTAAACTTCCAGGTGTTCATCTACGACCCCACGGTCGGGTGGTTTAAATTTTTTTTCCGAAATTCACCCCGCCATTACCCTTTCTGCGAACATTCGAATTGCCCTTTGTAGTTATTACACACAACTGTCCGCAACGTTGTGCGAATAATTACGTACAAATGTTCACGTCGTGCGTCTTTTCTTCGATTGTCCACCTTTACGTAATACAAGGGTAAGGTGTCGCTAGATGTTACTATAACTGCCATTATTATGTCGCAATTTTAACTGCCAGCACCAAGTACCAAGGCATAGATGGTGCTGGCAGTCAAAATTGCGACATAATACTGGCGGTTATAGTAACATCTAGCGACACCTTACCCTTGTAAAATAAAAATATTTACACAATTTCACAGAAATGTCCAAGTACCAAGGCATAGATGGACATTTCTGTGAAATTGTGTAAATATTTTTATCGTGCCAATCACGAACTTCCAAACTATCCCAGCATTATTATGGGCAGTTTTGCTAGTTTAGTTAATTAAGCCTGTATCGTTGAACCAGGGATTTCTGAACCTGAACTGGGGGGAGGCAACACGTCATTGAAGCAATGTATAAGACCAACACAATTTATTCTCGAATATCATGCAATGGTGCAGGAAATATATCACACATAAGTATACAGTAGTACATTAATGTAGACATACAATATGCAAAGTACTCGTAACATATTTAAGTCAGAAGAACATGCAGTGTTAGTTAAACTTATCAATTATAAACTTTATAAATCTGCACATTCTTATTAGCCTATGTAAACTGTGACTGTTAAACAACACGAAAAACATGCTTCGTTTTCCACGTAACAATGTTCAAGCACAAAACATCTTAGTCATACGTGCCCAATACATACTATAACTGGGGAAGAACCACACTGACATAACAGGTTAGTCAAACATATATGCCTACGTGCGGGATACGTGGGAGAACAATATCAAATAGGAGATACCATACTACGTAGGACCGTCAAAGGGATTAAATCGCTACAAAGGGATATTTAAGATAACATACGACATATACGACAAATTAACAAGGCGACAGCAATAACAGTAAACCTCTCCAACTCCTACGGCTCCCACCGCACCAAGCTACAACGACGGCACACTCGCTGCATCAGTGTCAAGTGTAACAACTATTTAATTATTAGTGGTGTATCTGTTGGCTTTTGGTAGTGCTCTCTTCTGGTTCATATTTGTAATGGTCCCTGTCCTACTGCGCATAATATGGTGGGCCTCCACAAAGACATATACACATTTTACCATCCCAGGAATACCCTATTTGTAACGGCCTTACCTGGAATGTTGTATGCAATGCAGTCACACAGACTACTCACACCTCTTACATACAAATCTGGAGTAAGATACTAATATTTAATTTCGACACGAGGAACTAGAGCGTCTAATAAAAGTTAAGCATAAATAAGTGCGGGGAAGCACGTTCAAGTGACATTCCGCGCGCAAGTTCCTGAACAATCCTTCATATTTAATTGGTGGATTCGCTGGTTCAAAAACATGTTGAGTGAGGAAACAATACAGTATTAGAAATCATTATGACTACCTACGCTATATAATTGGTGTACTAGTAGCGGTCAGTGTAATTACATATTACGTTACTTGCTACGGTGCAACTGTTTCAATCACCTATACTTGCTAGCTGAACATAATGTCTTCAAAAGTGAAGGCATGTTATTCTTGTTCGTGGAACGCCAACTAGACAAGAACAGCACCATTACAGGTCGTTAGTCAGAGTATGATCAGTCCTTGGTCTTGTGGAACATAATCACTGTTATGCAAAGCCACGTCATTCACTGTTTGTGTCTACGCTGGATCTGATAAATATTTGTTCAGTTCCTGTCGTTCTGTGTAATCACGTGCTGAGCCTGCAGATGACTTGATCACGTCGTAGACGGCGATAAACAGCAACACATCAATGACGAAGTGTGTTAGACGAACAAGATTTATTCTCTAATATCATGCAATGGTGTAGGAGATATATCAAAAATATAGGTATACATAGTGGTACATTAATGTAGACATACAATATGCAGAGTACTTGCAAGTACTCGTAACATATTTAGATCAGAAGAACATGCAATGGAAGTTAAACTTATAAATCGTAAACTTGATCAATTTGCACGTTCTTGTTAGCTTATTGAAACTGTGACAGTTAAACAACACGAATAACATGGTTAATAACATATCTAGACCGAAATACACTTATTTGCTATCGGAGAGTCACATGTAAACGTAGATAACATTCGTCCCCAATATGTAACTTTGTATTTCTTTTCCGTTTAGTTTCTTTTCTGTCTTTAATTTTCATCAATATTAAACCTCCCACCTTGAATAGGCGATGTTGTGTCACCAAGTCTAAAATGATTAAAACATATTGTTAATTTTGAACGTAACAATGTAAAGTATGGCTCAAACTCAAAATATCTTATATATATATATTATTATATTACGTGTCACTGTGAAATACATTTGAAGACCAAGTTTGAATATATTCGACATAAAGTCTGAGTTGTAGACAAATATTTAAACATATGGGATTGACAACGTGCGCTTAAGGAATGGCGGACATAATTAAGTACGTACTACTGTGACATCACACGTATGAAATAATACTCCAGATTACTCTTCTGGTTCATGTTTATGATGGTCACTGTCCTACTTCCAAAACAATGTGGGTTTCCACAAAGCCATATATACAATATATACTGCCATACCCTATTTGTAACGGTCTTGCCTGGAATGTTGTATACAACGCAGTCACACAGACGACTCACAACTCTTACATACAAATGTGATGCAAGATATTAATATTTCATTTCGACTCCAGGAACTGGAGCGGTCTAACACAAGTTAAGCGTAAATAAGTGCGGGGAAGCATGTTCAAGTGATATTTCGCGCGCAAACTACTGAACAATCCTTCATATTCAATCGGTAGATTCGCTGTTTCCAAAACGTGTTGAGTGAGAAAACAATCCAGTATTATAAATCATTATGACTACTTGTGCTATATAATTGGTGTACTAGTAGCGGTCAGAATAATTGCATATTACGTTACTTGCTACGGTGAAACTGTTCCAATCACCTATACGTGTTAGCTGAACACAATTCTTCCAAAGTGAAGGTATGTTCTTCTTGTCCATGGAACACCAACTAGGCATGAACAGCACCATTACAGTAGGCCATTATTCAGAGTGTGATCAGTCCTTGGTCGTGTGGTGCATAATCACTGTTATACAAAGCCATGTCATTCACTGTTTGTGTCTACGCTGGATTTGAGAAATATTTCTTCAGTTCCTGTCGCTCTGTGTAGTCATGTGCAGAGCCTGCAGATGATTTGATCACGTTGTAGATGGCGATAAACAACCGAGGCAGTTCTCCGTCTACGAAGCGGTACAGTTTACCCTTCTCCCCAAACTTCTCCTGTGCTCCAAGTGACCTGCAAAAACAGTATACGTAATAGGGCAATCCATGGCAGGAAATTTGGTGCAGACTTAACTTTAGAATTGTGTAAATTAAAGAATCGTTTACATGTTTAGATTATATATGAGATAACTAAACGTTATGTGTGTATATATATATATATATATATATATATATATATATATATATATATATATATATATATATATATATAACTAAACGTTATAGTAGAATATTTCGACTCTCACGTAACATATATGTACAAATGAATCAAGGGCAAACGAAGACATATCAGATGCTAACACTGGGACTGACACATTACCTGGTATGCAGTGTTTAAGGAAGACTGAATACGACGAAGGGGAGGTAGAGTAGTTGGTGTGTGTGTATGTATGTATATATATATGCATATATATATACTTGGTATACTTCAATGTATGTTTATATATATATATATATATATATATATATATATATATATG
Organism: Lamellibrachia columna; assembly: GCA_963662155.1. Lineage (NCBI taxonomy): Eukaryota > Metazoa > Annelida > Polychaeta > Sabellida > Siboglinidae > Lamellibrachia > Lamellibrachia columna. The sequence continues at coordinate 17,758,433 of OY759264.1, read as the reverse complement.
TATATGTATATATATATATATATATATATATATATATATATATATATACTTGGTATACTTCAATGTATGTTTATATATATATATATATATATTATTTTTTCTTCATTCATTCTTTCATCCCTTGACTGGGCCGATCATAGGGGTGCGCGTTTGGAGGCTTCCACAGAGATCTTTCTCCATCTGGGACGGTTGTGAGCAGCATCGCATAATTCCTGTGGCTCTAGACCCGTCCACTCTCGAATGTTGTCCATGTACACTTTTTGTGGTCTTCCTCGGTTTCTGCCGCCTTTAACCGTGCATTGTAGTATTTCTTTGGCAAGTGTGTTGTGTCTGGTTGTATTGGAGTTTTCGGTGTTTTAATGTGGCCAAAAGCAGTTCTTGTGGTCCTGCGGCTTCGGTGATGGCTTGCATTACTTATATATTCAGGATCCTTCCAAAAATGTTTTCTAAAATTCGGATATTCTTCTTTCGGACTCGGCTTTCATGGTCCAGCTTTCGCATCCGTATGTTAGCATAGACACAACCCAGCTTTTATAGTCGTATCTTTGTTGCCGTTTTGTTGTTGTTGTTGCTCCATATCTTCTTGAGTTTTGTACAACTGATGCTGCCAGGTTTATCCGTGTGCATATATGTTTCCTCTGTGGAGTCACCCTCAGAGAAGATGATCGACCTGAAGTACTTGAATGATTTTACTTCGAGGCTTTCTCAATTCATTAATATAGTACTTCTTGGCGCTATTCTACTGTTGACAATAATCTTGCTCTTTTCTGCACTTATTTCCATTCCGTAAGAACGCGCTCTCCTTTCCATTGTTGTTGTAAGTTCTTGTAGTTCCTTCTCTGTTCCAGCGATTAGGTCAATGTCATCTGCGAATCGGAGGTTGCTGATCTCTCTTCCATTTATCGATGTCGTGCCACTGAAGTTGTGTAGAGCTTCTTGCATGATATTTTTAAGGTATAGGTTGAAGAGCACTGGTGACAAAATGCATCCCTGGCGTACTCCGACCGATGTTCGAAACGATTGTCCAAATTCTCCTTCATGTAACACTGCACTCATTGATGTAGCGATTCGAGTCGTGTCACTATTCCTTCGTCAAAGTTATATCGTCGCATTACTCGCCAGAGTCCTTTGTGCCACATACGATCAAATGCCTTTTTGAAGTCGATGAAATTGTGATATATAGGTCTTGATGGTGATCAACGTGTTTCTCGATTAACAGTCTTATGTTGAATATTTGTTCGATTGTGCTTCTTTTCGGCCGGAAGCCTGCTTGTTCTTCTGATAGCAGTTCTTCTGCTTTGCCTTTAAGTCGGTTGAGTATTATTCTTAGCATTATTTTACTGGGATGGCTGATAGTTCTGTAGTTGTTACAGCAGCGTAAGTTCCCTTTCTTTTGCATCATTATTATGAGCGATTTTGTCCATTCTTCTGGCCAAGTCTTGGTTTCCCAAATATTTTGGCATATGATCAAGAATGCATCTATCATTGCCTCCCCTCCATGTTTGATAAGTTCAGCTGGTACGTTGTCTACGCCGGGGGATTTTTGTGTCTTCGTCATTCGGATTGCCTCTTCTACTTCTGCTTGGAGAATGGGCGTATCAGCATTTTAATTAAGAGACGGTGTTCCGAGGATGTTGTCATCTGTGTTCAGTTCGTAGTTGTATAGTTCTTTGCAGTACTCGGTCCAACTCCCAAGTACTGCCTTTTTTGGTAAGGAGGGTGTCATTTTTGTCTTCGATGTTTGACGATCGGCTTGACCTTTTTTTGGTGAGGGCTTTCAAGATTGAATAAGCCTGTCTGGTGTTGTTTCATCTCAGTATCTATTTCAATGCACCGTTCGTTTATCCAGTCGTTCTTTGCTTTTCACATTCCTTTTCTGATGTCTTTATTTAGTTATCGATACTGCTTGTGCGCTTCTTCGTTGGTGTTTCTTGTCTTTTTCAGCTCTCGTCTCTGGTCGCAAAGCTTTAATACATCGTTAGATACCCATCGTTAGATACCCATGGCTGATGCTTGATCTATATATATATATATATATATATATATAATATATAAGCATATTGAGGAATACCAAATACAATTAGAAAGGGAAGCATATTGCAATGAAACTGCAATATAGTTAGTGAAAATCAACCTTAAGTATTTAATTAGCTTACCGAAGTCTCAACATAAGCAAAGAGGGGAAAAAAACAACATATACAACGCTATACATGAAGTGGGTGAAGGGAATGTATTATATTGGGGGATCTTAGCGACGGGTATATACAATGGAAATCTCAAGAGAGTGCATGCAGTGGGACTACCATTGTATATGTTTAATACAGGATACTTTCCTTCCTGAACACATGCTAGAACCAACCATGGCATCATATATGTATATAACAATTAGGAGACAGTGTTACAACATGATCAATTGGGTAGCATTGGTCATTATGAAATACATTTTAACATCAAAGTAAAATCAGAGAGTATAAATAAAAAGCAATGCATGAGAAACGTCTGGTGAAAGAGCTAATTATACCAATGTAGAAAGAATTTGGACATTTAGAATGTTGCACACAAGCAGGATGGTCATGTCGATGGATCTTTCTACTATTTCAACAGTTTATTTATTATGGGTTTACTGAACAACTTACAGCGTGGCGAAGTGGTGAGTGAAGTTTCTGATGGTTCTTATGAGTTTACAGGTCGATTCTACGTATCCCTGGCGTTTAAAGTCAACCAGAAATGTCCTGTCTGTCTTGTATTGCCCGTCTAGGTACGTGCTCATCTTGACACTGAGGAAACTCTGCAGTAAATTACAAACTTGTCAAAGAATATGAAGAGTACATAGCAATGTGCAATGTACTTATCAATGATAAAATAAAAGCCTGTAACTTGCAGTTATTTCAAAAGCAAAAACAAATCGTTATTTAATTAACCTATGCACAACAAGATCACAAATAGTATACTTACTTGTCCAATATAATAATTTTCTCTGCAGGAAGTAACAAAATAATTAACCTAAGATTACACAATGAGCTACAAATAACAACAATATGATAATTCCGTATAAACCTTCGCCACTAGGTAGCACCTGTATCACATACAGTACTTGTCCTTACCCAATCAAGCTGATTTGGGAACACGTCTACAGCCAGGTCTTCAATGTCCTGTGCCAAGTGCATCCTTGGCACATCATGACTGAAAACAGAACATATACAACACATCAAAGTAGGTATCGGACAAACGTCCAAATGAAAGATACTGGTAGTATTATCTATGACAATGCATTACATGCACACACTAACGAACGCACATAGTGAACTTTTGCTACAAGGACTCCCGATGTAAGGAACATTCCTTTAAAAGGACTTTAAAATCCCCGTTCTGACCTGATGTTTTATAAGGAATATCGGATATCTAGAAGTTTGACCGAGTTCCAACATTTTCCTTAGAGTCCATTGTATATAATTACAGTGACAGTTTAGAACAAAAACATATGTACAAAGGTATGTACCTCTTCTCTACCTCCACCGTGTTGCCAATGGTGGACAGAAACTCACATCGTTTGTCGTCATCCCACAGGTAAGGGTGTCTGGAATAACAAGTTCAAATCATAAATCAGTGTAACACTAATTCACAATACTTTATGCACCAGAAATTATTCTCTATAGACAACACTGTTGTTACACTGGCTGAAATGTCACATTGTTCTGAGAAAGTCATGTCAACAATAACTGTTATGGCCTTCTCCAAAATGTAACTGTTTGTATAATGGATTCACCTAGTAATGCACTCACCAGTTTATATGATTCGTCATGTGCTGTGTATAGGCATTTATATTTCCACAAGGTTACTAACATCAACCATATCATTCATCTAGATCATCCAGTGCACTGTGCGTATTTCCATCTTCTTTCATCTTTATAAATACTCTTGTGTCTTTCAAGTCATTGCTACATACATCTGATACTATTAAGACTAACATAACAGGTATTAATGTTGATCCATGTGGTCCTCCACTAAAACGTAATTACCAAACATCTACTACAACTCTCTGTCTTATGTATGTCAGCAATTGTTTATCCATTATCCACCATCCCCCATACAACGGACCTTTAGCTTAAATAACAAACTATGATACAGCGCTTTGTCGAAAGCTTCCTGAAAATGTAAATTGATCATACGTAATGGTACTGGAGAACTCTCAATTATATACCTAGTGTTTTCTTCAAAACAAAAACCACAAGATTTGTTAGGAACTATGCCTTCTGTTGATAAGATAACAAAGTGGTACAATGCTGTTGTCCTAAGACCTGGGCTCGATATACACAGAAAGTAGCGAAATACACAATCATGGCGCTAACTTTGGGGAGTGCCGAATAATGAAGGCCTACACCGGAACGTGGAAGATTGTGACTCGTGAATAATCGTTAATACAGCTAATAATCAGATAAATAGTGATGGATCCAACATACCGCATATAGGCTATAAAATTTGTGGATAAACATTTTTTATTTCTGTCATGGGAAGGCATCAGGAAAGATAAACATACTGTGGGCGTTGGCCAAATGGTGTTACTTACGAGAGACATGGGTTGTGTGGCAGAATTAAGCAGCTGTCAAAGATGAAGTAAAACATTTATGTTTTGGGCAGAGTAGAAAAAGGAGATGCTGAGTTTGACTGGACAGTTTGACCGAAACTGGAACTTCACAAACCAGGAGAGTTGACCTAGAAGGGTCATCATGGAGCATGTTTTCTTGCTATGTGTATAATTTGAAAGAAGTTATCATGTTGCAGTATAATAGCATAACTGCAGCATCACTGTGTAGACGATTATTGATACTGGCTCAGCTGGATAGCTCACTGCCATACTGATGTTTTTTCCACATACAGGTGTATACAAATTTTTAGTATTCATTGTGTTTTCATCATTTGCTATAACAATAAATCCAGGTCCATTACTTGTTTTACTCTAAATTAACTTATTGTGGTGACACTCTTCAACAACATCTGCAGACAACAGCATTGATGCATAAAGTTTATGTAAGATTAGTGTGCCAAGGTTCTCACCCAAGTAGACTGGCTGCTGATGACCTCTCTTTTGGATCAACAGGCAACATCTTCTTCAGCATATCTACAGCGACACAGTCACTAACTGCTGAAAGGTTTGGTTCACCATTCCGAATCTTCCTTTCTGCCTCATCGATAGTATGGGCATCATAGGGGTGATGTCCTCTTGTCAGTATGTTAAACACTAACATGCCTGCAACCTAAAAAACACACAATAATGTAACATTACCAATGTTTGAGCCAGGATTTGAAATTTAGGGGACACATGTCTCACATCCCTCTTTAAAAAGTGAGACATTCAGTTTTAGGCTGAGCCACTGATCAATATTTATGAATCAGTGGTGATCACAATTGATTTAACACGCACAGTCACACGGTATATATATATATATATATATATACATAAATTATATATGGCACAGAGAAAAAATATTAATATTTTCTGTTGTTTGCTCAGAGTAAATTAAAATACCCGTAATGGAGTGGGCAACCTAATGCAGATTGCAAGATTGAAGGGACAGCACTATTGATCATTTTAAACGCTATATGGAGAGGCTGAAAGTCACAAAGTCCACAAATGAATTACCATTTTTTTCAACTTTTATTTAGTCAGACAGATATTGTCACATAAACTGCATTTGCATGCTAGATATGACATTATCAAACAGTTTTGTTTGCTGTATTCACACTTTGCTGTAGAAACTGCTTGTTTATGAGGTACTAATTACATACTCAGTTGATGTACAGCCACCCAGTATAGGTGAGATTTATTAACCCTTTCACGATCATTAATGCCATCACCAGTCCCTAATAAGGGTGCCTTTCCTTCACCTTCCAGAAGGCTGCCAGGGACTCAACATAATTGAATTCTCGCCAGTGTGGGCCTTCTAGCTTGATTGTAGCAATTATGTTGAGTCGCTGACTGGACAACTTGTACCACAGCATGTTCTGTGCTGAAAATCCACGTTCCACATCCGCAGTGTGGACTGGGAAGACCATTGCCATGGATGCCAGGATCACCAGGTTGGGGAATATGTCCCCGTGATGTGTACTGATGATGCTCCATAACACTGGAAGCGACTTTGAAGGAGAGTTATAGAACAATCTAAGTCGGAAAATGTTGCCGAACAGATTCAAATGACGTGGCATGGCTATCAAGACAGTTATCCACCACGCTGCCTGGTTCTGATAACCACTATAGCGTCAATGTGCATTAATAATAATATCCGTTAGGTGGCACAACAGGTGCTGGGTTTATTTGTCAAAAGAAACGAGGTGACAACCAAACCAATATGTTTTTAGAGTTTTGAGTGAGAAATTATCCTGCTAATAATAGTATCATATCTTCCACACCACAGGCACAGAATACGGCTATGCCTATGGCCTATACTAGTTACGGAAACACAACGCCAACGGCAACGCTAGTCGCTACCTTTCCTTAAACGCATGATTTTTTGGTAAAAATGGTCTAGTATCATTTTTAAACATATGTATTACAATAGCATTAGCCAAGTCGTACATTCACATCCTATGCAAACGTATAATTGCCGTGGCGTTGACAGTACTACTTAGGCACTGTCATTGGTACTACAACAGAACAGCTGCCAGAAAGAATAGAACTAGAAGACTGTAGAACCAGTAGTGACAGCCAGTAGTATTACGTCGTAACGTGCACACATGCTGATTTGCTGTTGCATTACCTTAATAAACATCAAATATATAATCGGTATAGCATATACATATAACAAATGTATGCAATAACATCTTAGTTCGGTTACCGTCTGGTTTTTTGGTCTGCTGTGCGTGACCACATCGGCCAGCTGCAGTTCCCGTTTCGACGCCATTTTGCATGCATAATCTAGATTGCCCACATTCCATCTGGTGGCGCCACTATCTGGAAAGCGCGGCTATTTCCGTGATTGGACAACTGATCGGTGATGCTAGAGGTAAATTCTAAGTGGTTGGGGGTAAATATAAATGATTTTACAGTAATATTAGACGCTGAACAAGCATAAAAAACTGTATTTCACAATCTAGCAGGTGTCGCTCCACTGATCAAAATGTGCGATATTTAAGATAATCATGCGACATCGGTGTCGCGCACTTTCCAAAAATATGCGACACTTGACAAGTAAACGCGAATGTCGCAAAATCGCGTTCTAGCTCAAATACTGCATTGCAAAATACTTTTTCAAAACAATTAAAAATAGATGTTATGCTGTTCACATTTTCAAGGCAAAAACACATCAGACAATACCACACACCTGAACATCTGTTGCCAGAGTGTAACCGATCTTGCCTTCTTTCCCACTTTGAAGTACTTCACTGGCTTGCCACAAACGGGTCCCTACAGAAAGGTTATTTTAGTTAGAGGTATTATATTCACATAACTATTAAATCAAGTGATTTAATAGTTATGTGATAGTTAATAGACTAAAGGACTACCTCCTTAATAAAACATGTAATCAAGCGTTCAACTTATTAGAGAGGTTCAGCGGGTGAAACTTATAACTTGTACGTGTAATAGATGTGATATACACATGGGGTGCGGTGGCTATATGTTAGAGCGTTGGACTTTTGGCAGACGGGACTGAGGTTCGAATCGACCTGTTGCCGTTTTGAAACTTGAGCAGTTTCGTTCACCCCAATCTATGCCATGGGTAGAAAAAGATCCTATACGTGGGGTACATTTGTAACCTGTCGTGGACTAACGGAGCTGTGGTCTCTATCTCTAACCCACTGATTCGAGCTCCCATGGACGGAGCTGCTTCCCGGTCGAGCGCGTGAGAGGCGGCAAGCAGGCAGTGTGGACGGCATTAATGCTGTAGCTGAATCCCCACAGGAGTCTACAGTGTGGACGGCAGTAATGCTGTAGCTGAATCCCCACAGGAGTATACAGCGTGGACGGCAGTAATGCTGTAGCTGAAACCCCACAGGAGTCTACAGTGTGGACGGCAGTGATGCTGTAGCTGAATCCCCACAGGAGTCTACAGTGTGGACGGCATTGATGCTGTAGCTGAATCCCCACAGGAGTCTACAGTGTGGACGGCATTGATGCTGTAGCTGAATCCCCACAGGAGTCTACAGCGTGGACGGCTGTGATGCTGTAGCTGAATCCCCACAGGAGTCTACAGCGTGGACGGCAGTGATGCTGTAGCTGAATCCCCACAGGAGTCTACAGCGTGGACGGCAGTGATGCTGTAGCTGAATCCCCACAGGAGTCTACAGCGTGGACGGCAGTGATGCTGTAGCTGAATCCCCACAGGAGTCTACAGCGTGGACGGCAGTGATGCTGTAGCTGAATCCCCACAGGAGTCTACAGCGTGGACGGCAGTGATGCTGTAGCTGAATCCCCACAGGAGTCTACAGCGTGGACGGCAGTGATGCTGTAGCTGAATCCCCACAGGAGTCTACAGCGTGGACGGCAGTGATGCTGTAGCTGAATCCCCACAGGAGTCTACAGCGTGGACGGCAGTGATGCTGTAGCTGAATCCCCACAGGAGTCTACCGCGTGGACGGCAGTGATGCTGTAGCTGAAACCCCACAGGAGTCTACAGCGTGGACGGCAGTGATGCTGTAGCTGAATCCCCACAGGAGTCTACAGCGTGGACGGCAGTGATGCTGTAGATGAAACCCCACAGGAGTCTACAGCGTGGACGGCATTGATGCTGTAGTTGAATCCCCACAGGAGTCTACAGCGTGGACGGCAGTGATGCTGTAGCTGAATCCCCACAGGAGTCTACAGCGTGGACGGCAGTGATGCTGTAGCTGAATCCCCACAGGAGTCTACAGCGTGGACGGCAGTGATGCTGTAGATGAAACCCCACAGGAGTCTACAGCGTGGACGGCATTGATGCTGTAGTTGAATCCCCACAGGAGTCTACAGCGTGGACGGCAGTGATGCTGTAGCTGAATCCCCACAGGAGTCTACAGCGTGGACGGCAGTGATGCTGTAGCTGAATCCCCACAGGAGTCTACAGCGTGGACGGCAGTGATGCTGTAGCTGAATCCCCACAGGAGTCTACAGCGTGGACGGCAGTGATGCTGTAGATGAAACCCCACAGGAGTCTACAGCGTGGACGGCATTGATGCTGTAGCTGAATCCCCACAGGAGTCTACAGCGTGGACGGCAGTGATGCTGTAGATGAAACCCCACAGGAGTCTACAGCGTGGACGGCATTGATGCTGTAGCTGAATCCCCACAGGAGTCTACAGCGTGGACGGCATTGATGCTGTAGCTGAATCCCCACAGGAGTCTACAGCGTGGACGGCAGTGATGCTGCAGCTGACCCCTACAGGGGTCTAAATCAGCATATGGATGGATCTACGCATACACTTCCCAATTGTTATAAATAAAGAAGTTCAGCAGTTTGATACACGTAGACCTGTAAGTAAAGAATGACAATATTTGACATCGTTGTTACATTGGGTAAGAACGTTTTGTGTCTTGCTAAATGTACGACCACACGTTAACTGTTAAAGTATTTGATTAAAGGCTCTCATAAATTAATACTCTTTCAACTAGATTCGTCAGCTTATACTTATTATGGCTGTCTTACCAGCATTTGGAAAGAAATATAAAATGAATCCCTTCTAAAAACATTTGTGGTGAATAGTTCGTGATTTTATTTTAGGCATTATTCACCCATCTAATTCCAAATGTATCACAACAATGCGCTAAAAGGTTGATTAATATGGCAACACTAAAATTAATCTATACTATGCGTAGAAACGCCATAAAATAACAACAAACTTTCAACTTGTAGTGTACGGGTAGAACCACTGTTATAGGTCGAGAACGTGCACGGACAGAAGCAGCATGGGGGAATCCATAGGAAAAACACACACATCGCGGTGACGCAGTTCACAACTTATACACATACAAGTTAAAAGTGTGATGTGCTGAACCTCCCTAATGTGTTTAATGCATGCCTCCACACAATGTTGCAACAGTGCAATTGCAGAATGAATCATCGAACGTGCAGCAGTATGTTATTACACTTATTATGAGTTCATTATTTTAATAATCATAACGACAACTGCAAAGAGCCAATAAGCTACACGATTCTAGTTACCTTTGTACATTAAAATAGTCTTGTTTGCTTGGAACTGAGTGTGTCAGAGCTTGCTTAAATTATGTAAATCATATTAACCTGGGGTAATAATCAAATTTATGTTTGAATTGTTATTCTTTTCAATGCATTAGCTGCCTGCATAACAATGACTGGCATACACAGAGCTTATCACACTAACAAACATGTGGGCATATCACTCCACCATAACACAAACTGATATCCATTGTAGCGTGATATATGAAAGATGTGGCAAAGTATACAGCTTACACCCATCTAAGAAATATTGGCATGTCTGCAGTTGTTTTTTGATAAACATTCATTACAGAATGGTATTACATGTGTGTGCGTGCGTGCGTGCACGTGTCTTTCAATGAAATACATTAATAACACAAAGACAAGGTTAACAAACCTGCTATCCGAGTAAAAAAAGTATTTCGTCCTTTGTCCACAACACGGCTTATGCCGAAGTCTGCCAGCTTCAACCACTCTTGTCCATTATTGAACACAATAAATGCATTCTCGGGCTGTAACATCAAAATCATCATATACATCAATTATCAGCTGCTTTATAAAAAACTATGACATTTTAGTTTTTTTATAAATCATGGTACATGACATATTCTCAAAAGGTTCACTTGGGAGATGGTAATGTGGTTTACTGTTGATCTTAACGCATGTATCTTAACGATGATATGATTGTGTATGTACACAAGTATGTGTGATGCTTCTAGTGCTGTAGTGTAGTGAGTTATTTGTAGTGAATACACTTCACATTCTCTCTTTCAGTTGCAGCAACCATCTAGCTCCTTTTTTTGGGGGGGGGGTGAAAGCGGTGAGCAAGCCTCCCTTGCTGGTGTGTAGCTTTTCCGTAGCCATGACCATAGCTTAATCTCCCAGATATACACCACGGATACTGTGGCACCAGGCTAATCCATTAGGGATCTGGGAGCACACTGGAGCCCCACATGTGCTGTGTGCAGCTATGATGTAGCTATGATCCTCTGGCGTTAAAACACACCTATCATGCCAGTACACCGACGAAAACGGTCGATATTGTTCACAGTCAGACATAGTCATACTAGTGCATATCACCACGACATACATTTCTATTTTATGAATGTCCTTTTTTGTACAGCTAAGTTTTGATCCTGCTGAACAAATGCAAACTGAACATTATTGTGCCCCTTAAAAAGTTTTGAGAATTGCTCGTGTGTGTGCGTGCGTGTGCGTGCCTGCGTGTATGTGTGGGGGAGGGCAATTCTCAAAAGGTCATCACATTATTAACAATACTGTTTTTTTTCATTTTCAAACATGCTTGGTACACTTTCAATTATTATTATTATTGGCCATATCGTGTCTCTGAATTTACTCCTACCTTTGTTGACCACATGAGTCATATAATATTCTCAAAATCACATATTCTGAAGATGTTTACATTACTTTGCTGCTGCAATTCAACGGATTTAATACGTAAGGCCTATACACTTGACCATTTAAACAATCTGTGATGAGAAAAACAATAATGCCAACCTTCAAATCTCGGTGAATGATCTTTGGTTCCTGTGTATGAAGATGACAAAGTCCAGATAGCAGATCCCTGATCAAACCAGCAGCTGTTCGTTTCCATTCGTCTTCAGATTGGTTGATCACACGGTCCAGTTCCAACCATTCTTGTAAGTTGTACTCACACAGCTCCAGGATGATGTATCCAAACCTCCCCCCATGCGGCGACGTAGTCCACTAAAAACAAGAGAGAACATATTCAATATGAAGCTGGTCATCTGTATGGGCTAAAACACGAAATTGTGTTAACATATGCTGATCTAACATGACGGAATTTGATGGATATGTAACAGGTTTATATATTTTCTTTCCCTTTCTTGCCCATATTGCAGACCAGAAGGCCGTCTTACGTTATGCTGATTGGTTGGAAGAGCTCCCCTTGTATTACTACGCAGTTATTGTACAATATTTTCGGCTGTGAGGATAATTTAACCAATATTCACCTGTTTCCTAACCAATCACATGTTTGGCTACAAAATTAAGGTTGTTGCCTCACATAAAATTAAATTTAGATAAAAGGTAATGTAGATAGAGAGTGTGTGTGTATTGAGTTTGACAAATGTACATATAATTCTAACAGTAATGTCATTCCAGGAGTTGTATACCACTCACCAGATAAGTATATAAATACATTCACAACATGTATGCATGCTATTTTAAGTATTATTCAAAAGAGATTAGTATATTAGATATGATTGGTGATTTTAACATTATTCTGCTAAAAATGTGCACCATGTCATGTCATATGTCTTTAATAAACAAACCAACTAGAGTCACTGCTACATCTACTATACGTAGGGACCCATAGACAATATTTGTACTAATAACCTAACTAATAGCATAGAAACCTTCTCTGGCATGTCATAATCTCATAATTAGTGGCCAGATTACAAACTATCAAGACCTTTGCATTTGCGTGCAGTTTGTGTGTGTGTGTGTGTGTGTGTGTGTGTGTGTGTGTGTGTGTTTGTGTGTGTGTGTGTGCAGTGTGCGTGCATGCATACAGTGCTGTGTTTGCATGCATTGCATTGCAGTAGTGTGTGTGTGTGTGTGTGTGTACGCGCACGCACATGTTTGCGTGTAGTGCAGTGCTGTGTGTTTGCGTGCATTGCAGTGGAGTATGTGTGTGTTTGCGTGCATTGCAGTGCTGTGTTTGCGTGCATTGCATTGCAGTAGTTTGTGTGCGTGCGTGCGTGCGTGCGTGCGTGCGTGCGTGCGTGCGTGCGTGCATGCAGTGCTGTGTGTTTGTGTGCATTGCAGTGGCGTGTATGTGTGTGTGTTTGCGTGCAGTGCTGTGTTTGCGTGCAGTGCTGTGCGTGCGTGCGTGCGTGCGTGCGTGCATGGGTGCAGTGCTGTCTGTATGCGTGCAGTGCAGAGCTGTGTGTGCATGTGTTTTACATTGACAATCATCATTATTCAACACTTGAAAAGAGAAAAAAGCGTAAACAATGGTGGCATAGAGGGACAACTTGGCTGGTCGAGGTGCCCCATGGCTGTGCAGGCTGACCAACGTTACGACTAAGACCAGTATCCATTGCTCCCATTGTAGGTTACGTTCGAGTGACATGGGCATTCGAAATCGTGGATAAGCGTGGAAAGAAATGACGAGAGCAAGTTTTGCGCAGTGCTACTAAATCTGGTGGCAAGAAAATGAGAGCCATGGTTGTGACTCTGACTATGATAGTGATGTTGACAATCTACACGAAACTGTCAAGAACATAGTTTCGAGCAGCCTATCACAGTCGGCTAGCACCTGCTACAGGCGAGAAAACCATCAGTCCAATGATATACAACCATATTCGAGCATTCGAAGCCTGTGATTGTTATTGCCATCAGGACGAATGGATAAAGCCGTAGTAGTGACAGAGAATTTATATGAGACCCCGATATGTTTATTTCAGAATATTATTTCATATTTATAATAGAAACAAAACGGAATTATTTTTATATACTGGGTATTTTATACTGATGATTTTGTTTGTCATACAGTAAATAAAACAACATTTAAATATAAGTCTGGGAAGTAGCACTATTGCCTAAATAAATTCATTGTCTAGTACCATTGAAATCTTACATGGATATACAAATTGTGTACTATGAAGCATTATGGTGAGAGTAATTTATATTTTGTCAAATAATTTAATTTTTCCATCAGGTAGTCTATTTGATGACACAGAAAATTACATTGCCAACATAGGGAGTGATTCAAACAGTTTGAATTTAGTTTGTGATTTTAATGCTTGAATTGGTCATTTATATAATATTGTTGTGTTTGGTAGTCATAATATGGTGATAAATGACTGCCGAAGATATAATGCAACAGTTAGTAGGAAATAATTTTAAAACGTGGGCATATATTTATTATTAAAAGTGTCTTTCGCAGTCGCGACAGCCAGCTTGCAAGAGCAGCTGGCTCTTACGCCCGTTTACACCGCTTTACGTCTGGGTTGGCCGCGATATCCATTGAGTCAGTCTGTTTGGAAATATGCGGATTTGCCCGCTGATGTCTTCGCAACCAAAGAGACCAAATGGAATGCAAAGCAGTGACTACAAGCATTTTTTGGCGCGACAAATCCTCAATGACTCCAAGTTTCTTGATCATCCTCCATTCTTCGGCAACATGCTCGGTTTCACGGTTGATAATTGTACGCTGTGTTTTTGTCGACATTGACGTACATGAACCAATCTACCAGTGCTGATGGCACGATCTCATTGACTTTGTCCAGGTAGTCATGGTCAGTTGAGATGAAGTCGGCGTCATCTGCGTATACTGCTTCGCTAGGTAAGTTGTGGTCAGCTGTTGGTCAGCTTGGAAGACACCCGTGTGGTGTCCGAAGGGCTGCTTCTAGGTACACGATGAAGAGTACCGGCGACAGCAAGTCCCCTTATGTAGTGTCGATTGTCGAGATGACATGACGTCGTCAATCCTGGCGGTGATTTTCATTTCTGATAGTTAATGGCTAACTAATTACGGAGATAGGTTAATGTCACTATGCAAAAACCTAAATGTCCACATTGTTAAATTAACGGTAGGATGCGGGTTGATAGGGACAAAGATGCTGCTACATGCAAGAATGTAAGCATTGTTGTTGATGTTCTTGTTTCTACACAATCTTTTCATGATACAGTGAATTCGAGGTTTGAAAATTTTGTAATTGTTATCTGATGGTCATAACCATGTTAAAATAGGCTTTAAATATATCCAAAATCCACTTGCTTGAACAATGGGGGGGGTTAGTTAGTTAAGCATGGTGATACTGCCGAAATTAACCAAACAATATTAGTGTCTGAAATTAGCAACCTAGCTGGCCTATTGTTTTTAACTGGCCCAGTTCCATTTTGCATTGGCCCATGTGTGTTTGAACTAGCCCCACAACATTTTTAAAATACAAATATAAGTAATAAAGTGAGAAAGTTTTTGTGCGTAATACTAAAATAGACACTGCTTTTATAATAAATATAAACCATACCAAATACTGTCGTTCATTCCTTATAAATACCAGACCAGTAAAATAAAGTAATGAATTTAATATACATTTCAATATTAATTTATTTCTGAAATAGTTACAATCGTTGAAAGAAACATTATTATTACGACGTTTCGCACGTGCTGCCACGCCCACGGTAAAGGTGCATTAACCTGGCCGAAATTATTAACACTATTAAATGACATTTTTACCTATTTTTTTCGATGTTAATATGTTCTTTGCGTCACTCCCCATCGAATCAGGTACAAAACGGACGTATATTTGTAAACAAATATTGAGTTTGCACGCACTTTTAGTGCCCAAAACAACGCTATACCGACAATTGCCGGTGTTGTTAATATGACGATCATCTGAAATGTGCTGTAACAATATCACGGTGGCATCAGAACCGGAAAGGCGATTTCACTGTCAAATATTTCGTACCGCAGTGTAAGAAAATACGAAAAATAGAAGAAAATTTAATGTTACGAAAAACTCCAAAAATCGACAATTTAATGTTAAAAAGCCCAAAAAAATCGAACCGGACAGGTGAATTCACTGACAGCTGAGGCTGCTCGTTGTGGTAATGGTGGGAAGGGAACAGGGGGGTTGTGCCAGTAGTTCCGTTGGGGGAACAGTAGATGATAAAGTGGGGAAAGACATGAGAGATGCTAGGGAGAGCTCACCTCAGCCTGGGAGGAAGCTGAGAGGAGGGAAGGTGACAGGTTGTAGGGAGACAGGACGTAAGGAGACGGGAAGGAAAGGAACGGGAGGGAAGACAACCGGAGTGAAGGAGATGGGAGTAGGGGAGACAGGAAGGAAGGAGAAGGGAGTGGGGGAGACAAGAGCGAAGGAAAGGGAAGTGGGGGAGACAGGAGGGAAGGGGTCAGGACAGAATGTGATGGAAGGGATCGAACGGAAGAGCTATTCTGCAGCAGTGATAGAGGGGGTGAGGAAGAGAGCAAGGGTGTTTGTGGGGGATTCGATAGTTAGGAAGACCGACAGAGTCTTAAACAAGGGAGATGATGTGGTGGTATGCTTGCCTGGAGCCAAAATAGAGGCGATAACTGAGAGGGTAGAAAACATCGTAGGCTCGGGTAAGGATGGATCTGTTTTAGTACACGTAGGGACAACCAACGTAGAGAGGGAGGGTACAACTGCCATAGTTAGGAAATATAGGCAGTTGGTCAGAACACTAAAACAGACGCGGGTTGAGCAGGTAATACTGTCAGGGATTTTACCAGTAATGGGCAGGAGAGGTCACAAATATCGAAATTGTCGGGGGATGGCAATTAACATGTTAGTCCAGAAGCTGTGTAGGGAAGAGGAAGGTGGATTTATGGGGAAGTTTTGTTGGGAGGGCTGATATGTACTTGAAGGATGGGCTTCATCTAAGTGGAAAGGGGGCAGCAGTATTCGCAGACGAACTTTCAGTAGCAGTAGATAGATAGTAGTAGTAGATAGTGGCATGGGTACAATGACAAATATTTTTGGTAGTAAACATTGTTTAAACTAGAAGTGCAGGGGGGTTACCTAGAGGTGTCTCAAGCAGAACAAGAGGCCACTAGTACAGACAAACCAATATCAAATCGTCCAAAAAATATCTCTGAAACAGGTTATAGATGCATATGTTTAAATGCAAGGAGCATAGTAAATAAGAAAAAACGAATTAAACATTATGGTAGAAGATATTGACCCTCACCTGAATTAGAACTGACAGGATACGTAATGTTTAGGAAATATCGAATAGGAAGAAGGGGAGGGGGAGTTATTTTATATGTTAAAGAATCTATTCAGGCTTATGAAATAAAATTAGAAAGGGGAGCAGACTGCGATGATGAAGCTGTTTGGTGCAAAATTGTTTAAGGAAATTCAAAATTAACTATTGGATTAGTTTACCGAAGTCCAATCATAAAAGAAGAGGACAACACAAAAATAAAAAACGTTATAAAGGAAGTTAGTAAAGGGGAATATATCATAATGGGAGATTTTAACCATGGACACATACTACGGAATTCTCTAGAGAGCACAGGGAGTGAGGACCAACAATTTCTATTTTTAATCCAGGATAGCTTTCTTACTCAGCACATGCTAGAACCAACCAGGGGAGAAAATGTATTATATATAGTTTTGTCATCACAAAAAGAATTAGTGGACAATGTAAAAATACTTGAACCATTGGGTAACAGTGATCATAATCAAACACATTTTGAAATCAATGTAAAATCAGAAAGTAAAAATAAGAAAACGTACAAGAGAAACTTCCACAAAGGTAACTACAAAGATATGAGAAAATACTTAGCAAAGCTAGATTGGAATAACATGCTGATGAATAAGACCGCAATTGAATGTTGGAATATTCTAAAATATGAAATTGAGAGTATCATCAATAAATTTGTTCCATTCCAAAAACAAGGAAAACGGTGTAGAAAGAAACACTTGTCAAAAGAGGCTATTAGAAAAATAGTGTTAAAACAAACTATGTGGAGTGTTTATAGGCGTACCAGAAAGGAAGAAGACTATGCAAATTACAAAGATGCACTTAATGCAGCTACAATTGAAATCAGACAATCTAAAAGACGCTATGAGCAAAAGATATTGAATGGGTATGAAAATATTGATAGAAATATGTTTTTCTCACTCAAGAAGGATAGCAGAACTAGAGGACATGAGGTAAAATTAGTAAAGGATCAATGTAGATTGGACATCAGGAAGCACTCGTTCTCACAGAGGACAATAAATGAATGGAACAAATTGTCTACAGATTGTATAACTGCTAGCAGCGTGAATATGTTTAAAAACAAAGTTGACACATATCTCAGGAGGGCGGGTTATAAGTAGATGAACATTGTTGGACTCTCGATAAGCCAATGGCTTCCTTGTCCACTTGCCATCTGGGCCTTTGGCTTGGATGGCAAATCTTGTTCTTGTTAAATCTGACACATATATATATATATATATATATATATATCATTTTGACTCGAAAGTAGGGGATAGTGAGATTCTGGAGAAAACTGAAGAAAAAGCGATAGTTCCACTGCCAAAGTGGTAGACTCTGCATATTCTGTCACCTACATGACACAGAGGTATTGTGGCTGTTGCAAGGGCCGCATGGATATTATGTGCACTTATTACTGTCTATAATAATTGTCCCACAATTTGAAATGTTGATCAAGAGATAAAATCTTCACCATCCATTTGTTAAGTTGTATGCCTTTGATGTTGTATCTATAATCATGAAACATGTTTTCATTGTTTGTTCAATAAGATACTATTCTACAGTTTGTTTTCTGTATTGAAACAGCGCCTATGCTGATAAGTGTTTATCAGTGATAGGCAGCATGTGAACCGCATGACATGCCAATTGATTAAATCCTTAAAATTAGGGTAATCAAGCACAAACTCAGCTCTGCTGGGTATATTACTATAACAATGTTTAGATATTATACTATATAACTTATTTGATATAACTTATTTCACTACAGTTGAATGTATGCCCAGAAATACCTAAAATGAGGCTAAGAATACAGAAACCCTTGTATACTTTATCAGTTGTATTTTTGTTATTAAGTGTGTCCTGCAAACTAAATACAATGTTACCTGTAGTTGCTCCTTTCTCTGACTTCTTAGTTTTGTCATGCAAGCAATATATGCTCTGTTGAGTGTCACAAATCTTGCTATGCCACGTCTCCCTCCACCTCTTCCTGTCGGTGCACTCTTTCTTCTCCCTGCACCCCTTTTCTTTCAATCCACCTCTTTCTCTTCCTGCACCTCTT
The DNA here is from genome assembly GCA_963662155.1 of Lamellibrachia columna. Taxonomy (NCBI): domain Eukaryota; kingdom Metazoa; phylum Annelida; class Polychaeta; order Sabellida; family Siboglinidae; genus Lamellibrachia; species Lamellibrachia columna. The sequence continues at coordinate 17,739,497 of OY759264.1, read as the reverse complement.
TCTTCAGAACCATTCAAACTGTGTGTGCGTGTGTGTGTGCGGGCGCGTGCGTGCATGTGTGTGAAAGGATGTGATGATGCTGAATTTGTGTTTATAACAATACATTAAACCAGGAAAAGATTACTTCTTAAATATGACATGAGAGGATCCATAATTGATAATGTTTATACTTTTTATATTCTATACTGTAGTTCAAGTTTATATAGTATATAAAATATTATTCGCTTTGATCACCAGTTGCTTTCTGGATATTTGTTGTCAAATGCTGGGTTTCTGTCTGACATAGGAGCATGTTTCCACAGGCACAATTCACATCAGGAGGGCTGACACATGTTATATATGTCATCAGATAACACACGTCTGACTCAGCCTCCGAGTTCACGGTTTCCGTGTCAGGAGGGAGAGGTCCAATGCTTCTTGGAATGTCTTTAACTACTATATTTACTCCAGCATTAAAGCGAAATGTAAAGTTAAAGCAGCTAACACGTCTGTACCATCCCAGCCCTTTCGTGAATCATGACTATAGTTCCTGAAGCACACGACGTCGTCCCTCCCGCTTCTGATTTTCCATAAACAAGAGCAGATGCACAAAGAGGGGCTACTGATACATGCATGGATGTTCCTTCTGTAAAAATGAAGGTCACTTTCAGCTCGTCTGCAATTCCAGGCCTGCTTACAGCAAAACACACTACCCCTAGCCCCCAAAACAGTTTGAATTTCCCACGAGCCAGTGGCGATGCAGTGCATCGGTCTACATCAATGATGAATGGTCACGTTAACACCGGTAAAACCTAATGTTTTACCATTTCCGCTGCAGGGCTACAACAATAATCTAACCATCACTTCAGTTGAATGTTTAACTGATAGTTTTCGCATTCCTTCCTCTATACCAGGAAATCCACATAAGTATGACTATGCAAATCACGTCTACCAGGGATAACCTGGACGTAGTGCAGCAGAAGCTGAGTAAAGAAAAGGCTAAGTGAGATATTGCAGGTCCTTTTATGCATCAGACCCCTTCCCAAAAATGGTGCCCTCACCATTAGGCTTAGTCCCCAAGAAAGAGCAAGGCAAATTCCAGCTCATTCATGACCCAAAACCAATTTAGTTAATGCCCACATACTTCCCGAATTCACCACTGTTGCTTTTGAAGTACTATATCATTGTGTCAAACAACTGGGACAAGGAGGAAGACACGGAGGTTAAGAGGAGATCACATTGAAGTTTTTAAGATATTAAATGGGTATGAAAATATTGATAGAAATATGTTTTTCTCTCTCTCCAAAAAGATAGCAGAACTAGAGGACGAGGTAAAGTTAGTAAAGGATCAGTGTAGATTGTACATCAGGAATTACTCATTCTCACAGAGGACAGCAAATGAATGGAACAAATTATCTACAGATTGTATAACCGCTAGCAGCGTGAATATGTTTAAAAATAAGTTGGACACATATCTCAGGAGGGCGGGTTACACGTAGACAAACACTGATGGACTCTCGATAAGCCAATGGCTTCCTTGTCCACTTGCCATCTGGGCCTTTGGCTTGGATGGCAAATCTTGTTAAATCTAAACTGGTGACCTTGGGTAAAGGAGCGTTCATCGCCAAAGCTGACTTACAAGATGCATTCCGTTCACCCCCTGACTATAGGACCCATCTCCAAAATTGTTGGACACTTCGTTTTTAACTTTCCCTCGATCGTTCAGGAAATATATACTTTTCCTATATGCCAATGAAGGGTCCACATCCCTTTAAGATGCAAAAAGAACTAAACTAAGCTTTCCCAAAAATATTTTGTATTTCAGAAATTTATTATTTTTGATTCAGTAATGATAATTCACCATTAGAAGGGTCTTGTGTTAAATGGAAGTGTCAAATGTGTGTACAAACTATACAATAGACCCCTACAATAGCTACTCCTACCCTACTCAACTTATTTTGTATGTTAATGAACCGATTTTTATTGTTACGCCCGATACCAAGCTCTTGTACCAATACTTAAATACTACACATTCATTATTTCCTAAAATTAGCATTGTTTAGAAAGCAGAATATAATCAACTTGATGATGAATAAATTACTTCATAGCAGTTATTTGAAGAAGTGATTTTACTTTTGATATTCGTGCTGTCCTACAAATTGTCAAACTATGACTGACAAACTTTGTTATGGACTGAGACATAATTAATGAACCTAATGACTTCAAAATAATCAAATATGTAAATAACTATATTGTTACATATTTCAATGTTTTCTCCTGGGATGTTATAGATAACACATCAAAGTGAAACCCATTTAGACGAATGTTCAGCATTTCACTAGAACTGTTACGCCTGGTACCAATCTAATCATCTGTTGCCAAAACTTGTCAACTAACTAAGACACTATTTTTTTATATTTCTGTCCTACATTTAGGAGCAAAATAACCATCAGTGTTATAATATTATATAGAAAACATATAAACTTTGCTTTAAAATGTTATCAGATGGTTGTTTTGCCCAGTACCAAGGCATGGTGATTATTGTTACATATGTACCAAACTTTAATGTTACACAGATAAAGGTAAATTCTGACCACTTTGCTCAGAGGCATCAGAAGAAGGATGTTCAAAAGCTGCTGGAGGAAATACAAGATCTGTCAAGAAGCGACATGAGTTGGATAATGGCTATAAAAAGATTATGTTAGTGAATTAAAGGAAATGTTTTCCAAGGAATATATTCCTTGGCAAAGTTTTTGTCAGACACAAAGAAAATCAATAATCAGTGCACGAGGTCAATGGCAAACTTAATGAGGACATATGTACTTGCAAATGAAATTTGTAGAAAACATTATGTCTAGCAATATTGAAAAAAATCCAGTCCGCCTAGGTCTCAACTCTGTTACACTGCATCCACTTGTAGAACTTTGCACAATTTCTGGATGAAAATAATTTAACTGCTTATTGGTATCTTAAAATGATGTTCGCATTGTAAATAGCCGAATGGATGCATGGCAGTAACACCTGGTGGAAAACTTCAGGAATGTGTACAGCATCATAGCGAAAGGATCCTCCCTCTATACAAGGAATAGTTCCTGTTATGTTGCCACGATGCCAATACCAGTACCAAGACATAGTGATGGTTGGGTGAAGACAGCAGTAAACATCAAACATGTTAGAAGTCGCAACACCAGACACGCACTTGAGTTGTGGACGTAGTCGAGGACATGGGTGTGTGTGCACAAAGAAACTAATCACATGTAGTACAAACGTGTAATAAAATGTGCAGCAGAAATATATATTGCTGTCCTGCACAGTAAACAGTTTGACATATAAGAATACATACAGGTGTATATACTTTGTCGTACCAAGCTACGGTTTTTATTGTTATGCCTGGTAGGTAAGGTAAAGTCATCCCCCAGGCATTACGCCTTAGGAAGCCATGAAGGCTTATATGGCCAGTGCTTAAACCTGGTTTCTGTAGTGCGAAGCAACTTAGAGTGCAGTTATACTGACTCTCCTGGATGGGACACTAGTCCATCGCAGGTACCTTCCAAACAGTGTTTGTACTCATTTGCAGCTGAGTAGACTGAGGCAAAGTAGGGTAAACGAAATTGCCTAAGCTTCGAAAACAAACAGTGCCCAGTGTGGGACTTGAACTCACAACCCTCGAATTTAGAGTCCAACACCTTAACCACTAGGCCACGGCCACCTGGTACCAAGCATTTTTTGTTGTATAGCAAAAAACTGTGTTCAAACCACTATCTCTAGTCAATATTATCTATAAAACATACCTGAGAAGTGCTCTGTGGGAAAGGATTATTTAAAAAGTGTGTTATAATTAAATTACCGGTTTTTATGCAACAGCACTGTGCAGACATGAGCCATTTCAAATCATATTCCCAGAACAGGGTCTCATTTTATGGATTCATAGATGTTCCCTGTTTTTTTTGTATAACATGAAGAAGAACGTAATAACTGTCGATTAACAGTATTATAATTCAATTCCAGCATTTATTTATATTTCTTTAACTCGGTACTTTGGCATGCCTGCCACTTAGTTTTAAGATTTAAACAAAGAAACTTCAGAAATATAATCTTTAGACATGTACATTCCATGCCATGCCAGTGTGCCACTGTGATTGTTGCAACGGGCCAGCACACCAGGTATTTCTATAATTTACACTTTTTAATATATATTAAGGCTTGTTAGTTGGTTTTTGCGTAGGTGTGTAATTATAATAACAATCAAATTGGGGATGGACTAAAAGATGGGCAGGATAGGGCAGACAAGGTGGGCAAGAATTAACAAGAATTCATACGATCTCTGTTCTCCCTCTTTACATGTTTGTTACTGTCGTCGTTTGTAGTTAGAATGTTACCGATTTATTAAGGGCAGGAAAGGATATAATCACTTGGCTAATGGTAAAGGTTTTCATGGAACACCATTTGTTCCTGAACACAATTACCACACAGTAAGGTGAGGAATTGAGAGGATTTGTTAGTGTTTTAACCATGTTTGATGTAACTGCATACTAAAAGTATTTGGTTTTAGCTAAATTTATTTGTCAGAGTGAGTCGACTGATTTAAATCAGATGATGTAATCGCTTGGCTAACGGTGCAGTGTTATATGTGACACCATTGTTATTGAACACAATTACCATACAACAAGGTGAGGAATTTAACAACACCAATGTACTAAATTCACACATTATATATATATATATATATAATTATATATATATATATATAATTATATCTATATTTATATATATATATATATATATCATGGTGTTGACAGGCAGAGAAGATTAAATCATGATAACATGTATAATCGATGTGGACATGCTTACCATTTAAAGACAAACCATACTATTCAGTGAGAAGTCATTACACTCGATTGAAATGTCATATTATAAAGATATCTATGTATTACTGGAATGTAAAAAAAAATCAGGTCACTGTACAAATTTTTTATCCATGGGGCATAAAGTGAATCGGAGTATGAATCACTATGAAAACAATTTTTTCCTTGTGTAAACAAATTATTCATGTTTTATATCCATCAACTACATGAAATTTACACTTTTCTACAATGCAACAATGAAAAAATAAGTTACGTTGCTTAAAATGATATCCAGCATACATACTACTGTGGTTTCGGTGCTAAAACTGAGTTCTCAATACATTGGAAATGAAAGAGAAAATTTACTTTTTTGATATTTATTGACTATTTTCGTTACAATTTAATACAGGTCATCTTTCCATAGATAGTAATGCTGAATGAGTACATCAATGATACATTAAACAAATTTCTCTACAGTCACAGCTTCAAATAATCGGCAGGATGCATAAAAATGGCAAAAACACAAATAATTAGTCACATTCTTCTCATACATGTATACCAAAATGTTTTAATCATTCATTCATTTACATCGTCCTCAACCAATTTACTAACTGTTAACATATTTTGCTTTGTAAAAAATACTTGTTAGTGTTATTTCCTCAAAAATGCCAATCTACTTTATCTACCACAGCTTTACATAAACTGGTACATTTACATTAGGTACATCAACAATTACGCTTCTAAAGGAAGAAAATCTAGACCATCTTACCACAAAAGAAATGTTATATCATTCATACAAGTTGACAAATCAGGTGGTCTTAACTCTTATGCTACAAAAATGGGAATAATACCCCATAAATACGTAAAAATTCGTGGAAATCACCGAAAAAATATTTTGTGGAAATTTTTTTTTAGCGGCATCACTGAAGTCATCAGTACAAATAATATTATTTTTTATCAAAAATCCCATCGGGATGTGGGGGGTGTGTTTCCATACATCTGTGTGTATATGATAAAATACTGACATCACTGATTATATCAATACATTCATTATTCATTCTGTTGCCCTTCATATGTTAAAAATTCAATCTTTTTTCCTACACCAATAAAAAATAAGGTCACAGATTGTACACAAATGCAAGGAAATAAGGCATAAATAGGGCAGAATGCAGGATTTGTTCTTAATAATTAAAAAGTATACGACTAGAATTACAAGTTAGCTTTAGTTTAGTTTTAATAATATGTCTGCCGACAGAAACCTAAGAATAGTCATTTCACAGTTTGCTTCAATAAAAAAAGGAAACTATGATTGTGCACAGAAACATACACATAATATATTAATAATAATATATATTTATTACAGAGCAATATCGATAAAAATAATGGAAAGCTCTTTACATAATAAACTAATGATCCAAGCTGAAGTAATTAACATCTAAAGGAAATGTCCATGAATAAAAGTAATAAATTGTATTGTAATATATATATATTTATAAATAAATATATATATGTATATATATGTATATATACATATATATACATATATATATATACATACATACATACATATAAACTTATGTATATATATTTTTTTCTGATGTGATATATATGACCGCGATGTTGGTTGGTTCGGCCCATGGCTATGGGTAATCTTTTACTTTCTTACCTAACCATGAAAAAGACCACCTAGAGTACCCAAACTTCTCCTTATATATCTACTATTCATACACACATGTCGCGTGGTCAAAAAAGTACATTAACTTTCTCAAAACTAGGCAGAATCATCCGCCCCACTCTTGGTCTTGGGCGGAAGTCTCGCCTGTTAAAATCGTACATGCAGATTTGGGCTTTCCATAGCCAAATGGCTATGGAACTAATAACTTAAGTTTTAAAACTGATATGCACTAACTGTTTCACATGTGTATTCCGTGACACACAACCGACACTTGGGCGTCAAGAAACAGAAGAAATGTGCTCCAAATAAATGTTTATGAGTACTTTTATCGGTCACATAGAAAAGATTTCACAAACAGATGCCATACTGTGCACGTGATGTTGCCTTTGGATCACATGGTGTAATGCGATTTCGTGTAGAATGAGGCCAGAGTGGGCCAGCAGCACAGACATAAATAAAACACTCGTTAGTAAGTTAGTAGTTTACAGGGGGATGATTACTGATGTAACTCTATAGCCAGCAGACGGCAATTCTCCCATTTTGTATTCGCGTTCACAAAACATCCGGTTTTCTGTGAGATGTCAGAAACATATGCGTTCTGACAAAAAGGTAATAATAATTTCACACTTTTACATGGTTATTGTCAGGTAACTTTAGTGAAATACATATAAGAATGCATACAGACATGAAATAATTATGTGTTTATTGCTCTGTTTATGGCATTTTGTAAGGTTTCATGAAAATGCATACGTTTTTGACGAACGGGTCCTTCGCCTATACAACAGCAAAAGCCAGATATAAATTTTTTTTATGGCGATTGACTTCTCAAAACGATCAAAATTTACAATAAAATAAAGCAAAAATATCGCCATCTCCTACGGCAATTATGCATAGCGCCAAGGCCAAGGCCACCGTAAAATTGATGCATATGACAAGGCGTCGTTCAGTTTCACCAAAAGTCCGTGCAACGACACTGCTACGATTTAAATCAGACATCTTTCATGCTTCAATGAAGCATGCAAGCACAAATAAAACACAGAAATACATAATTGTACGATGTTTGTACAACCACATTGAAGACAGCCTGAAAACTAATCCAAAATGATTCTGGTCATTTATTAAGGCAAATAAATGAGAAAACATTGGCATTCCCACACTTCGAGTAAACGATCAGCCAATAATAAATGATCATGATAAAGCAAATGCCCTAAACAACCAATTTAGCTCTGTATTTACCCAAGAAAAGCACCCCATCACCCAAATAGCCCCCTCTACTTACCCCAACATCCCCCTTCTCGAAATTGGCATAGATGGCATAATAAAGCAGCTGGAAAATCTAAACCAGAACAAAGCTACAGGCCCAGATGAACTCCCAGCCAGAGTCTCCTTAAAGAAACTGCAAAGCAGATAGCTCCCATCATCACCCAAATTTTCCAACAATCATACAACACAGGTAAACTTCCTAACAACTGGCTACAAGCATTAATAACTCTTATACACAAAAAGAGCCACAAATCTGACCCTGCTAACTACAGACCCATATCACTAACCTGCATCCTCTGTAAAGTAATGGAACATATCATCCTAAGCAATATGTGGAAACACCTGCACAACCATAACATCATTCTCCACTTCCAACACAGATTCCAGTCGGGACTGTCTTGTGAATCTCAACTCATAGAGACAGTCCACGACTGGATGACTCCTATGGACAACAAGACCCAAATTGACGCAATCCTGCTTGACTTTGCCAAAGCCTTCGACAAAATGCCTCACCTACATTTTCTATCAAAATTGACCTCCTATGGAATCACTGGAAACACTCAAAATTGGATCAAATCTTTTCTATCCAACCGCAAACAGAGAGTCTCAGTAAACGGTGCCCTGTCGGACATCACAGATGTCACATCTGGTGTCCCACAGGGTTCAGTTCTAGGACCTGTCCTCTTCTTACTCTACATAAATGACATAAATGGGAACATAAAATCTTCTATACGCCTGTTTGCAGATGATAGTATTTTATATCGTAAAATTTCTTCCAAAACTGACCACAAAATTCTCCAAACTGACCTAAGCCAACTCCAAACACGGTCAGACAAATGGCAAATGGAATTTAATGTATCTAAATTTGTCCACCTTTCAATAACAAACAAAACTAAACCCAGCCCACACAAGTACTCGCTTTCTGGCCAGCCATTATCCACTGTATCCAGCCACTCATACCTCGGAATAAAATTGGATTCCAAATTAACCTGGACAAATCACATCACTGACATAACTTCAAAATCTTCGAAATTTTTAGGCATGATTAAACAAACTCTTGGCCCATGTAAACCCGAAGTTAAACAAACAGCCTACAACATGCTAATCCGGCCAAAACTTGAGTACTCTTCACCCATATGGAATCCCCACACCTTTTCCAGGGTTGAAAAAATCATGATTTTTTTTTATAAAAAAAAATCGGATTTTTTTAATTTAAATCGGATTTTTTTTATTTTATTTTATTTTTTTATTTATTTTATTTTTTTAAAATCTGGTATACACAATGTCATAAAATATTTGACTATCAGGCTATCTGGTGTCAATACAGCTACACAAGTGTGTGCACTTTGTGCTTTTGTATTAAAAAACACACAAAACTTTGTTGATCTCGATGCTTGTAAACAATTATTTGTGTTAAATTCATATAAATCAGCGATTAAAAAACAGGAAGTCAAAAAAATCATAAATCAATGATTTTTTTTGGAGCAATTTAAATCATGATTTAAATCAATGATTTAAATCAAATGATTTAAATCAAACAACCCTGACCTTTTCACAAGTTAAAAGCCTTGAAAGAGTGCAACACTCTGCTGCCAGATTTTTCTACAAAATTCTAAATAACATTATTGAGATCACCCCCCTCCCTCCAGGCCTACTAACCCGCTCTCGAACCCGTGGACAATACATAGCCCCCAGGTGTCGTATAAATGCAATGGTCTTTTCATTTTATCTCCGAGCCATTCGCATATGGAATGTGATTCCATCAAAAATTACCAACATAAAAACCCAAAATCATTTCAAGAAGCTATCATGGAACTCCCTTTCACCACACCTCCTCACCTAAACTGCCTTTAAAACACAGTGCTCAGCGTAAACTTATCCATGGTGTGGGTATGGAAACTGTCTATGTGTGCATGTGGCAAGGTAGCGACAGTATCCATACACGTAACCAACCTATTAAAAATTTTCGTTTAACATCTTATACATAAGATAAATAAAACTATCAGATAAAAACAATTTCAGCAACATTAAAGATACTAGTCTTTTAGTTGTATGTACCATCCACAGCGCATGTGCACAGTCCGCCACAAACTCCTGCGTTAGCCCAAGTAGTTTAATTCTATCAATATTTTCATATCCATTCAATATCTTAAAAACTTCAATCTGATCTCCTCTTAACCTCCTTGTCTCTAGAGTTGTTAAACCACATTCTTTCAGGCGTTCTTCATAACTAAGGTCTCTAAGTTCTGGAATCATTTTAGTTGCTCTCCTTTGTATGCGTTCAAGCGTATCTATATCCTTCTTACGATATGGTCTCCATGCTTGTATACAGTATTCTAAATGAGGTCTAACTATTGCTTTATAAAGAGGTATAATTAACTTTTTTCCCTTATATGTTATGTTTCTTCTAATCAATCCAAGAATTTGATTACCCTTTGAAGCTGCAATACCACACTGCTCTGAAACTTTCATATCAGCGCTTATTGTAACTCCTAAGTCCTTTTCTTTTACAGTAGTACCAAGAACAGTAGCTCCCATTTTATAGTTTACATTCAAGTTCCCATGTCCTGTATGTAGGCATTTACATTTCCCAAAATTGAACAGCATCTGCCATTTCTCAGACCATTTCACTAATCTGTCTAGATCGTTTTGTAAATGTTGTTTATCACCATCAGTATTAACCTTTCTAAACAGTTTTGTGTCGTCCGCAAATTTCAGTACGTTACTTGTTATACTCTCGTCCAAGTCATTGATATAAATTAAGAATAATATAGGTCCTAATACTGATCCTTGAGGTACCCCACTCAAAACCGATTTCAATTTGAAACTTCTCCATCTACTACAACTCGTTGTCTTCTGTCAGTCAGCCATTGTTCTATCCAGTCAGTTATGCTATCCCCGATACATGGGCTTTTAATTTAAGTAGTAATCTTTGATGTGGCACTTTGTCAAAAGCTTTCTGAAAATCTAAGTAGATAATATCTACTGGCGATCCCACGTCTATCCACTTAGTGATTTCTTCCAAAAAACATAACATATTTGTTAAGCATGACCTTGCTTTAAGGAATCCATGTTGAGAAGAATTTAATAATTTATGCTTAACGAGGAAGTCCACCATATGGTCTTTAATTAACCTTTCTAATAATTTACAAATCACTGACGTTAAACTCACTGGTCTGTAATTCTCTGACTTATTTCGAAGTTGCTGCAGTCGAGGAGATGACGAAAAATGGAGACATGCTCTGACTCATATAATCCTCTGCCCTATTCTTTAAGTATATATCAATGTGACCCTTAAATGTGCTAATATCCTTAGTCAGACATAACTGCAGTCTCTTTAAGTTGGTTCCAGTCATTTACTATTCTGTGAGTAAATTAATAATTCCTTAGATCTAGTCTTGAGTGCATTTTACTGATTTTAAATCGATGCCCTCGTGTTGCATACCGTGCCTTATCCGTGTCAAGGAAGTCAGCAGGCAGAATTCTTTCTAACCCGTATAATATTTTGAACACCTCGGCTCTAGTAGGTCGGCTGACTCGGCTCTGAATAAGCCTTGCGATCCGTCATATCAGATATGACATGGACACGAAATATGGTGACATCATGTGGTATGTAGGTATAGTTGCTGATCATCTGCCTACATAAGAACGTCTGTTTATTGCATTACTCTCTGCATTACACGTGCCAACATGTCACACCGCGACGAAGCCAACTCGTCCCCTTTGCAACCAGCAAGTGTGCCGACACCTCTCATACCTGGTGTTAGACGACCGCAACCACTGACTTTCACCACAAATCTGACAGAAAACTGGAAGTTGTTTAAGCAGAGGTGGAACATTTACACAATCCTGTCAAGGCTGGACAGTCACCACAGAGAAACCCAGGTAGCCCTATTTCTGCACACTATGGCAGACGATACTGTGAAGATATACAATGGTTTTCACTTCGACATGGCGGAGGCGGAGCTACAGGATAGAATTGTACTGGGAATCCGCAACACCAACACGCAGACCGAACTCCTAAATTAATGCAACTTGACCTTGAAGACATGTGTCTTGATTGCAACTTGATCTGTGATTGAAATGACACTCGCATTTTTACGATGTGTGTGGTGAACGACACATTAGTGTTTGAACACTCATAAAGAGAATGTTGTGTTAGTATTAATTCAACATATGTGGATATCAGTAAGACATATCCAGTAATCTGATTCTGTAGTATTACTTTATAGCTATTCTGTTTAGTACATGAGAACTTTAGTTTAACTGTATTCATTTAGATACCAGTAAGAGTTATTCAACGTGTAATCACTTTCATATAAGTATTGTTTATTATCTAGTCAATTGCTAGAGTAGTTTATATTTTGTTTATGACTAGTATTACCAGCTAATAGAACGTAGTGTAGCTAAACACAACAATAGTTGGTGAATAACAATAGATTAGGTTGAATAACCTTTCTACACTCTACTATAAAGTGTATAAATGTTTGCGCATATTTTAGTTTTGTACTTCTCTAAAAGGAGGGAGATGTTACGCTATTATGTAGCTAGTAGCTAGATGGCGACGGTGTTGAACTAATGTTCAGAGCTGTAGTTGGGTGAATAAACATGGGTGTCGTATAGCTGACAAGTGTTTGCTAGTAGAAGTGTTTGCTGTTCGTCATGATAAGCCTTACGATCCGTTATATCGGCTCAAAATGACATGGACATGAAACAGTACCTATGTATACTTGAGAATTTAAAAAAGACAGAAAATCTCCAAATTATTTGCTGTTCCAATGACTTTATACTGGTACTGTAAAGACGTCTCAAGTCAAGACCATATCAACATATATTAGGATACTGACTTTACCTTGTATGATACAATATTGTCTTGTGCCTTTAGCTTCGCAAGAACATTCACTTCGTCTAGCATGGATTCTTTCCACTGAGGGCCTTTCTTCATCACTTCTTTCACTGCGACTTCTCGTCCATCGTTAACCAAGCCAACATACACAGTTGTGCCAGTGGACCTAAACCAAGCCATATGCCATTATAAAATATGTTTATATAGTATATACATAATCAGGTGCACTATGTCCCACAAGAAAAACCATAATAGTAAGCTTTGAGGGGTGTCTGATGGTGCCTTCTTGGTTTTAAAAATGACCGCCATTCTTGAGTATTTTCCCCCACAAGTCCAGTTGTGAATATCATACGAAGTTCATTTTAGTGGCTACACCCACATTTTCAATGCCCAATAGGTAAAAAATCACATTTTTAATTCAGCCATAGCAATTTTATTAGTGACATTTTACAACCATCTCGTTTTTCAAAATGGTCACATGTCAGCTTAAAATAATATAGCTTGAATGCATCCGTTTAGATAACATTTCATTCCCTACAAACTTAGAACATGGCTAACATACCCACCACAAAAGCGAAACATCATCAAAAGCTCAAAGAAGCAACAGGAGAAGAGTTTCATGGATTTCAAACACACCATTGATGAAGCCAATCCGTCTGCATACGAATGTGACCAGCTGATAAACATGGTTACCAAAGCTGTTTTGCCTGAGAAGATCCAGGAAGACATGAATACAATGATAGAGGTTGGAGAAGAGACATGTGTGCAGTTTGTTTCAGAATAATAACAAATGATGTAAATCTTTGGGCTCCAGTGAAAAAACTTTAGACTATGTATGTGGTCTTCAGCAGTGAAGTAGAGTTATTGTAAAGACTGGAGACAAAATAGAACACTCTTTGCTCGCATGATTGCATTCTCCAAAGCCAGATATATTGATCTTAGGCAACCAGTTGGAACCTATGAACTTCCTTTCGTACGAGGAGAATTTGCAGCAGATTGTTCCGTTTTCCATAACGCATCAGAGTGATCTGATGTCACTCGCCAAGAACGTGCCAAAAGACACACAAGTGCCAGAATGAGAGCTAAAGTATGAGATTCAAGCCGACTCAATTTGCAAACGCGTCCCCATTATCGACGTAATGGTTGATCTGCAATCAATACACAAGCCAGAGTGAATCGCCAATCGCTCTGATCTAGCAAAGCTTTTCATGGAATGAGACTGACAAAGTGCATTTGATGTTTGACAGGTAAAATGCTGGCAAAGCCCTGAAAACGTCTACATGTGAGAGAAGACTATTCAGTAACAATGCTGTAGCATATCGCATCACAGATAAACATCAATTGCCAGAGTTACCATGCATAATCTTCTAGGTCATATAAAGAACACAAACTCTTAGCATATCTAGCTAGCTAAAAATGTTCTACAACTGGCACTGAGAATAGAAAATAATGTTGTAGTGGCATGGAGTGATCATGCTGAAGCCACCCATAAACAAGTTAATGTCTCAAGTAGTCAAGACGAAGCAGACACCAAGCTAATCCTTCATTCTCTTGATGCTACATCAAAGAGGGGCCAGCTCGGTAAGGATCCACTCTCCAGATACTGGCGTTCTTGTGCTAGTTAGCTTTAAGATGTTATCCAAATATCTGCCAAGTTTTGTGTTAGGAACTGCCTACAATCATGTAGCTTGATCCCAACAAAGCTACAGCACTGCCAGATGTTCTTGCACTATCCGGGACAGAGATCGCTGGTAGAAAGGTGAAGATGATATGCTGGAAATTGCTACAAGAGAACTTCATGAAGGCGATTAGATAGTGCAAGCACTTGCACAGCTTGGTGCAACAGATAAACTATCTGAAGCCTTAATCACAGGCCATAAAGCCTATATCTACAAGCTGTATGTGTCTCACACAGAACTGACAGATGTAGCATCATTGTTAAGCTTTCTAACCATTTTTGTGTCATCCGCAAATTTCAGTACATTGCTTGTTACATTATCATTCAAGCCATTGATATATATTAAGAATAATATAGGTATTAATACTGATCCTTGTCGTACCCCACTCAAAAATGATTTCCACTTTGAAACCTCCACATCTATTACACACGAAACGGCATGAACATATATACTGTATGTAATAAACTAGATGCAGAATATATCATTCGGTAAACATAATTACAAAATGTTTATTTGCCTAAAATCATACTACCCAAACAAATGGAAAATATCAAAAACACTGCACTGCTATCTCCATTTTTATACAGTCCCAAAAGCTCCAAGCAAAAATAAGCAATGCAGTAAAGACATAATGGTTACCCATCAGCAATCTTGAATTCATCATCGAGGCATAATGCAACATGTCCAAGCCCATCAACCAATTTATCTGATGAAATTCCCTTCAGCTTCTGCAGATTGAATAGTTTATCACTCCATCTGTTGCTGTGCTTAATCCACGACACAGCCTAGAACACACGATTCATACATTCATAAAAAACAATGGATATATGTAGTATATACATTTCCGTACAAGTTTTAGGGAGCAGTTGAAACATTTTGTTTCTCAGCACCGGACTGAATATTTGAAAATAAGGAACATTAGTCCTAAGATCTTCTACAATATAGGGCTTCAAGATGCAATATAAAATATGATATTTTAAGGACACAATTTTATATGTTTTGTTGCAAGGAATCACACTTAAAGGTAGTTATTTTATAATTTGATGTATTCAATATAAAAAAATTACTTGTACAGTTAAACATCCCAAAACATAGCCAGATTAGTTGTCACAAATTAACATTTTATGTTTACAGGAATACAGTGCCCCCACTATTTCGTTAAGACAGGATTTTGACCTTAAATCTGACCTACCTGCGTACGTATGATTCACATACTGGATATTTTTATAGCTCTGTTCAGTAGATCATCAGCTTTAAATTTATTCCAATTATGATGCCATAAGAAAATGTTGAACCCCAAAATATCACCTATTTGTTTAGTGAGCGATAGTTGTCAGTGGAACTTTTTGTTAGTCATTTGTGTGTACAGAGCACGTCGACCCAGTTTATTTAATCCAACAATAATGTCGCCAAGCAGATCATTAAAGTCTTGCAAGAATATTACGCCGAGATGACCATATGACGTGTCATGAGCCCTATGTGTGCTTTATGTGCCTCTGGTTAGAAATGCGTGTGCTTAAATGCAAGGGGCTTAGTAAATAAGAAAAATGAATTAAACAATATAGTTGAAGATACCGACCCTCACATAATTGGTATAACTGAATCATGGGCCAACAAAGACATATCAGATGCTGAATTAGGACTGACAGGATACATACTGTTTAGGGGAGATTGAATAGGAAGAAGGGGAGAGGTTTTATTGTATATATTAAAGAATATATTCAGCCTTACAAAATAAAATTAGAAACGGAAGCAGATTGCGATGTTTGGTGCAATATAGTTACAGGAAATTCAACATTAACTATTGGATTAGTTTACCGAAGTCCAAACATAAATGAAGAGGACAGCACAAAAATACAAAACACTATGAAGGAAGTGAGTAAAGGGATATTGGGAGATTTTAGCCATGGACACATACAATGGAAATCTCTAGAGAGTACAGGGGATGAGAACCAACTGTTTCTATTTTTAATTCAGGATAGCTTCCTTACTCAATGCGTGCTAGAAGTAACCAGGGTAGAGAATGTATTACATATAGTTTTGTCTTAACAAAACGAATTAGTGGAAAATGTCAAAATATATTAACCATTGGGTAACAGTGATCATAATCAAATACATTTTACATCAAAGAAAATCAGAAAGTAAAAATTAAAAAATTCAGGAGAAACTTCCACAAAGGTAAATATAAGGAAATGAGAAAATAATTTTTTTATGCATATGTCAGGAGACAAGGTTGGACCATTAGAAGACAGTGCTGAAAATATCACAAGATTTTTTTAATGGCAGAAGACCTAAATGGTTACTTCAGTACAGTGTTTACCAGAGAGGACATTATTTAACTATCTCAAGTCTCAAGTAGTTATACTCCAAACAGCCCAATCTTGAGCTAACGCAGGAGTTTGGACCAACGGCTTTTAGTGTCTCTTCCGAAAGACACGGGCAAAGTGGGGTGAACGAAACTGCCCAAGTTTCGAAACGGCAGAGGTGGAATCGAACCACCGTCCTCTCAATCGACAGGCGGGTGCTCTAACCATTAGACCACCGCTCCCCTCTATCAGTTCCAGATGCTAATTTTCAGGAGGTTAAATTGGACTATTTAGGGCAGTTAATCAATCAATCAATCAGTAATTTATTTCCATCAACCAACAGTACAAATTCCATTATTACAAAATACAACACCATTCGTAACATGTAAAAAAATTAAATAAACAATAGAGTGTTGGCAGAAAGGGAATGAACAGAAGTATGATACTTATCTATGGCTCACCCCTAACCAGTATTGTTATGTACGATACAAATACAATATCTTTCAATAAATATAAATTACAAATCCATAACTAATAACTAATGCATACAGCGCCTACAACATACTAAACTTGATGCGTTGAACTGACAGAGAAAACACAAAGGAATACAAATACACATCCAAAGAAATGTTCACCAATTATTTCGCAAAAAAATGAACTTGCACGTGTATGCTTAAATGCCAGGAGCAGAGTATATAAAAAAAGCTAGTTATACATTATGTTAGCAGATACTGACCGACATGTAACAGGTATCACAGAATCATGAACAAATAAAGATATTGTAGATGCTCAGTTAGCACTGACAGGCAACGTAGAAGGAAGAGTTCCTTCAGAATGGAAAGAAGCAAACATTATGCAGCTATTTAAGAAGGGATCGATGAACAAATCAGAAAGTTACAGACCAGTGAATTTAACATCAGTTGAATTCAAATCACTAAAACCATTAATTAGAGTCCACATGGTGGAATGTCTTGTAAAACAAATGAATAAATACATCTCAACATGGGTTCCTAAAAGCAAGGTCATGTATAACCAATCTATTGGTTATACATTACAAAGTGAGCAGATGATGGGTCACCAGTGGATGCTTTTTACTTTTTTCAATAAAGTGCCATCAAAGATTGTTACTTAAACTAAAAGCCCATGGCACAGGTAATGATGTAATTAACTGGATAGAAAAGTGGCTTACACACAGAAGACAGAGAGTAATAGTAGATGGTGAGATTTCAAACATGAAATCTGTTTTGAGTGGGGTACCACTGGGATCAGTATTAGGACATATACTATTTATAATATATATATAAATGATTTTGAAGATGACATATCTAGCAAAGTACTAAAATCTGCAGATGACACAAAAGTATTCAGAAAAGTTACAAATGATACAGATAAACAAAGTTTACAGGATGATCTAGATAAATTGGTTAAATGGTCAGAAAAATGGCAAATGTTATTAAATTTTGGGAAGTGTAAATGCATACACATAGGACATGGAAACGTGGACGAAGATTATAAAATGGGGGTGCTATAATAGGTAGAACCACAAATGAAAAGGACTTAGGAGTAACACTTAGTGCTGACATGAAAGTTTCAGAGCAATGTGGGGGATTGTTGCTTCAAAAGGTAATCAAATTCTAGGGCTATCTAGGAGAACGATCACATATAAGGAGAAACAGCTAATTGTACCCTTATACAAAGTAATGGTTAGACCGCATTTGGAATATTGTATACAACCATGGAGGCCATATTGTAAGAAGGACATATAGACAAGCTAGAAACCATATCATCATATTCAGGATGTCATAGAATATTCTGTCATTCACAAACACAACTTCATCAGTGACTGATCTGACTAGCCACAATGGCAGTCCATCAACTAGTCTGGCACAATCAAAACATTATAAAAACTCGACACATTAATGTCATCACGCAGATCCCACATCAGATAAAAATGTCGAAGCTTACATCTAATTGTCAATCATGACATCTACAAGACTCACTGCAAAGCAGCATAGCAGTTGATTACGTTTGTTAAAGATGCTTACTAGTCAGCAAGCCTGAGCACTGCCAGTGTTGTCTGTGTGTTGATGGTGGCTTGTGCGCTTGCCTGAGTGCATGAGTACACATTTCTAGGAAAGTATCTGACTGTGAGTCACGTTAATTTTAAGAAGCACAAACTCACCGTTCTAGGCCTAGGATACCTCTTAGAAGTGACCTGCAAACAAATAGAATTTTTTTTTTAACATGTGCATTCATATTATATTGATGTTAATACATTAATCATGTTTTTGCTTTAAAACTATAAAACAATGTAACATATTATAAAGAAATGTCAACATTAATTTAATAAGAAATACAACAGTGTTACATCTCAGCCCATAGCACTTTAATCCCAGCGCACCTCAAAAATAAAACAGGAAAAATGCCAAAATACTTCCCCATATGATATAATAATAGGACTGTTGTATCAGCAATACTACAAATGAGCATAATGCTCAGTCATTGCGAAATTTATGACAACTTTGAGAGTACACTTGATTTAATTTTCATCATTGAAACTTGATCATCACCAGGCAACACACATGAAAAGATAGTGAGGGACCTAAGTACATCTGGATTTCATTTTGTCCCCAGTCTCAGTACCTCCAGTCTCCTTATATCTTGTCTCAATATGTCCTGTCTCTATCCGCCATGACACCTTACCTCCTCTCAGCCTCCTCCCAGGCTGAGATGAGCTATACCTAGCATATCTCCCATCCCTTCCCCCCACTTTATCATCCACTCTCCCCCCCCCCCACTGGAACCACGGCAGACAGACAGAAACATTTTTAATGTGTGCATTCATATTACAGGTGTATATTGATGTTAATACATTAATCCTGTTTTTGCTTTAAAACTATAAAAGAATGCAACATGTTGATTGATGACAAAGTCGAGAGTAAACTTTACTTACTTTTCATCATTGAAACTTGATCTACACCAGACAACACATATGAAAAGATACTGAGCAACCTAAGTACATCTGGATTTAATTTTGTCCACATTTCACACAAAAATGATGGTGAATTTGGCTACTTTACTGCATGGTACTGAAACTCACAACTCTACATTCACAACTTGTCAGATCATTCAGGAACATGGAAAATAATGTGGTTTCTAGCAGAGGCGCTTTGAAATATTTGTCATCTACAGGTATCCACCTTAAAAAAAACATAGAATGACCTGAAAAGTACTGTACAAAAGAATTCACAGACTTCATGGAACATCATAACATCCATTGAACTGTTTTCTTGGCTGACTTCGACAAACCTTCATACATCACATACACTAACACTTTCACAGACATTCTAGACTCCCTCAGTTTGATACATACTCACTAACCATCATATAGAGATACCAACACTACTGATCTAGTGTCCCTGTTGTCATGAGAACATACACATATTTCTTCAGTACATTAGATCATTGACGTGGTCAAAGACTACTTTATGAAGCTGGCCAATCCTCCAATGACATAGAAAACTATTAACTTTATCAAAAGTAAAGTAATCGTCTCCGTTTCATTCCAGGATGCCATCATATATTCCATGTCATTCACAAACACAACCTCATCAGTGGCTGATCTGTCTAACTAATATGGAAGTCAGTATACATTAATACCTTGGCACAATCGAAACATTAATGTCATCATGCAGATCCAACATCAGGTAGAGTGAATGTCGTAGCATATATCTAGTTGTCAATCATGACATCTACAATACCCACTGCATGGCAATTAAGCAGTTGATTAAGTTTGTTAAAGGTGCATACTAGTCAGCGAGCTTGAGTAGCGCCAGTGCGATCAGAAGGTGTAGTTCAATCTGTGTGCTGACAGTGGCATGCATGCGTACGTGAGTGCATGGGTACACGTTTTTAGGAAAGCATCTTCCTGTGAGTCATGTTAATTGCATAAAGCACAAACTCACCGTGTTATGCATGCTGGGCAACATGCCGGAAGTAGCCTGGAAACAGAAAAAAAAAATTTTAACTTGTGCATTAGTATTGTATTGATGTTAATAAATTAATTGTGATTTTGCTTTCAAACAATAAAAGAACGCAACATGTAAAGAAATATAAATATTAATTTAATCAGAAATACGATAGTGGGGCATCTCAGCCCATAGCAGTTCAATCGCAGTGCATCTAAAAAATAAAACTCTAAAAACAACACTTTCAAATATTTATCATCTACAGACCTCCACCTTCCATACAAAGAATGACCTCTCATGCACATACTTAACTAAATAATTTACTGACTTCACAGAACGTCATCATGAGAACATAAACTTATTCGTTCAGTAACATAGGAACATTTATGTGGTCAAACATGGCTGACTGATTCATGAACCTGGTTAACCATCCTGACTCAACAATTGGATTCTCGATAAGTCAATGGCTTCCTTGTCCACTTGCCATATGGCACATAACTAGATGCGCAGGGGGAACTGATAGAGAAAACAAAAGGGCTACTACTACAAATACACATCCAAAGAAATGTTCACCAATAATTTCGGACAATGAGCTTAAATGTTTATGCTTAAATGTCAGGAGCATAGTAAATAAAAAAGTGAGTTAGACATTATGGTAGCAGATATTGATCCTCATGTAATAGGTATCACAGAATCATGGGCAAATAAAAATATAGTAGGTGCTAAGTTAGCACTGACAGGCTATGTAATGTTTAGGAAGGATAGATGAGAAAGACGGGGAGGTGGAGTAATTTTATATATTAAAGAATCCATATGAAATAACACTGAAAAGTGAAGAAGATTGAGAGGAAGCAATTTGGTTTAACATAGTTACCAAGAGCTCAACATTAACAATAGGAGTAGTTTATCATAGTCCTAACAAAGGACAAGAGGAAGATGTAAAATTACAAAAGGCGATAAGGGAGGTGAGCAAGGGGGAATGTGTTATAACTGGTGATTTTAACCATGGCCATACACAATAGAAATCATTAGAGAGTGCTGGAGGTGATGACCATCAGTTTCTACTTCTAACACAGGATTGTTTCCTTACTCAACATGTCTTGGAACCAACCAGAGGTGGGAATGTGTTTGATTTAAGTCTTCACAAAATGAATTAGTTGACAATGTTAAAGTATACAAACCTTTGGGTTCAAGTGATCATAAACAAATCCATTTTAATGTAAAAGTAAAAACAGGGAATACATATAACAAACAATGGAAGAAGAACTTCAACAAAGGCAAACATAAAGACATGAGAACATATCTAGCAAATATAGAATGGAATAACTAGCTGAAGAACAAGACGGCAACAGAATCCTGAACTTGTTTAAAATGTGAGATTGAGGGCATTACTGAGAAATTGGTTCCATTAAGAAAACAAGGTAAAATGAACATGAAGAAACACCTGTCTAAAGAGGCTATTAGAAAAATTGCTCACAAACAGATGTTTTTGTGGGGGGTTACATAAACACACTGGAAATGTAGAAGATTATACAAACTACAGAGGCACTAAACCTAGCTACAACTGAAATTGGAAAATCCAAAAGAACCTTTGAAAACAACAGTGGAAACATAATTTCAGATGGGTTTCAAATTGCAGAGGTCGTGAATGAGTATTTCAGCTCAGTTTCTACCACAGAAGATATCAGCTCTCTTCCAGCTCCAGTTACTAAATGTGAGGGCAATAAATCAGATCATTTAGGGCTGTTATTTTTAACTCCTGAAATTATAGCAAAGAAAAATTAAGATGAAAGATAATAATTCTCCTGGAGTTGATGGGATACCACCAAAACTGCTTAAGGAAATTGTTGAGCAAATTAGTATACCACTTGCAAAAGGGTTTAACTTGTCACTAGAAGAAGGAATAGTTCCTTCAGAATGGAAAGAAGCAAACATTACGCCACTATTTAAGAAGGGATCCAGGAACAAGCCAGAAAATTACAGACAACTGAGTTTAACATCAGTTGTATGTAAATTACTCGAAACATTAATTAGAGACAACATGGTTGAATACCTTGTAAAACATAAACTAATAAATACATCTCAATATGGGTTCCTAAAAGCAAGGTCATGTCTAACTAATCTCTTGTTTTTTGGAAGAAATTATAAAGTGTGTAGATGACGGATCACCAGTGGATGTTGTCTACTTAGATTTTCAGAAAGCTTTCGATAAAGTGTCACATCAAAGATTGTTACTTAAACCAAAGGCCCATGGTATAGGTAATAATGTAATCACCTGGATAGAAAAGTGGCTTACACAAAGAAGACAGAGAGTAATAGTAGATTGTGAGATTTCAAACATGAAATCTGTTTTTTTAGTGGGGTACCACAGGGATCAGTATTAGGCCCTATACTGTTTTTAATATATATATATATATATATATATATATATACATACATACATACATATACATATATATATATATATATATATATATATATATATATATATATATATATATATATATATATATATATATATATATATAAATGATTTGGAAGATATGACATATCTAGCAAAGTACTCAAATTTGCAGATGACACAAAAGTATTCAGAAAGGTTACTAATGATACAGGGTGATCTAGATAAATTAATTAAATGGTCAAAAAAATGTGTAAATGTATACACATAGGACATGGAAATATGGACGAAGAATATAAAATGTGGGATACTGTAGTAGGTAGAACCACACAAGAAAAGGACTTAGGAGTAACATTTAGTGCTGACATGACAGTTTCAGAGCAATGTGGGATTGCTGCTTCGAAAGGAAATCAAATTCTAGGGCTAATTAGGAGAACTATCACGTATAAGGTGAAACAGCTAATTGTACCCCTGTACAAAGCAATCTTGTACTCAATCTTGCATACGTTACTGCCACTCAAAGCATTCATAGATGTAATGTGATTCATGGTGGCAATGGAAGACTTAACACATTGTAACATGATTCATGGAAGCAATGGAAGACTTAACACAGTGTAATATGATTCATGGTTGCAACAGAAGAAATAGCACATGGTGTAACATGATTCATGGTGGCAATGGAAGACATAACACAGTGTAATGTGATTCATGGTGGCAATGGAAGACTTAACACATTGTAGCATGATTCATGGTGGCAATGGAAGACTTAACAGATGGTGTAACATGATTCACAGTGGCAATGGAAGACTAACACAGTGCAACACGATTCATGGTTGCAATGGAAGACTTAACAGATGATGTAACATGAATCATGGTGACAATGGAAAACGTAACACAGTGTAACATGATTCATGGTGGCAATGGAAAACTTACCACAATGTAACATGATTCATGGTTGCAACGGAAAACTAAACACATTGTAACATGATTCATGGTGGCAATGGAAGACTTAACATATTGTAACATGATTCATGGTTGCAATGGAAGACTTAACAGATGGTGTAACATGATTCACAGTGGCAATGGATGACTTAACACAATGTAACATGATTCACAGTGGCAATGGATGACTTAACACAATGTAACACGATTCAGTAATTATGTATTGCTATTATGGTGGCAATGTTAGACACAAAATTAATTAGTTGTGATTGGGTGTTGTCTGGATAACACTGTAATATGATTCACTTAATCAGTTTGCTTTTAGATCACTCAAAACTTCCAGATGTCATATGTACCGAATCAGGACAAATGTTATATAGATTTATACAGCTCTATAAAAAAGTTAACGGTTTTGATGACTGCTTTTACATCACAACTACATTGTTTGTTCTTTGTTCAAGGTCATGTCAGTTACTGAAGGTCAATAAAATAAGAAAACACTAGACATTTCTTGATACACGTGAATATTCAATAGTTATGGCATAGGAGAAAACAGGGTGTTTCACTAATCCATATAATTTGTTAATCCAGCCAAAGCCCTTGGGATTTCTCACAGAGGGTGATAAATGAATGGAACAAACTGCCAAATGATTGTGTTAATGCTAGTAGTGTGAATATGTTTAAAAATAGAATTGACAGATATCTGATAAGGGCAGGCTATACATAGATGATAAAATTGTTGGACTCTCGATACGCCAATGGCTTCCTTGTCCACTTGCCATATGGAACTTGTTTTTTGGGATAGCAATCTTGTTAAATGTAGCTTGGGACAGCAATCTTGTTAAATATGACTAAATGACCTGGAAAACTATTAACTTAATCAAGAGTAAACTGATCATCTCTGTATCATTCCAGGATGTCATCGTATTTTCCACGTCATTCACAAACACAACCTCATCAGTGACTGATTTGACTACGGTAGCCACAATGGCAGTCCATCCATTACTACATTGGCACAATCAAGCCATTAATGTCATCAAGCAGATTCCACATCAGATAGAAAGTGAATGTCATAGCATATATTTAGTTCCCAATCATGACATCTACAATACTGTACTGCAGTGAAGCAGTTGATTAAGTTTGTTAAAGGTGCATACTTGTCAGCAAGCTTGAGCAGTGCCAGTGCAATCAGAAGGTATAGTTCAATTTGTGTGGTGGTGTGTGCGTGCGTGAGTGCTTGAGTACACAATTTTAGAAAAGCATCTGACTGGGATATATGTTAATTATATAAAGATCAAACTCACCATGCTACGCCCGCTGGGAAACCTGCTGGAAGTAGCCTGCACAAAGAGAGAAAACATTTTTTAATATTGATGTTAACACATTAGTCATGTTTTTTGCTTTCAAACAATAAAAGAATGCAATATGATATGATAGATTCGCAGGGCTGTTGTATCAGGAATACAACAATTGTGCATACTAATGCTCAGTCAGTGCGAAATTGATGAAAACATCGAGAGTAAACTTTAAGATTTATTTTCATCATTGAAACTTGATCTACACTAGGCAACACATATGACAAGATACTGAGCAATCTAAGTACACATCTAAAAAAAAAATGGTGGTGGAGTTTGCCTACTTTACTGCATGGTATTGAAACTCACAACTCTACATTCACATATTGTCAGATCATTCAGGAACATGGAAAGTAATGTGGTTTCTAGCATAGGTGCCTTAAAATACTTTTTTTTTTTAAAGAGAATGACTGGATACACACATACTTTACGAAAGAATTTGTAGACTTCATAGAACATAATATCTATTTAACTGTTTTTTTGCTGACTGCGACAAACCTTCAGATATCACATACACTAACACGGTTCACAGACTAACACGGTTCACGGACAGAACAACCTGATATATACATACTATACGAGATAATTCACAGACCTCACAGTTATGAAGAACGCCTGAAAGAATGTGGTTTAACAACTCTAGAGACAAGGAGGTTAAGAGGAGATCAGATTGAAGTTTTTAAGATATTAAATGGTTATGAAAATATTGATAGAAATATGTTTTTCTCACTCAAGAAGGATAGCAGAACTAGAGGACATGAGGTAAAATTAGTAAAGGATCAATGTAGATTGGACATCAGGAAGCACTCATTCTCACAGAGGACAATAAATGAATGGAACAAATTGTCTACAGATTGTGTAACTGCTAGCAGCGTGAATATGTTTAAAAACAAGGTTGACACATATCTCAGGAGGGCCGGGTATAAGTAAATGAACATTGTTGGACTCTCGATAAGCCAATGGCTTCCTTGTCCACTTGCCATCTGGGCCTTTGGTTTGGATGGCAAATCTTGTTAAATCTTGACTTCATAGAACATCATAACGTCCACTGAACTTTTTTCTTGGCCGACTGTTTTCTTGGTTGACTGCGACAACCCTTCAAACACTTATTTATTCAGTAACATAAGAACATTTATGTGGTCAAAGACAGCTTAGTGAAACTGGCCAATCCTCCAATGACTTGGAAAAGTATTAACTTCACAAAAATGTATCGTCTGTTTCATTCCAGGATGTCATCATATATATTCCATGTCATTCACAAACATGACCTCATCAGTGACTGATCTCACTATCGACAACGGAAATCAGTCCATTAGTACCTTGGAACAAACGAAACATTATTGTTATCACGCAGATCCCACATCAGATAGAAAGTGAATGTTGTAGCATACATCTAATTGTCAATCATGACATCTACAAAACTCACTGCATACCAGTAAGGGAGTTGAGTAACGTTGTTAAAGGTGCATACTTGTCAGCGAGCTTGAGCAGTGCCAGTGCAATCAGAAGGTGTACTTCAATCTGTATGTTGATGGTGGTGCTTGCGTGTGTGTGAATGCATGAGTACACATTTTAGAAAAGCATCTGCCTGTGATTTATTGACTGTACAAAGCTTAAACTCACCATGCTGCGCTCACTGGGAAACCTGCCGGAAGTAAACTACACAAAAACAGAAAACATTTTAATGAGTCTATTAATTTTATATTGATGGTAACACACTAATCATGATTTTGCTTTCAAACTATAAAACAAACCTTCAGATATTACGTACACTAACACGTTACCAGACTTTCTGGACTTGCTCACTAACAGTTACATAGAAATAGCCACACTACTAATCTAATGTCACTGTCATCATGAGAATATACATATATATATATATACATTGAGTTATTTTTAACAATTTTGGATTGCATATTGTTCAATATATGTATACAGATAATAGTGTCACATAATTTGCAAAGCTATGTAAACTGTAAGTGGTGATCTTGTCTTTTAATAAATCAGGTGCATTATTTATTTTATGTGGCAAACTGTACCTGAGACTTCACTTAGCAAATTCGTGGTCTACCCTGATTGTATGTATATTATATTGACCACGTGTATTAAAGTTGTGAATACTATTGTTTTGATCAAGTGGTACGTTTTATAGGTAGACAGGTAGTTTATTTTGTAAAAAAATTATGATATCATTTTAATTCCTGCAATTTTAGAATATGCTCTACCTTTAATAAGTTAAGACTTTCAAATAGTGGATTGGTATGAGCATTATATTTGCTTAAACATATTATTCAGACGGCTTTCTTTTGAAGTTTTTAAATTCTATCACATCTAAGTTAAGCCATAGTTTAGATGTGACAATATCAGAGTGTTATACAACATAATTTTTATATTAAGAGGTAACAATCATTTGAGTTTTTTTTAGGATACCTATTGTCCTCGAGCACCTATTTGAAATTTTTTTTATGTGGATTTGCCTGTTTAATTATTCATTAATACTTAGCCCTAGGAAATTGAACTCATCTACTCTATCGATATTTGTATTATCTATTTTTACATTTTGTGGGTTTATCATATTATTTCTTCTAGCTGTTTTGAAGATCATATATTTGAATTTATTTACATTTAGAGATAAGTTGTTTAATTTATGCCACTCATTAATTTTGTCGAGTTCTGTGTTGATTAAGAATTCTACATTCTTCCCACCTCTTCTTCTGTCTACCTCTTCGTCTCCCCCCTCTTACTGTACCTTGCAAGATAGTCTTTGCAAGGCCAGATGATCGTGATACGTGACCGTACCACTTCAGTTTACGCTTCTTAACTGTTGTAAGAAGGTCATCATATGGTCCGATGGCTTGTTTGATCTTGTTGTGGACAGCTTCGTTAGTAACATGGTCTTTGTATGATATGTGCAAGATCTTCCGAAACCATCTCATTTCCATGGCTTGTATCCTCTTCTGTAGATCTGCTGAGAGGGTCCATGTTTCAGAAGTGTACAGAAAGATGGATATGACAAGGGAGCGCATCAGCCTTATTTTCGAACTGACCGTAATGTTTCTGTCGTTCCATAAGGTTTCAACCTTGTTAGTGCTGCTGTTGTCTGTGCAATCCTGGCAAGTATCTCCGGTTTGGAACCCTCATCTGTGATAATTGATCCCAAGTACCTGAAGCTTATTACTGTCTCAAGTCTCTGTCCATTAGCTTTGACCTCTGTGCTGATGCCTTGTGTGTTGTTCGTCATCAGTTTGGTCTTTTCGGCACTGATCTCCATGCCGTATGATGTAGATATTTTCTCGAGGTGCTCCACCAAATTGACTAGTTCTTGTTCATCTCCTGCTAAGCCGTCGATGTCGTCAGCAAAACGAAGGTTGGTGATTGTCCTGCCTCCAATGCTGACAGTTGACAGTGCCTTGATGGTTTTCTAAAGCATCAGTCATGATCCTTTCCAGAAAAATGTTGAAGAGCGTTGGTTATAGTAGGCATCCTTGTCGAACTCCGACTGTTGTTCAAAACCAGTCTCCTATGCTGCTGTTGAAGATTACTGCACTGGTGGTATTGTCATATAGGTGTTCAATGGTTCGGACAAGCTTGGAGCCAATGTTGTACTTCCTCATGGTTGCCCACAGGGCCGCATGCCATATCTTATCAAAGGTGTTTCTCACAAAGGATTCTAAGGTTGAAGATCTGTTCACTGGTGCTCCGTCCTGCTCGAAAACCCGCTTGTTCTTCAGCGATGATCTCTTCTGCCTGGGGTTTGAATCTGTTGAGTAGTATCTTCAACATGACTTTGCTCGGATGGCTGGTGAAGCTGATTGTTCTGTAATTTTGGCACATCTGTAGGTTGCCTTTCTTGGGAAGTGTGATGATCAGTGACTGAGTCCATGGGGTGGGCCATTTTCCTGTCTGCCAGATCTTGTTGCAGATTGTTGTAAGTGTGGTAATCAAGGCTTCTCCCTCAGCTTGAACCAGTTCTGCTGGTATGTTATCAATTCCAGCTGACTTTCCTTTTTTCAGAGACTTTACTGCAGCCTCCACTTCCCCACGAAGAATGGGGTAGTCGTCGTCTTCAGTAGTCTATGGACAATTTAGTACTACTGGGTCTCCATTGGTGTTGTGGCTGTACAGTTCTGAGCAGTATTCTGTCCATCGATTGAGGATCTGCTGTTCTTCTGTCAGGCATTTCCCTGATTTGTCTTGGATAGTAGTAGTTATCCCTTTCTTCACTGATGTCAGGTCTTTCACTATTTGATAAGCCTTCTTGCTGTTGTTCTTGCTCAAGCTGTCTTCAATTTCACAGCATTGTTCTGCTATCCAGTTATCTTTTGCTCTTCTCATATCTTGTTTGATCTTCCTGTTGACTTCTCTGCATTTTGCTGCACCTTCAGGATCACATTTTGTCCTTTTCAATTCCTTTCTTTTGTCACAGAGATCTAGGATGTCTGCTGTGACCCATGGTTTCTTTGTCCTACGGTGTTTTCCAAGGATCTCGCTGGCTGTGTCAGTCACTATTTTGTTGAAGGTGTTGGTCAGCAAGTTCACGTCGGTATATTTGTCATCCAGTATGATAAGTGGTGCAAATTTCCCACCTATCATTGCTTTGAATGCTTCTGCTACATCAGGATCCTTAAGTTTCTCGATGTCAAATTTGATTCTTGTTGGCTTTGGCTTGCTGATCCTCTTCAGGCGAATGTGGAAGGATGTCATCAGCAAGTCGTGATCACTTCCGATATCTGCTCCTGGAAAGCTTCGTGTCCTGGCAATGTTCACTCCTGTGTGAAAGCGCCGTTTCACCAAGATGTAGTCGATCTGATTGTGATGTTTTCCATCTGGGCTGTGCCAGGTCCATCTTCTAGATGTTTTGTGTGGGCCAAATGTGTTAGCCAGCATCAGCTCATTGTACATTGCAAATTCGAGGAGTCTGTGACCTCTCTCATTTGTTTCCGCATTGCAGAAAGGTCCGCAAGTGTCTTGCTAGTTGTTCTTCGCATCCTTTCCTACTTTTGCATTCCAGTCTCCTAGTACAATAAGATTGTCTTTCTTTGGCGTTTCCTCTATGACTTCTTGCAGCTGGCCATAGAAATCTTCCACCTCATTGTCGTCATAATCAGACGTTGGGGCATAAACTTGTACGACTGTCATGTTGAAGGGAGTTGCCTTCAGGCGGATGGTGATGAGCCTGCTGGAGATAGGGCGACAACCCATGAGAGTGACGATGTCTTTGTGAACAAGAAACCCAACGCCTTGTTCGTGTTTGTCCTTCTTGCCACATAAGTAGACCTTGTGTCCTTCTTCGGTCGATGTTTCGCAAAAGCTTTTCCATCGCATCTCGGCGAGTCCAAGCAGATTCCATCTGTATCTCTCCATCTCATGTGTGAGTTCTTTCACTTTTCCTGCAGCTCTCAATGTCCTGACGTTCCATGCGCCGATGGTGATGTCGTTTCTTCCACGTATCTTTTTGGTAGGGGCACCAGTAGCATACTTAACACCCCCGTCCTGATGTACGGCGGGAGTCCCGGTAATTTTTGACCCGGGCTGCGACCGATCCGGTATGTGATTCAAACTGGTTTTCATAATCATGGTGTGTCTAGGGCAGATTTGCAACCTAGCGGAGCCCATCCCTCTCCAGGCTGGTTGACCACAGCCGATATCCACAAAAAAATGTGGCTCGCCTTGGTCCTGAACATGTGGTTGTTGAACTCATCTTGGAGCCCTTCCGTCCTGGCCGTTGAAGGATGTGATGTCATGTTAACATCACCGTATTTTACCCATACGTGGTAGACTCGTGGGGGTGGGAACGTCTTATTCCATCCCATACATGTCCATTGGACCTGCTCACTGCACCTTAGTACAATCAAAACATTAATGTCACACGTAGATCCCACATCAGATAAAAATGAATGTTGCAGCATATATCTAGTTGTCAATCATGACATCTACAAGACTCACTGCATAGCAGTAAAGCAGTTGATTAAGTTTGTTAAAGGTGCATACTAGTCAGCGAGCTTGAGCAGTGCTAGTGCAATCAGAAAGTGTAGTTCAATCTGTGCGTTGATGGTGGTGTGCGTGCCCTTGTATGAGTGCATAAGTACACATTTTTAGAAAAGCATCTGACTGTGATTCATGTTAATTGTATGAAGTTCAAACTCACTGGGTGACGCAAGCTGGGAAACCTGCCAGGAGTAGCCTGGAAACAGACAGAAAACATTTTAATGTGTCCAGTAATTTAGATTGAAGTTAACACATTAATCATGTTTTTACTTTCAAACTGTAAAAGAATGCAACACGTAAAGAAATATTAACATTAATTTAATCGGAAATATAATACTGTGGCATCTATATAACTTTAATCCCAGTGTATCTCAAAAATAAAACACATATGATAGAATCGCAGGATTTTGTATCATGAATATTACATCCAAGCATACTAACGCACAGTCAGTGCGAAACTGATGGCACCATCGGGAATAAACGTGGTTTATTTTCATCACTGAAACTTCATCATCACCAGACAACACATATAAAAAGGGAATGAGATATCTAAGTATATCTTGATTTAATTTTGTCCACATATAAAAAAAACTGGTGGTAGAGTTTGGCTACTTTACTACATGGTATTAGAACTCGCAACACTACATTCACAACTTGTCAGATCATTCGGGAACATGGAAAGTAATGTGGTTTATAGCAGAGACACACTGAAATATTTGTCATCAAATGCCTCCCCTTTAAAAATATTGAATGACCTGATACGCACATACTATACGAGAGAATTAGCAGACTACATAAAACATTATAGCATCCATCCAACTGTTTTCTTGGCTGACTGCGACAAACCTTCGGATATCATGTACACTAACACTTTCACAGACTTTCTGGACACCCTCAGCGTGATACATACTCACTAACCGTTACATTTAGAAATAGCCACACTACTGATCTTGTGTCTGTCGTTATGAGAACATAAAAACATATTTGTTCAGTAACATAAGAACATTTATGTTGTCAAAGGCTGCTTGATGAAGCTGGCCAATCCTCAAATGACATGGAAAACTATTAACTTTATGAAAAGTAAAGTGATCGTTTCTGTTTCATTCCATTTCATCGTATATTCCATGTCACTCACAAACACAATCTAATCAGTGACTGATCTAACACCCTAAAATGGAAATTCGTCCATTCGTAGCTTGGCACAATCAAAATATTAATCTCATCATACAGATCCCACATCAGATAGAAAGTGAATGTTGTAGCATATATTTAGTTCTCAATCATGACAACTACAATACCCACTGCATGGCAATTAAGCTGTTGATTAAGTTTGTTAAAGATGCTTACTAGTCAGCAGGCTTGAGTGCGTGTGCAATCAAAAGGTATAATTTAATCTGTGTTGATGGTGGTGTGTGCCCATGTGTGAACGCACGAGTAAAATTTTTTAGAAAAGCATCTGACTGTGAATGGAGTGGGAGTAATTATGAATGAAGAATACGATAAGGAAGTCATCAGGGTAGAGAGATGGGGAGGCAGTATCATTGCAGTGTTGACATTGGTTGGAGGACAGACAATGTGTATACTATCAGTATATGCACCACAGACAGGGAGAATGCAAGAAGAGAAGGACGCATTAGGAAGTAACTTGGAAGAAATTATCGGGCATGTGGAGCCGGAGACAGTGTTGGTTGTGGCAGGTGACATGAATGCACATGTGGGAAAGAGACAGAACAGTAAGAGATAATAGGAAAGTATGGATGGGGCTCAAGAAACAGAGAGGGACAAGACCTGGTGGAGATGCTCGCCAGAAACTAGTTGGTGGTGGTGTACTCATTCTTCCAGAAGAGGGAGTCACACAAGATAACCTACAGAAGTGGGATCAACAGAACAGAGATAGATCTGCTGATTGTCAGAAGCTGTCAGCGAAACAAGGTTAGAGACTACAAGAATTTGGCAGGAGAGCACTTAACGAGCCAACATAAACCATTGGTTTATGAAATGTGGATAGGAAGAGAAAAACAAAGGAGGAGGAAGCAAAGATCAGGTGATCAGGTGGTGGAAATGTGAAGGTGATGGAGGTGATGGAAAAATACAAAAGTGAAGTCAATAGGAAGTTCAGGCTACTTAAAGAACAAAGGGAGGATGTGGAAGCAGAGTGGACAGCATTTTAGGAAGGTTTTATTGGAACAGCTGAGGAGATGTGTGGCCGAACATCAGGAAAGCCCACACAAAGTCGAAAGAAGAAAGAACAGTGATGATGGAACACGGAGTTGAACAAGCTATACAAGAAAAGAAGGAGGCACTGAAGTGTGTTGAAGAAGTGAGTGATGCAGAAAAGACAAAGCTGAAGCAGATGTACTGGGAGAAGAAGAACGCAGCAAACAAGGCTGTTGCGAAAGCAAGATATAAGAAACAACAGGAATGGTGCGATGGAGAAGTATTTCAAGAAACTACTAAACCCAGAGGGAAATGTGACGTAGAGATACCACATTATGTAAGGAGGTGAGGCAATAAAAGAAGAAGTGGAGAAAGCTGTATAGAAGATGAAAACTGGGAAGGCTGTAGGAGTGGACGAAATGTCAGTGGAAATGGTGAAAGCAGACAGACTAGTGGGAATCAAGTGGCTGACGAGACTGTTTAATGTGTGCTTCACAACAGGAGAGATACCAACAGAGTGGCAAAAAGGAGTTATTGTGCAGATATGGAAGGGGTAAGGGGACATCCATGATCCAGGGAGATACATATTACAGATCACATTACTGTGCCAAGCATTGAAATTGATGGAAAGGATATTGGATGCTAGGGTGAGGCATGTAGTGAAGAGCAAAATCGGAGAGAATCAGCTGGGATTTAGGAAAGGGAGAGGAACGGATGATGGATTCTTTACCATCAGACAAATTATTGAGAAGAGAATTTAGAAAGGATGTAGCATTCAGTTTTGCCGATCTGGAAAAGGCATTCAACACCGTGCCGAGAGAACTTGCATCATGAGATGGATGGAGGTTGGAGAGGCAGAGGTCAGAATGGTTGAGGAAATGTACAAGGAGACAACAGCAGTGGTGAGAGCTGAAAGAGAAAAATTGGAACAATTTGGTGATGAACCTGATCAGTGGAAAGGTATCTGAACAGGAAGAACTTAAGAAGGTACTATATGCACATGACCTAGCAGTGGTGGCTGATAACAAAGAGGATTTACAGAAAACATTGCAAGAATGGAGTAACACCTTTAATGAATCTGGAGAAGACAGAAGTAATGTGGATAAGTGAACAAGAGGTGGACCTACATGTAGTTATTGACGGAAAGACCATTAAACAAGTGAACAGTTTTGTATACTTGGGCGGCACAGTGTGTGAGGATGGAGGAAGTAGTAAGGAAATACAGAGGAGAGTGCAAGCAGGAGCAGCAGCGTGGAGGGCATTATGTGGGACAGAAAACTGAAGAAACAACTAAAAGGAAAAGTGTTGGAAGCCTGCAAAGTACCAGCCAGGGATGACTGAATTACTTTAATTTTGTACTTGAGTAAAAGTAATTCACCTAAAAACTACTTGAGTAAAAGTACTTTGTAAAAAAGTACTTGAGTAAAAAGTTTAACTACTTTTCAAAAGTACTTGATGTAAAAGTAGAAGTAAAAGTAGAACACTTAGAAATATCAACAAAATCATGAGTAATATTATATAAATTACACAGCTTGCATCTGGCAACTGATTTGCAATCACTCTGCCTATAACAAAGTGTTTCAGCCAGCCTTAGCTGGTCAATCGGTCTGCCACCATTGAACACGGTGCTCACTTAGATGTTTGAAAAAATTACATTATCATTAATGAGAGCTCACAACATCAAATAATTTCAGTTAAATACAGAACTTAATTAATGATGAGGCACAACCTGTCTTTTTATCGACTTGTTCCACTGGGTATGGGAGGAGCTAGATTGTAGAACAAGCTATGTACATGCAGGTGTGATTGTATCTGAGTAGCTAGAGGGTCAGTCCAGTACTAATAGTAGTAGCCTCTCGGGGAAACTGGTCAGAGGTAATACCACCTAGCATTGTCCATAGTAAAATCAACAAAAGCATTTGATGCCTAGCTGTAAGTAAAATGCTGCTAAATGCTGATGTAAGCCAGTAAGGCCATTGCTGATAATTGGTGAAAATAGGTGATGTTTTCGATCCATGACGCACGTTCGCTCGCGAATAACAGAATTGTTTCAGTGTATGGGGATTATCAATACAATTTCAAAATCGCATTCAAGCGTTGTGTTCTTGAAGTGACATTTTATGTCCACGGCCTTGACCTGACCTATGCCAATATTTGGCAGACTTCGTTCACTGACCTATATTTAAAACAGTGGTTGCGTCGATTTCCCAAAGAGAGGTTTGTATGCAAATACGATAGCGAACTGGCCTGCGATTGGATGATATTAATAGTTTTTGCCCTGACGACTAGGCACAGTTTATGAAATGTAGTCGACGGTGGAGTGCCACTGGCAGCAGGGATTTTGCAAAAAATGTAACTAAAATATATTGCGAAGTAAATAAAAGTAACAAAGTAAAAAGTCACATTACTTTAGATACAACTACTTTGTTACAAGTAAAAGTATTTAGTAAAAATTCTACTTCGTTACATGCCAATTACTTGAAATAACTACTCAAGTATTGTAACGAAGTACGTTTACTTCATTACATGTCAACCCTGGTACCAGCCAGAGAGACAGGAGGAGAAGATGCAGATAGCAGAAAACAACTGGGTCTGAAGAATATGCAAAGTAACTCAAGACGATAAAAGAAAGATGAAGGAATTGAGAGAAGAAATTGGCCTGAAAAACCACCTAAAGATGAAAGTAGCCGAAAGCAGAATGAGACGGGCAGGACATGTGCAAAGAATGGGTGAAGACAGACTATCAAAAAGAGCATGGAAATCAGAAGAGGGTGCAGAAGAAAAAGAGGAAGCAAAGCTGCGATGGAAAGACTGTGTCAAACGAGATCTCGAAAGGGCAGGTAAGAACGGCCAAGAGTGGAAGACCATTGCAGAAGACATAGGGAGATGGAGAGCATTAGCAATGAAAGTGGAAGAAGTAACCAAGTGACTTGGACCCCACCCCGCAAGGGAGCAAGCGGAAGAAGATCTTACTGTGATTTATGTGAATTGTATAAAGCTTCAACTCACCGTGCTACGTCTGCTGAGAAACCCGCCAGAAGTAGCCTGCACAGAGACATAACATATTTTAATGTGTCCATTAATTTAATATTGATGTTAACACATTAATCATGTTTTTGATTTCAAAGTGTAAAAAGAATGCAACATGTACAGAAATATCAACATAAATTTAGTCAGAAATACAATAGTGTTACATCTCAACCCATAACACTTTAATTCTAGTGCATATCAAAAATAAAACACTAAAAAGAGCAAAATATTTCTCCGTATGATAAATTCGCAGGGCTGCTGTATAAGGAATACTACAACTGAACATAGTAATGCTCAGTCAGTGTGAAATTTATGACAACATCGAGAGTAAACTTGATTTAGTTTTTATCATTAAAACTTCATCATCACAGGGCAACACATATCAAGAAATAGCGAGGGACCTAAGTACATCTGGATTTAATTTTGTCCACATCTCACAAAAACCTGGTGGTGGGGTTTGGCCACTTTACTGCATGGTACTGAAACTCACAACTCTACATTCACAACTTGTCAGATCATTCAGGAACATGGAAAATAATGTGGTTTGTAGCAGAGGCACTTTGAAATATTTTTCATCTACAGACCTCCTCTTATTCATTCAGTCACATAGGAACATTTATGTGGTAAAATATGGCTGACTGCTTTATGAAACTGTCCTACCCTCCAATCACTCGATAACTGGACTCTCAATAAGCTTGCTATCTGGAACATGTAGTTTGGAATGACAATCTTATTAAATCTTTTTAAATGACCTGGAAAACTAAACTTCATCAAGAGTAAACTGATCGTCTCTGTTTCATTCCAGGATGTCATTGTATATTCCATGTCATTCATAAACACAACAATCAACTGTACAACAGCAGTGAAGCAATTGATTAAATTTGTTAAAGATGCTTACTAGTCAGCGAGCTTGAACAGTACCAGTGCAATCAGAAGGTATAAATCAATATGTGTGTTGATATTGGTGTGTGGCCATGTGTGAACGCACGAGTACAATTTTTTAGAAAAGCATCTGACTGTGATTCATGTTAACTGTATAAAGCTTAAACTCACCATGCTACGGCCGCTGAGAAACCCGCCAGAAGTAGCCTGCACAGAGACAGAAAAAAATTTAATGTGTCAATTAATTTTATACTGATGTTAACGCGTTAATCATGTTTTGGGTTTCAAACTGTAAAAAGAATGCAACATGTACAGAAAGATAAACATTAATTTAATCAGAAATACAAGCTAAAATGGAAGTCCATCCATTCGTACCTTGCCACAATCAAAATATTAATGTCATCATGCAGATCCCACATCAGATGGAAAATGAATGTCGTAGCATGTATTTAGTTCTCAATCATGACATCTACAATACCAACTGTACGGCAGCAGTGAAGCAGTTGATTAAGTTTGTTAAAGATGCTTACTAGTTAGTGAGTTTGAACAGTACCAGTGCAATCAGAAGGTATAAATCAATATGTGTGTTGATATTGGTGTGTGCCCATGTGTGAACACACGAGTACAATTTTTTAGAAAAGCATCTGACTGTGATTCATGTTAAATGTATAAAGCTTAAACTTACCATGCTACGGCCGCTGATAAACCCGCCAGAAGTAGCCTGCACAGAGACAGAAAACATTTTTAAACATCATTAATTTATATTGATATTAACACATTAATCATGTTTTTGCTTAGAAACAATAAAAGAATGCAACATGTACAAAAATATCACCTTTAATTTAGTAAGAAATACAATACACTTAATCCCAGTGCTTCTCAAACATAAATAAAAACACCAAAATACTTCTCCATACGATTGATTCCCACGGCTGTTATATCAGGAATACTACAACTGAGCATACTAATGCTCAGTCAGTACAAAATTGATGACAACATCAAGAGTAAACTTTATTTACGTTTCATCATTGAAACTTTATCATCACCAGGCAACACATAAAAAAATAGTGAGCGACCAAAGTAGATCTGGATTTAATTTTGTCCACATCTCACAAAAACCTGGTGGTGGAGTTTGGCTACTTTACTGCATGGTAATGAAACTCACAACTTGTCAGACATTCGGGAACATGGAAAGTAATGTGGTTTCTAGCAGATGTGCTTTGAAATACTTGTCATTTACAGACCTCCAACTTCAAAAAAAAAGAATGACCTGATCCACACATACATAAGAATTTGCAGACTTCATAGAACATCATTTGAACTGTTTTCTTGGCTTACTGCGACAAATCTTCAGATATCACCTTCACTAACAAAGTTCACAGACTTTCTGGACTCCCTCTGCTTTATATATGCTCACTAACCGTTACATACAAATAGCCACACTACTGATCTAGTGGCTCTGTCGTTATGAGAATATATACATTAGTAAAATAAGAACATTTATGTGGTCAAAGGCTGCTTGATGAAGCTGGCCAATCCTCTAATGATATGGAAAACTATTAACTTCATGAAAAGTAAAGTGATCGTTTCTGTTTCATTCCAGGATGTCATCGTATATATTCCATGTCATTCACAAACACAACCTTATCAGTGACTGATCTGACTAGTTAAAATGAAAGTCCGTCCATTAGTATCTTGGCACAATAGAAACATTAATGTCATCATGCAGGTAGAGAGTGAATGTCATAGCATATATCTAGTTGTCAATCATGACATCTACAATACCCACTGCATGGCAATTAAGCAGTTGATTAAGTTTGTTAAAGATGCTTACTAGTCAATGAGCTTGAGCAGCGCCAGTGCGATCAGAAGGTGTAGTTCAATCTGTGTGTTGATGGCGGCATGTGCACGTGCATGAATGCACATTTCAAGAAAAGCATTTTCCTGTGAGTAAAGTTAATTGTATAAAGCACAAACTCACCGTATTATGCATGCTGGGCAACATGCCGGAAGTAGCCTAGAAACAGAAAAAAAAAATGTTATGTATCCATTAGTATTGTATTGATATTAATACATTTAACATCTTTTTCCTTTCAAACTATAAAAGAATACCAAATGTAAAGAAATATAAACATTAGTTTAATCGGAAATGCGATAGTGGCACATCTCAGCCCATAGAACTATAATCCCAGTGAACCTTAAAAATAAAACTCTTAAAACAATAAAATACTTCTCCATATGATAAATTCAACTGTTTTCTTCACTGACTGTGACAAACCTTCGGATATCATGTACACTACCATGGCTCGCAGAGTCAGTGGACTAACTCAACTTTATACATGCTCACTAAACATTACATACAGATAACCTATCCACCTATCTAGTGTCTGTGTCATCATGAGAACATACACTTATTCGTTCAGTAACATAGGAACATTTATGTGGTCAAATATGGCTGACTGCTTTATGAACCTGTCCAACCCTCCAATGACTCAATAACTGGACTCTCAATAAGCCAATGGTTTCATTGCCCATCTGGAACATGTAGTTTGGAATGACAATCTTGTTAAAACTTTTTAAATGACCTGGAAAACTACACTTCATCAAACTGATCGTCTGTTTCATTCCATGATATCATCGTATATTCCATGTCATTCACAAACACAATCTCATCAGTGACTGATCTAACTAGCTAAAATGCACGTCCGTCCATTCGGTCCTTGGCACAATCGAAATATTAATGTCATCATGCAGATCCCACATCAGACAGAAAGAATGTTGTAACATATATCTAGTTCTCAATCATGACATATAGATTTAGCAAGATTTAACAAGATTTGCCATCCAAGCCCAGTGGACAAGTGGACAGGAAGCCATCGTTATTCCTAAGTCCTTTTCTTTTACAGTAGTACTTAGAACTCCGCCATGGACGGTCCAACTCCGCCATGGACGGTCCCAAGCCCGGCTGAGAAAGGAGGAGGGTTGGGCGTGGGGCTAGCACCCCCACCCTGTAAAGAAACCCAACGCTACAGAAACATTCACAACAAATAAAACTACGACGTCTGTCCTGGAAGAGGTAGGGCCTGGTTTACCAGGGCGTACGAAGTGTTGCGGTCAAAGCCGAAAGGAAGCCACAATGCCGACTACTCTTCTTTCGACCAGGAAAAATTTAAACATCGGCACATGGAATGTGCGAACAATGTACGAGGCGGGGAAAACTGTCCAAGTGGCAGCAGAAATGCGGAGATTCAACCTCGCTCTACTCGGGCTCTGCGAAACCCGATGGACCCAGTCAGGACGACTGCGACTAACAACAGGAGAGATTATGCTATACTCCGGACACGAGGAAGATGATGCCCCTCACTCAGAGGGGGTTGCCCTCTTATTGGGGAAGGAGGCACAGAGAGCACTTATTGGCTGGGAAGCCAGAGGACCGAGGTGCATAACAGCATCCTTTAGAACAAAGAACAAAAGGATTAAAATGAACATAGTGCAGTGCTACGCCCCAACCAACGACAAGACTGACGAAACCAAAGATGAATTCTACAACCAACTCCTTGATATCATGAGCAATTTAGGGGATAAAAACATCAACCTGATTATGGGAGATTTCAATGCTAAGATTGGATCGGACAACCAAGGATATGAAAATGTGATGGGAGTTCATGGGCTGGGTGTGATGAATGACAATGGGGAGCGGTTTGTGAATGCCTGTGCAATAAACAACATTGTGATTGGGGGAAGCGTGTTCACACACAAAAGAATACATAAGGCGACATGGGTATCTCCTGACCAAGTCACTGAAAATCAGATAGACCACATCGGCATAAACAAAATGTTTAGAAGATCACTACAAGACGTGCGTGTGAAGAGAGGTGCTGACGTTGCGTCTGATCACCACCTAGTAACAGCCAGGCTAAAACTCAAGCTAAGAAGAAATGGAGTAGAACAAGAAAGACAAAAGGCAAGATATAATGTGGATTTCCTGAAGGACCCAAGCACAGCAGAAGAATATAAAGTTGCATTAGCTAATAGATTCAAAGTCCTGCAAGAACTGTATGATGAAGATGAGGGAGTAGACATCAACAGCCAATGGAGTCACATCAAAGATGCAGTAAACACCACATGCGAAGAGATAATTGGAAGAAGGAAACCCCAACAGAAAGACTGGATTTCAGTAGAAA
This sequence comes from Lamellibrachia columna, assembly GCA_963662155.1. Taxonomy (NCBI): domain Eukaryota; kingdom Metazoa; phylum Annelida; class Polychaeta; order Sabellida; family Siboglinidae; genus Lamellibrachia; species Lamellibrachia columna. The sequence goes on along the minus strand of OY759264.1, from coordinate 17,697,998 downwards.
CAATGAGGAAAATACAGACCAGAAGAGACAAGAAGGAAGCAGTCAACAGCAGCCGCACAAGGGCGGCAAAGTAACAGCTCAGAAAGAGCACACTGCAGCAAATAGAGAGGTGAAGAAAAGTGTCAAAACAGACAAAAGGAACTTCGTGGAGGGACTTGCACAAGAGGCAGAAAAGGCAGCAGCTAGCAGGAACATGAAGCAACTTTACGATACAACAAGGAAGTTAGCTGGAAAGTTTAAGAAATCAGAGCGGCCAATCAGAGACAAAAATGGGATCGTCCTGATGGGGGCAGACAAACAGCTTAAAAGATGGGCAGAGCATTTTGAAGAGCTGCTCAACAGACCAGTACCGCAGAATCAACCAGACATCTAACCAGCTGAGACAGATCTCCCAATAGACTGTAATAAACCCACTAGAGAAGAGATAAAAAAAGGCAATCGCACATATGAAAAATGGGAAAGTAGCAGGCCCTGATGGTATCCCTGCAGAAGCACTAAAGGCAGATGTAAATACTTCAGTAGAAATGCTGTACAGTCTTTTTGAGGAGATCTGGGAAAAAGAAGAAATTCCAGCAGAATGGAAGGAAGGTTACCTTATCAAGATTCCCAAGAAAGGAGACCTGAGCCGCTGTGATAACTACAGAGGAATCACGTTGTTGTCAGTACCTGGGAAGATTCTAAACAGAATAATCCTAGAGAGAATGAAAGGCAAAGTGGACCAAACTCTGCGTGAACAGCAAGCAGGCTTCAGGCAGGACAGATCGTGTACTGACCAGATTGCAACACTGCGAATCATAGTGGAACAATCCATCGAATGGAACTCATCCCTATACATCAACTTTGTTGATTACGAGAAAGCCTTTGACAGTGTGGACAGGGAGACACTCTGGAAAGTGCTAAGACACTATGGGGTGCCCAAGAAACTAGTCAACATGATCAAAAACTCCTATGAAGGAATGTCATGCAGAGTCATTCATGAAGGTCAACTTACAAAGAACTTTGAGGTTAGGACGGGGGTGAGACAGGGATGCTTACTGTCACCATTTCTCTTCATTCTAGTCATAGACTGGGTCATGAAAACAGCAACCAAGGAGAAACGAAATGGAATCCAGTGGACGATGCTGACCCAACTTGATGACCTGGACTTTGCGGATGACCTTGCACTCCTGTCTCACAGCCATAGGCAGATGCAAGACAAAACAACAGAACTGGCATTGATTTCAGAGCGGGTTGGGTTGAAAATCAACAAAAGGAAAACAAAGATCCTGAGAACAAATGCTACTTGCGAAACACCAATCATGCTTGAGGGAGATACACTGGACGAGGTCAAAGACTTCAGATATCTAGGCAGCATAGTGGATACGCATGGAGGGACAGAGGCTGACGTAAAGAAAAGGATCAGCAAAGCAAGGGTAGCTTTCCACCTGTTGAGAAATGTGTGGAAGTCAAAGGTGATTGGAGAAACCACAAAAATACGCTTGTTTAACACAAATGTAAAGTCCGTGTTGCTGTACGGAGCAGAAACATGGCGAATAAACAAGACCACACTGATAAGGATCCAGACATTTGTCAACCATTGCCTGAGAAGAATTCTCCGAATACACTGGATGGACAGGGTGAGCAACAAAGACCTCTGGGATAGAACACACCAAGCCCAAATAGAGATCCTTAAGAGGAGATGGGGATGGCTTGGCCACACCTTGAGAAAGCCAAGCACAAACATAACCAGACAGGTCCTGACATGGAACCCCCAAGGCAAGAGAAAGAGGGGGAGACCAAAAAACACCTGGCGGCGTGACCTCGAGGCAGACATCACGCAAACAGGGAAGGGCTGGCAACAACTGGAGAGGATTGCCCAAGACAGGAGGCGCTGGAGAAATGTTGTGGATGGCCTATGCTCCAGGAGGAGTTAAGGGCCTAAGTAAGTAAGTAAGTAAGTAAGTACCTAGAACAGTATCTCCCATATTATAGTTTATATCCAAGTTCCCATGTCCTGTATGTAGGCATTTACATTTCTCAAAATTGAATAACATCTGCCATTTCTCTAATCTGTCTAGATCATTTTGAAAATTTTATTATCACCATCATTGTTAACTCTTCTAAAAAAATTTGCGCCATCCGCAAATTTCAGTACGTTGCTTGTTATATTATCATCCAAGTTATTGATATATATTAAGAATAATAAAGATCCTAATACCGATCCTTGTCGTACCTCACTCAACACTGATTTCCAGTTTGAAACCTCTCTATCTACTACAACACGTTGTCTTCTGTCAGTCAGCCATTGTTCTGTCCAGTTAATTACGCCATCCCGATACCATGGGCTTTTAATTTAAGTAGTAATCTTTGATGTGGCACTTTGTCAAAAGCTTTATGAAAATCTAAGTAGATAATATCAACTGGCGATCCCTTGTCTATCCACTTAGTGATTTCTTCCAAAAACCATAACATATTTGTTAAGCATGACCTCGCTTTTAGGAATCCATGTTGAGATGAATTTAATTTATGCCTAACTTGGAAGTCCACCATATGGTCTTTAATTTACCTTTCTAATTTATAAATCACTGAAGTTAAACTCAAGGGTCTGTAATTATCTGTCTTCTTTCTTGAACCCTTTTTGAATAATGGTATGATGTTTGCTTCTTTCTTTTCAAAAGGAACCACTCCCTGTTTTAATGACAAGCTGAACACTTGCAAGTGGTATACTAATTTGTTCTACTGTTTCCATTAGTAGTTTTGGGGGAATTCCATCCACCTCATGTGCCTCCGGAACTGGTAATGAGCTAATATCCTCTCTAGTAAACACTGAACTGAATTAACCATTTAGGTCTTCTACCATTAAAAAACCTTGTGATATTAAATTTCCAGCCGTCTTCTAGAGGTAACCCTTGTCTTGTACGTTTTGCTTACTCCTGACATATGCATAAAAACTCTTGCTGTCATTTTTTATGTTACATGCTAGTTTTTGCTCATAGCTTCTTTTAGACTGTCTAATTTTAGTCGTTGCTGCATTAAGTGCCTCATTGTAATTTGCATAGTCTTCATCCTTTCTGGTACGCCTATAAACCCTCCACAGTTTGCTTTAACACTATTTTATAATAGCTTCTTTTGACAAGTGTTTCTTTCTAGACCGTTTTCCTTGTTTTTTCAAGAGAACAAATTTTTCGACGGTACTCTCATATTTTATAATGTTCCAACATTCAATTGCAGTCTTATTCCTCAGCATGTTACTCCAATCTAGCTTTGCTAAGTATTTTGTCATATCTTTATAGTTACCTTTGTGGAAGTTTCTCCTGTATGTTTTTTATTTTTACTTTCTGATTTTACATTGATGTCAAAATGTATTTGATTATGATCACAGTTACCCAATGGTTCATGTATTTTTACATGGTCCACGAATTCTTTGTGTTATGATAAAACTATATCTAATACATTATCTCCCCTGGTTGGTTCTAGCACGTGCTGAGTAAGGAAGCTACTCTGAATTAAAAATAGAAATTGTTGGTCCTCATCCGCTGTACTCTCTAGAGATTTCCATTGTATGTGTTCATGGTTAGTCTCCCAGATTTTATACATTCTCCATTACTCACTTCCTTTATAGCATTTTGTATTTTTATGTTATCCTCTTCGCTTATGTTTGGACTTTGGTAAACTAATCCAATAGTTAATGTTGAATTTCCTGAAACTATCTCGCACCAAACAGCTTCATCGCAATCTGCTTCCCTTTCTAATTTATTTCATAAGCCTGAATATATTCTTTAACATATAAAATAACTCCCCCTCCCAATCTTCCTATTCGATCTCTCCTAAACATTACGGATCTTGTCAGTCCTAATTCAGCATCTGTTATGTCTATGTTGGCCCATGATTTGATTATACCAATTATGTGAGGATCAATATCTTCTACCATAATGTTTAATTCGTTTTTCTTATTTACTATGCTCCTTCCATCTAAACACACACATTTATAATCAGATTCAGAGATGTTTTCAGGACATTTTGTTAATGGTTTATGTGTACTAGTGGCCTATTGTCCAAAAATATTTGTTATGCTACACATGCCAGTATCTATTGCTGCTGAGAGTTTGTCCACAATTACTGCTGCCCCCTTTCCACTTAGATGAAGCCCATCCCTCATGGAAATATATCAGCCCTCCCAACAAAATTTCCCCACAAATCTAACTTCCTCTTCCCTACATAGCTTCTGGACTAGCATGTTAATTGCCATCGAAATTTCGATATCTCTGACCACTCCTTCCTTTTACCGGTAAAATCCCTGAGAGAATTACCTGCTCAACCCACGTCTGCTTTAGTGTTCTGACTAACTGCCTGTATTTCCTAAATATGGCAGTTGCACCCTCCTTCTCTATGTTATTTGTCCCTACATGTACTAGAATAGATCCACCCTTGCCCGAACACACAATGTTTTCTACCCTCTCAGTTATCACCTGTATGTTGGCCCCAGGAAAGCAAACCACTACATCATCTCCCTTGTTTAAGACTCTGTCGGTCTTCCTAACTATTGAGTCCCCCACAAACACCCTCGCTCTCTTCCTCATCCCCTATATCACTACCTCAGCATAGCTCTTCTGTTGGATCCCTTCTGTCCTGCACCTTACCTCCTTTCAGCCTCCTCCCAGGCTGAGGTGAGCTCTGCCTAGCATCTCTCTCATCATCTTCCCCCCACTTTAGCATCTACTGTTCCCCCACCGCAACCACTGGCATAACCCATCTGTTCCCTTTCTACCATTGCCACAAGCAGCCTCAGCTGATCCAACTCCACCTCTAGTTCCTTTATCTTCGCACATCCCCTACACTTGACAAGTCCACACAGGTGCTGCAACTGCAGCATATTAATGCCTGGTGGCCTTTACCTGCCGTTTGCATGGCGCCATCACATAATTTAGTTTTACTTTGATTGCTACGTTAGCCTTAAATAAGGCTGTTTTTGTGTTCAAAAGAACACTTTACACTGGGTTATTTATGATTTAATTAAATGTTGACAATATACTTGCTAACTATGTCCTTTCTACTAAGTTTGCCACCTAGCGAATACCAAGAATCAAAACGATGAACTCCATGTATATAAACTAACACTAAAATCCTGCTGTTAATTCCTTTTTACCAAAAACTTTTACTACAATTATGTTAGATATTGCCTTATGTATGTAATTTATGTAAATTTATTACTTTATGTCATATATATATTCAACAAAGTAAATGATAGTTCAATACACCAGTTTAATTCATGATCTGTAAACAAACCCCCTTGATCACTCGATGATTTTGAGTCTGGGAAAAATACTGCATCTGTTAACAAAAACAATTTCTTAAAATATGTCTATAAGAAGTTTGTGTATAATATATGTGTAATAGTAATACTTATTCTAACCAATATTCCACTGTATCTGACAATTCACTATGCTATCTCAATTTTCGAATGGTAAACAACCCTATTATATCGCTCACTGACTTCCCTGCTGGAGGCTGGGACTAACTTACACTAACATACTGCCTCTGACTAATTATTAACAAAAACTGTTTCCTAATATATGTCTACAATAGCTTTATGTATAGTATATATGCAATAGAAATACTTATTCAAATCGATATTCCACGGTTTTCTGTCGCTTCCCTGCACCAAAATCAAATCACTCTGCACCAAAATTCTCCCGCAAAAAAAATGCTTACTAGTCAGAGAGCTTGAACAGTGCCAGTGCAATCAGACGGTATAATTCTTTTAGAAAAACATCTGATTGGAATTCATGTTAATTGTATAAAGCTTAAACTCACCATGCTACGGCCGCTGAGAAATCCGTCGGAAGTAGCCTGCACAGAGAGAGAACACATTAATCATGCTTTTGATTTCAAACTATAAAAGAATGCAACATGTAAAGAAATATAGACTAATTTAATCAGAAATACAGTAGTGTTGCATCTCAGCCCATAGTACTTTCCAGTGTACATCAAAAATAAAACACTAAAAACACCAAAATACTTCTCCATATGATAGATTTGCAGGGCTGTTGTATCAGGAATACTACAACAGAGGATACTAATGCCCATTCAGTGCGAAATAGATGACAACATCGAGAGTAAACTTTATTTACTTTTCATCATTAAAACGTGATCTACACCAGGCAACACATATGAAAAGATACTGAGCAACCTAAGTACATCTGGATTTAATTTTGTCCACATCTCACACAAAAATGATGGTGAATTTGGCTACTTTACTGCATGGTACTGAAACTCACAACTCTACATTCACAACTTGTCAGATCATTCAGGAACGTGGAAAATAATGTGGTTTCTAGCAGAGGTGCTTTGAAATATTTGCCATCTACAAACCTCCACCTTCAAAAAAAAACACGACCTGAAACACACATACTGTACAAAAGAATTCACAGACTTCATAGACCATCATAACGTACATTGAACTGTTTTCTTGGCTCACTTAGACAAACCTTCAGACATCACATACACTAACACTTTCACAGACATTCTTGACTCCCTCAGCTTGATACATACCTGGTACTCACTAACCATCACATAGAGATAGCCACACTACTAGTATCTATGTCATCATGAGAACATACACCTATTTATTCAGTAACATAAGAACTTTTATGTGGTCAAAGACAGCTTAATTAAACTGGCCAATCCTCCAATGACATGGAAAACTATTAACTTCATCAGGGTCCGTACACCATGACAGAAACCAAATTCAAGGTTATTTCAAGGCTATTTCAAGGTTAAGGAAAGAAAACTTCAAGACCATGTAAGGTTAAACATTTAATACTGCAAACTACACCCTGGAAACAAACAACGTACAGTTCAACATCTGTCATCAGTTACAGTAATCACTGCAGGTCTTTCAGTGCTTGCGATTTGTTTGTTGCACTCTTTCGCATGGCATTGGATTTTGCCGGGAGTGTCAAGTCGCCTGTCAACTCAGCACTGGTTGCCAGTTCATCAGCTGACTTCAGCAGTGCTGCTATGTCCTGGTTGAGCCGCCTCTTCTTGGCCTCCATTTTCTCAGCTTCCTCACACTCATGCATGCTCATGCATGGAAAATCTGGTGCAGTGCCCAGAGAAATGACTTCAGATCCCATCCAGTTGCTCCGAAACCAGCTCTGAATGCATTGTGGACCACATGCAGGCCACAACTGCCGATGTCAATCAGTTTCCGTGAGCGGTCATCGTACACCTCAGCCATCAGCTTTTGGTAGGACCAATTCACATTTGGCCCATCCATGGACAGCTGGATCATGTTCGATAGGTTCATTGTACCACACTTCTCAACAAACACAACAACCATGTTTGCAGCTGTTGCATGGCCAAGAAAGGCACTGGTGAAGTATCGTGTAACCACTAGTTTTCTACCATCATCAAAGAACCTGATGTGTATGTCCATCTGTTTGTTTTGAGTGAAGCTCTCATCAAAGAGGATGACAAAACTGTCAAGCAACCACACCTGGTCCTTCAGTTGCTGGCTGAAATATGGAGCTAGTCCATGGCAGATGATGTAGGCGCTCTTCTTCTCACCACAGCTGAACGACTTTGCGATGGCGCTATCTGGGAACATAAGCTGAAACAGTCTGTCTGTTTCCATGCAGCTAACGTATGAGTAGTGAGATGACACGACTTTTATTGCCCACAGCACTTCTGCACACCAGTGATCGTCGGTTGTCACATGACTTGTGATGGATGCAGTGTTCACCGATGACTAAACACGCGCAGGTGTTACAGGCATTGACGTGGTGCACTTCCAGAAGGTGTAGGTTTTACAACACAGTACAAACACTAGACAAATTGCTATCTCATTGAATATAATATTGTACACAGTATATACATGATTATCAATGATATATATATATATATATATATATATATATATATATATATATATATATATATATATATAGTGAACTCTTTTGGGACGCGTCATGCGCCAATGGCGCGTTCCCCTGTAGAATGACGCGCATCCGTCTTAACGCTTGGGACAATTGGCGCGCGGGCTTGCCTATAGTGTTGTCACTTTGATAACACCACTTTGCTGTTGTACGTCGGTTGAAAAGTCCTTATAACCAGTAAACATATAAAGGATATACTAATTTAGTATAGTCTTATATTGCTAATATAACCACTCGTATCGTTGATGCGGCTATTTTATACGGTAGTCCTACGTTCTTGCGTCGCTCTTACCACGACTACGTGACTTCGCCTTGACAGTAGACGCAACAAACAGTGGCGCCACATAGCGGAGTCCGAATAAACACACAATGCTTACGCGGCGTTTCGTATACGCGACATTGTCGCACGTTCGCCGAAATTCAACATGCCGCCCAAAAAGAAAAGAAAACTGAATCAGCCGGACATCCGAAATGTTTTCCGTCAAAATGTAAGTATATATTCATTATATGGTGCCTTAGAACGTGTCGTTTTGTGATACAAGTAATTCGTAATTGGCATAAATCGTAACTTGCACATGACGTAATATCTCCCACGACAACCGTAGCGTCCGTATTATCTTAATTGCGTTGACATGCAATATTTATCATACATTAATTTAGGAAATACCTCATAATAACTGTCGTTCAACATCCGAATATTTAAACAATTTGGATTTGTGTCATAATACGCTTATCATCATCATGGGACGTGCCAGTGCCACAGTGGGCGCTGTATTGCCTATAATTATGCTAGTCCGTCAACGCCAGTTGTCAATACGCGGAAGTTGGACCAAGTCACAAAGTGTATTGTGTAATAAATAAAGCCAAATTTAACAGCCAAAAAACGTATATAAGCAAGGGTTATGTTGTGGTGGTTGCACGTCTGTTATTCCGTGAATAATTGTGTGTGCAAATTGCTGTACGTAGAGCTATTCTGTAGTAATTTGCTATTGTCAGTTCAATATCACCTTGTTAATAAACCAACTTTACATGTCATCACCTAGTGCAACTGTTTTGGATTATTGCAAATTATGATTAATTAATTTTACTTATTCAATTATATGTATTCAATGGTTTTTACAGACTGTAACACCGGGACAAATGACTATACCAGAGCAGACAACTGGAAGTAGACACGGACTGGAGCAAGTGACTTCGTCGGGAAGTACACCGGGGCAGGAGCAAGGGACTTTGTCTGGATGTACAGGTGAACAGGAGCAAGAGACTTTGTCTGGAGGTACACGTGGACAGGAGCAAGGGACTTTGTCACGAGCCACGCAGGGACAGGAGCAAGCAGCTTCATCGGGAACTACGCAGGGACCGGAGCAAGCGGCTTCGACGAGAAGCACAACTGGACCCACTTGGAAGTAGGGAGGTTGGAGGAGTTTGATTCCAAACTAGCATTGAAAACATGGCGCGAACATTGCCACCGCATAATCTTTGCTAACTAAAGTGATGGGTCATTCCACAGTGCCCAATGTAAAGGATGATGATTTAAGACAAAATAGAAGTGATTTCCAGTAATTTTGTCTGCAGGGAGTGTCATCCTGACTTTACATAAATTTCAACTTCTGCGGGTTCACCTGGACCAGAACAGTTGTCTTACAATTTTTTTTAGCAGTAATATTAACTCCTTGTGTAAAGCTGTTTGAAAACAGCCTTACTTTACACGGTGCTTGTGGAGGATTCCAGAATAGTTTCACTTTAAATCATTGCTTTAACATACCAATTTTGTATGTACAACATAAGTTGTTCTCTTGACATACATGATCCGCCGCATTTGTAATGTAAAACAGATCTCCGGCCAAAACTATATTAACCCAATTATCATTGAAATGACCCATACAATTTTGCTTGTATGGGCCAATTGGCCTATGCCTATTTTTTCTAGGGAGACCCCTGTATATATATATATATTATATATAATATATATATTATATATATATATTACATATGTATACAACTATAAATAGTATAATTACGACATGTCCAACAAAATATTATTTGTCAACCTATCCTGTCCGTATTATGAACATGATCCTAACTGATAATCATATTTTCTTGTCAATCATGGATACCAGCCGGCGTTGACGCGCATTAGCAAACAGCTGGAACTATTCATGTAAAGATGTATTGGCGCATTCGCTAGGTGGCGCCACATGTTCACCTGCGCTATCGACGTAACGTCCGTCAACAACCGCATCGCAGCGAATTATTGCCCATTAACGCCGACAGTTACATGCAATTATCTTTGCTTATTAATTAAGATAACTCCATACTATCATAAAACACAGGTCTTATTATTATCGCAAAGGATCATAGATACATACCTGTAGTTTCCTGTAGTCTAGTATTGCCGAATAATGTCGCTATTGAGGTTCCCGCGCGGCTCGTATTTTGTAGTTTCATATTATCAGTGTATTTTTTGCCAGCGCTGTGGCTTCTAACGGCAGATTCTCCCGTAGCTTTCACATCAAACAAACGTTTGCATATGCGGCAATGTGCCAAAATACATTTGTCGGATTTCGCGCGAGCCATTTGTTATACTCAGGATGTTTGAGCCAGTTGTCTTGAAACCTCGACTTCCCTATTTAAAGTATTTTGAAAAAATATTCGAATTACGCTCGGTGAACAAAAGGCCAATGTCTACCCGTACCAAGCGTAATGTGGTTTGTTAATCTTTACTTCTGGCCTTGTCAAAATGCAAGGCTTTTAAACGCTGCATGCCTGAATTCAAGGATTTCAAGACCTTAATTTTTAGTTGGTGAAATTCAAGGATTTGAAGGCCCCGTACGGACCCTGCTTCATGAAAGGTAAAGTGATCGTCTGTTTCATTCCAGAATGTCACCGTATATTCCATGTCATTCACAAACACAACCCATCAGTGACTGATCTGACTAGTTAAAATGTCATCATTTTAATGTCATCATGTAGATCACACATCAGATAGAGTGCGAATGTTGTAGCATATATCTAGTTGTCAATGATGACATCTACAATACCCACTGCATGGCAGTCAAGCAGTCAAGCAGTTAAGTTCATTAAACATGCTTACTAGTGCCAGTGCGATCAGAAAGTGTTGTTCAATCTGTGTGTTGGTGGTAGTGTGTGCGCATGTGTGAGTGCATCAATACACGTTTTTAGAAACCACATGTTAATTTTAAAAGCACAAACCCACCATGCTACACCTGCTGGGAGACCTTCTAGGAGTGGCCTACAAACAGACAGAAAACATTTTAACATGTGCATTAATATTATATTGATGTTATTACATTAATCACGTTTGTGCTTTCAAACTATATGCCAATGTCTGGAACAGAAGAGACTCCTCAACACCAAGTGGCAGGACAAGATCCCGGACACTTAGGTTCTTGCTCAATCAGGCCTACCCAGCATACACACCATCCTGATGCAGTCTCAGTTATGATGGGCAGGCCATATAGCTCGCATGTCAGACCACCAGCTGCCAAAAAGACTCTTCTACGGTGAGTTACAAGACGGTAAGCGCTCACAAGGAGGGCAAAAGAAATGTTTCAAAGACAATCTGAAGATCTCTGTGAAAGCGTTTACCATCAACCCTAACACCTGGAAACATACTGCTCAGGACCGTGCTGAGTGGCACTCCTCCCTGTGCAAAGGCGCTGCAATCTGTGAGGCAAACAGAACTGCTGCAGCAGAAAAACAGAGGCAAGACATAAAGTCAAGAGCCGGCGACCCACTGACAACACATGTGGCTGCCATCCCCTGTCCACACTGCCAGAGATTCTTCCAGACACAGATTGGTCTTTTCAGCCACATGCGTTCTGACAGATCAATCCAGTCCTTCAACTCCCGGATGACTGTAGTGTTCCTCACCTCTTCGCAATGGACGAACGACAACGATGTTACCACCAGATCATACATTTATTTGTTCAGTCGCATAAGAGTGTTCCTCTGATCACACGGGGGCTGCCCCTCTGACGACCAGGTAAATCACTAATGTAATCAAGTATAAATCGATCATGTTATTCACAAGCCAAGTGTCATCAGTGACTGGTCTGAACAGCCAGTGCAATAACCTCTGATCTCAACTTGGTGGGCAACATGTTCTCTACATACTTGACGAATGACGCATGTCTGTTTGTGCCATGGCACAACCCAAACATTAATATCACCAAACAGATCCAACATCAGATGGAACGTGAATGGCATAGCATTCCTATGTTTGTCAACCATGAGATCAACAAGACTCAGTGCACGGTAGTAAAGCACTTGTTTTGGTTTGCTACAACTGTCTGTTAGTCAGAGAGCTTGAGCAGTACCAGTGTGATCACGTGGCAGTGTTCAATCTGTACGATGGTGGTGGCATGTATGCATGCGTTCATGCATGTATGCATGCATGTGCAGACAATTCTAGAAATGCATCTCACTGTGAGTTATGTTAATTTTATGAAACACAAACTTACCATGACAGACCTTCTGGGTTGTAAGATAGGTGGCTGCAAACAGAGGGGAAAATGTTGATGTGTGCATCAATATTAAATTGATGTTAAACAGAAATCACATTAATGCACTCAACCTGTAACATACAGCAATTTGTAAAGAAATATTCAAATTAGTTTAATCATAAATATAATGAATGTAAAATTGAGCGTGTCAATTATCAATCAGTGTAAAAGAAGGTCGATCTCTAAATTTATTGCATCATCAAGTGTGGTTTCGCTTTATATGTCATCACTGAAACTTGGCTATCACCAGGCGACAAGGATGACAACTGTGAGATTCCTTAGTAATTAAATTATGTTTCCTGTGTGAAATATGACCTTCCCCTAATCGGGTCGTCTTGTGTGCGTGTCTTCAACTCGTTAGATCCGCACTCGATTCGTAACCCGCTAGATTCAACGAACAAAGCGTATGCCAACAGCATTATTGTTCTCCTTCACTTCATCTCCAATCTTCAAAATGTTAGTAACTGATCTACAAAGTGTCAGTAATCAATCTTCAAAGTATTAGTTATATTTTTAGGAAAGGAGTAACTTAGAGTATGGACCATATCTGAAAAAGATATGGGTATTTATTGACATTAGTCTTCAAGTAACTTCTGGTAAGACCGTTCTTCCCTTTATTCATACGAACAATATTATTTGGTGATTGCTATGTACATGATTTATTTAAGAATATCATGTGTTATTAATTGAATATCTTTGGGTTGTAACCTTATATTTTATTGTGTGTAAAAAAAATTGCAAACTTGACCCCTGCTTTCGTATCTTCTATACCATACAGATACATATTGCTATGTTGTTTAGAATTTCATATCCTATTCCAAAGACCCAAAAGATCAACTATGTCATGTCAGTTGCATCACCGTGTTCATGATTACTAATCTACAAGTAGAGTGACAATGGGTAACCTTTTCTGGTGAAAAACAAATGATAATAATATTATAAAATAATATTTTGTTTAATTTAATCTTTTTTTCAAATCTCAGAGAACAGTAGTGCACATTTTCTTAATGAAATCACTTTTAAGTGTTTTTGTGACAATTTACCAGAAGTGCTCGATCTGTATATTTTGACCACCTCCTCCGGTCTTCTTCAGCAGACTGCAGTTACAGATGTGTCACATGACCAATGTCATGTGACACAAGCTGGAGCAGGACTGGTGGGAGGTCCTGGCCAACGTCTCGGTTCAGCAAAGTGTGGGGTAGTATATGACATACAATGCCCAGAATGTGACCAACACTATATAGGAGAAACAGCCAAAATACTTGGCACAAGAATTAAAGAACATCTATCTTGTCGCCAACCCCTATCAGTTATAAGTGAACACAAACTGAACACAGGCCATCAGTTTTCTATGAAGGACGTTAAAATTCTAGTCCATGAGGAGAACTGGCACAGGAGGAAAATAAAGGAGGCGATTAACATCCACAGAGAGAAACCTACACTGAACTAAGACGTTGGCCAGGAACTGCCACCAGTCCTGCTCCAGCTTGTGTCACATGACATTGGTTATATGACACATCCATAACGGCAGTCCGCGGGAGGCGGTTGAATTTCTTGAGAGGTAATTATGTTTAATATCCATTGAACTGTTTTCTTGGCTTACTGCGACAAACCTTCAGATATCACGTATACTAACATCGTGTGTGCGCGCGTGCGTGAGTGCATGAGAACATATTTTTAGAACAGCGTCTTCCTGTGAGTCATGCTAATTGTATAAAGCATAAACCCACCGTGTTGCACATGCTGGAAAACACACCGGAAGTAGCCTGGAAACAGACAGAAAAATTTTAACGTGTGCATTAATATTGTATTGATGTTAATGTATTAATCATGTTTTTGCTGTCAAACTATAAAAGAATGCAACATGTAAAGAAATATAAACATTGTTAAAGGTGCATACTAGTCAGCGAGCTTGAGCAGTGCCAATGCGATCAGTGTAGTTCAATCTGTGGTGTGTGCGCGTGTGTGCGCGTGTGTGAGTGCATGAATACACATTTTTAGAAAAGCATCTTCCTGTGAGTCATGCTAATTGTATAAAGCACAAACTCACCTTGTTACGCATGTTGGGCAACACACCGGAAGTAGCCTTGAAACAGACAGAAAACATTTTAATATGTACATTAGTATAGTATTGATACATTAATAATGTTTTTACTTTCAAACTATAAAAGAATGCAACATGTAAAGAAACATAAACATTAATTTAATCGGAAGTACGATAGTGGGGCATCTAAACTATACATTCCCAGGTCTTTCGGGAACATGGGCAGTAATGTGGTTTCTAGCAGAGGGGCTTTGAAATACTTGTCATCTACAGACCTCCACCTTCCATAAAAAGAAACATCTGTCATGCACATACATTACAACAGAATTTGCAGACTTCATACAACATTATTAATCATGTTAGCTAAAAAGAAACCAGCTCACTAAACAAGCTGGTTCTAGGACACTAACTAAACTGATAATAAACAAATACACAAACGGTACTGGGCGAACATGAAGATGTCATTGGTTTTTTATGACTGTCATAGTTTAGTAAATTAATATTATAATCCCCTATCAAATAAACTGTTTTATTTTCATTTGAGATTTTATCATGGATTTATATTTTACTGATAAATAAATCAAGATCTGCATGGGGAGGAGAGTTGGGACGATAAATTACACCCACTATTATAGGTTTATTTTTATTAGCTTGAAGTCCAAAAAAATAGATTCAAATACATGAGGAATGAATATTGAGAGACGTTCACATTTGAAGTATGTAAATCTTTCATTAATATATAGCCCAACTCCACCATGCCGATCATCTGTATCAAATATTGTGTTGAATAGTAAACTGTGATAAGCATTTATATTGTACCATAGGACGTCTTGAATTCTAAATACTTATGTCATGCTGATTAAATCTAGTGTGAGACCTTTGAAGACATTAAAAAGTAATTCGTGTACAGAATCGCAACGGGCCTCTAAGCTATGACAGTTGATACAGAACAACGACATAGATATATTTCTAGAAATAAATGATTTTGAAAATTCAACTGAAGAAAAATATTTGCACTCGTTTGTATTCATAGAAAACATGGAATCATTATATGTTTCATCTTCTTAGTGGTTAGCCTCTTTGTATAATTTTTTAAGTCAAAGTGTTTATTAGTTTGGATCCGGTCAAAATTAATCGATTCAACCATTTACAAATCCAACATTAAAGCATACCACATGAACCCAACTTCCCCAATTCGTTGTTTGTACAATACTAACCATAAGAACAAAGAAGATTAAGTGAACATAATTACACTGTGAGAACATAATATGACATACATTATCAATGTATACCATTTGAACAGCAGCATATTTGCAATGAAAATGACTGGTCTGAACAGCCAGTGCAATAACCTCTGATCTCAACTTGGTGGACAACATGTTCTCTACATATATATATATATATATATATATATATATATATATATATATATATATATATATATATATATACGTATGTATGTTAGTGCCATGGCACAATCCAAACATTAATATCACCAAACAGATCCAACATCAGATGGAACGTGAATGGCATAGCATCCCTATGTTTGTCAACCATGAGATGAACAAGACTCGGTGCACGGTAGTAAAGCACTTGTTTTGGTTTGCTACAACTGTCTGTTAGTCAGAAAGCTTGAACAGTACCAGTGTGATCACGTGGCAGTGTTCAATCTGTATGATGGTGGTGGCATGTATGCATGCGTTCATGCATGTGTGCATGCATATGCAGACAATTCTAGAAAAGCATCTCACTGTGAGTTATGTTAATTTTATGAAACACAAACTTACCATGACAGACCTTCTGGGTTGTAAGATAGGTGGCTGCAAACAGAGGGGAAAATGTTGATGTGTGCATCAATATTAAATTGATGTTCAACAGAAATCACATTAATGCACTCAGCCTGTAACATACAGCAATTTGTACAGAAATATTCAAATTAGTTTAATCATAAATATAACAACTATAAAATTTAATTATCAATCTGTACAAAAGATCGATCCCCTAAATTGATCGCATCATCAAGGGTGGATATGTTTTATATGTCATCACTGAAACTTGGCTATCACCAGGCGACAAGGACGACACAACTGTCAGATTCCTTAATAATAAAGTTCTGGTTCCTGTGTGAAAAATTACAAACATGACCTTCCCATAATCGGGTCATCTTGCGTGAGTTTCTTCAACTCGTTAGATCTGCACTTATATTAAATTCAGAAGCTCGGATGATGTTGTTCGTATGGCGCAGTGAAGAAAAGTGATTCAAAACATGGTCCCGCTCGCTATCTGCAAATTTCCCCAGCATGCACTGCTGGCCAGTAATATTTCCTGAAAAAGTCACATGATCGGTTGGTGTAATTGGGCCCGCTTAATTAAGCGCCTTACTGATAGAGGGGTGTGCAGGATAGAGATGGGAACAGGTTGTTTTGTTAAACACACCTAGCTAATCAGCTAGGTGCTCGCTGCCCAGCCCCACAAAAAAGCTTTTCATCCTATAGGCCAAAAATTCATGTACATTTATTTATTTAAGAATATCATGTGTTATTAAATTAATATCTTTCGGTTATAACATTATATTTTATTGTGTGTAAAAAATTTGCAACTTGACACCTGTTTTCATATTTTCTATATCATACAGATACATATTGCCACGTTCTTTAGAATTTCATATCCTCTTGCAAAGACCCAAAAGATCCATTATATCACGTCAGTCCAATCAAACAAATGTGCATTGAAACAATAGTGAAAAATATTGTGATACCCTATTAACACACAAAAAAATCCTCTTCAACCTTTTCTGTTGGCCGAAATTGCATCAAGTTAAGGTACTCACCACTTCTATGCTAATAACAAATTTGAAAACTGTTGCACAGACATTGACACTTCTAAGCATATGAACATCAGTCTTGAAATTAGTGATGGAAGTTCAATACACACGTCAAAGATGCCAAATCAAGTAGGTGCCACCACATATATGCATTATTTTTTTCATAGTTTATCGTAGACAGTACCATTGGTGACTATTAATTTGACCATAAATTGGCTGACTGTTTTATGAACCTGGCCAACACAAATAAAACAGATAGAAAGTGAATGGCATAGTACATCTCTGTCAACAATGAAATCGACAAGTACATGGCAGAAAATGCACTTGTCTAGGTCTGCAACACCTACTTACTAATCAGCAAGCTTGAGCAGTACCAGTGTGATCAGATGACAGTGTTCAATCTGTACGAAGGTGGTGGTGTGTATGTATGTATTCATGCAAGTGAGTGTGCAAGTGCAGATAGTTCTAGAAGAGCACATGACTGAGTGATGTTAATTTTATGAAACACAAACTTACCATGGCAGACCTTCTGGGTTGTGAGAGAGGGGGCTGCAAACAGAGAGAACAATCTTCGTGTGTGCATCAATATTAAATTATATCAAAAAATAAACAACATTTATGCACTCAGCCTGTAACAAGCAGCAATTTGTAAAGAAATATAAAAATTGTTTAATCGTAAATACAACGACAATGGTGCATCTTAGCCCAAACAACACATGAAAAGATAGCGAGGGACATCTGGATTTAATTTTGTCCATCTCTCACAAAAAACTGATGGTGGAATTTAGCTACTTTACTGCATGGTATTGAAACTCACAACTGTACATTCACAACTTGTCAGATCATTTGAGAATATGGACAGCAATGTGGTTTATAGCAGAGGCACTTCTAAAAAAATAACGACTTTAATCCATTCAACTGTTTTCTTGACCGACTTCGACAAACCTTCAGATGTCGCAGTCGGCCAAGAAAACAGTTGAATGGATGCTATGATGTTCTATGAAGGTCGTTCTTTTTTGGAAGCGCCTCTGCTATAGCATTCCGCCTTAAGCACCTCCGCTGACCGCTCAGTGGCATATCTAGGATCTCGCAAAGGTATGGCCAAAGGGGGGTCGAACTTAGTCACCCATTACCCATTTACTATGCTACCATGTAGTGGTGCAACGGGCACTGTGATCACGTGATGATGGTAAACATAACAACAGTTCTGGCATGTCTACGATTATCGATATAATCAGGTTTCAATGGCCAATTCTGGACAAAAGCAACACAAATATTGCTGAATAATGGTTGCTGACGTAGACGATACAGACACCCTGAGGGTGTCTGAGATGCTGAGGATTCCTACATGCCGTGGGCCAATTTCATGTTGCCTACTTAAACTACACAGTTGCTCAGTACTATCATGGTGTGCGGAAACTCTTATCGTAGCGAACTTAACAAGTCGGATTGTGTATAATGCCTTTGAACCATTTATTAAATAAGAACACACTTAAGACTGTCATTTTGTTAGATGAGTATTTATTATCTGGTGTTCCCCGGAATTTTTCCTGAGGGTGTCAGCATTAGTCAGTAAACGGGTGCTCATTATATACTGTATGGCGAAGAACACATTTTATCTACTATAAAAAATATGTTTATTTAAGTGTCTAAGTAAGTGTCGGGTTTCTAGAATTTATTATTGTATTAACGTGTTGTCCAAAGTGCTGCATAATTCATTGTCATCGCGTCACTATTTCGTCGGTCTGTTTGTTGCTCTTTTCTGGGTTGCCATTCAATTGTTTTAAAATGCTATGTTGTCAATATCCTAGACTACAATCTAAGGTGTTCTAGGACTGTCAAACATATATACATGGTTTGTGTGTACTAGTGGCCTGTTGTCCTGTTTGAGGCACCTCTAAGTAAAACAAACACTGCTGCACCCTTTTCACTTAGACAAAACCCATCCCTCATGTACATATCAGCCCTCCCAACAAAACATCTTCACAAATCCACAAATCCAACTTCCTCTTCCCTACTTAGCTACTGAACTAATGTGTAAATTGCTATCCTCTGGCAATTTCGATATCCCTGTCCCCTGCTTCTCATTACCGGTAGAATCCTTGACAACTGCTCAACTCGAGTCTGCTTAGCTGTTCTAATTAACTGCCTGTGTTTCCTAACTATGGCAGTTGTGCCCCCTCTCTCTGATTTATTAGTCCCTATGTGTACTAAAACAGAATCTCCCTTGCCCTTACCCACGATTTTTCAATCCTCTCTTTTATGGCCTCTATTTTTGCCAATGGAAAGCAAACTACCTCGTCATCACCCACAAACACCCTTGCTCTGCTCCTCACCCCGTCTATCACTATCTCAGAGTTGCTCTTGCATCGGATCCCTCCCGTTGCATGCTGTCCTGCTGTCATGTCACCTGGCAGCACGTTGTCCATCTCCCTCTCGCCCATCAACATGTCACCTTTCCATACCATCTCCTGGCTATCTTGCTCTCCTGGTGTCTTCACTACTGATGCGTTCGCTCCTGTAGCTTTCCCACCCGTCGCCTTCCCTCCTATCTCCTTCGCTCTCTTCTTCTTGACCCCCATCTCGTTCATTCCAGTCTCCTGCACTCCCATCGTCTTCCCTCCCGTTTCCGTCCGACCTGTCTCCTTATGTCCAGTCTCTTTCCGTCCTGTCACCTTACCTCCTAGGCTGAGGTGAGCTTTCCCTAGCTTTTCTCTTATTGCCTTCCCCCACTTTATCATCCACTGTCCCCCCCACCGGACCTATTGGCACAACTCACCTCTTCCCGTCCCACTAATGCCACAAAGACCTGCCTCAGCCGTTCCATCTCCACCTCTAGCCATTCATCTACTCACATCCCCTACAGTCAAGACTACAACTGTCCGCCTGAACCTCAGCCTAGAACTTCTCACAACCGGACTTGACAGTCTACCCAGTTGCTACAACTAAACCAAATACCTGGTGGCCTTTACCTGCCGTTTTGATGGTGCCAAGACAGAATTTAGATTTCGTGAGATAATGTCATGTCATGTCATGTCATTCGTCCGCATGCATCAGTAAACGAGTTATTCATCAATTTATTTACTTAACCAGCGAACTGCGCGGTTGGTACTGCCTAGCGGACAATCAGACAACGAACAGAAGGAAGTTTTGTTGCTATTTTTAGCGCCTCCCTAACTCGTTTACTGATGCATGCGGACATTATCTCACGAAATCTACATTCCGTGCCTCTAATTACTATTTAAATGTCACATCGATCAGACGATCTAATGTTTTTCGGAGAACAGTTATAATTTTCCCCATAGACCATAGACTGCGGCATCGACTAATGGAGCTGCAATTTATTTGGTACATACGCGTTGTCAATCATCATCATGCGCGATTAATCCAGCAAATTAACGCATATCTATGTCAAGTTTTATATCAGTATAAAGAATATGGTATCACCATTTCAGTTATATTAAACAAGTTTTAATTGTTTGCAAATTAAATTTACAAGGGAGGGGGCTTAAGATGTAGGATGTCGTACTTTTGAACACCCGTCGCCACAACCGTTTGCCAGTGTGCATAGCGGCCGCGTTCAATGTTTAGTTCGGTTTCGCGCTGTTTATATGCTAGAATTTATCCTTTATGTGCTGTATAATAAATTGTAAATGTTTGTACTAATTGGAATGTGTGTTGAGAAGTTAAATGATCTTTCAAAACATCGACTGTTGATTCTGCTCGTTTGTTGCGATCACGGATTTTGCGTTCGAAAGAAAATGTGAATTTCGTTCAAACTATAAATTCTGTGAATTCAGTTCGTTTAATAATTTTTAACATAACACTATTAACACAAAACACATTACAATATACATCAAAACAGCTTAAATGAGAAAATAAAGAACGTTAATAAACGGCGGGCCCAGATCGACGGTTAACCGCCACCCTTCCAAACAATGATACAGAGGTTCTAGCATCCAG
Organism: Lamellibrachia columna; assembly: GCA_963662155.1. Classification (NCBI taxonomy): domain Eukaryota; kingdom Metazoa; phylum Annelida; class Polychaeta; order Sabellida; family Siboglinidae; genus Lamellibrachia; species Lamellibrachia columna. The sequence continues at coordinate 17,676,725 of OY759264.1, read as the reverse complement.
TCATAAGGCGACAAGGATCAGCCTATTTCGTTGCAATGGGGAGGTCCACTTTTAGTGATAAACAAATTATCAAATTATTCACTACAAATTATCAGTAAAATGTAATATTTTGCGTATATCATATTTGTTTGCCAATATGTGTCATAATATGCAGAAATATCTGCATATGCTTAGAATACAACAACTTACTCAATGGTACGAGAAGCGAGCTGCCGAAGTGTCGGAAATCGGAGAAAATTCGCATCAACTCGCTCAAAACTTTCAACTTTTATGGGCAGGCGCCCCCACAAATCAAATGTCATCGTGACAGATCTGCATTAATGTTATTGGAAATTTAAAACCGGATGAATGGGTACTACGCACTAAGCTTTCTGATGTAAACTTTTTGACACTTTAGTCAAGCAATAACACCGAGACGAAAGGTTGCATTTACATCATAATGGCGGGAGAATTTTCATTAGTTAAGATCACAGAAAGTTGGAATCATCATTTCTGTTCAAAATAAACTTTATTTCGGTCAGATAGAACAAATATTGACGCAGCGCGAGGTCTATGAATGAAGCATGGTTTACGTGTGATTTTTCGATTGGTCCAAAACGCCAAGCGAGACGCTTCGCGTCTGCGTAACAGCATAGCGTCTTAGAGCCAGCAGTATGTCGCCACGGCCAATTTTTTGAAAGCCTACTGAACCCGTAACTTTGGAATTATCACAGAGAAATGAACACATGAAAAGACAACATAATGAGTTTTTGTGGTGTAAATTTTATTCCAATACATTTAATAATAACATGTAGCCGATATGCAGAAATAAGGGCGATTTCTGTGAAAAATCCTTGCACAAGCCTACTTATAGTAAAATCAACACCTGGAAGATTGCACATATGTGCCTAGCAATGTGATCATACTAACAAAATAATTGAAATAAACAAAGAAAAGTTAACGACCGACGATGCCACGAAACATTGCCAGATGACTCAGTGAAATCGACGATACGAAGCGAGCGGGTGGTTGTCTTCCAATCTCCGAGTCTAACTGTCACATCGCTGTCGGACAATAATGCATCGCTATCTACACTACTGATGCTGCTAATGTCGACGTATAACTCAAAATGGTCAGGATACGACCCCCAGATAATTGAAAACATAACTAAACGACACGTCAATGTCTGACCCTAATTTGAAAAAAAACTATCATTCGTGGGACACCTAAATTACTTTACTAAAATTGTGACATCAAGTAGTTGAATCATTATTGCATCTAGTTATGTTCGAGATTTGAAACCTATACTGGGCTATAGGGTTATAAATAGCCGAATACCAAGAAGGGTTCCTGGACAACAGATCGGAAATGTGCTGCTACAGTGATCGATGTAAGAGCCTTGACGGTGGCAACAGACGTGATGTCTCCAGTGGAACAGACCAGGATGGCTACACCCGGGTGACGAGGAATCGAGCAACCAAGGTGGCTAAGAACAAATCCAAAGTAGTAATCGGCACTCAAGGAGGATATGCCTTAAAAGTGAAATCCGGACGATTTGTTTCAGTGTTTGTGTCCAGACTGGATCCTAACACCTCACCATCGGCACTTGAACAATGTATCATGGACACCCACAAACTGGCTGCCAAATGCACACAACTGAAGGTAAAGTATAACAGCTACACTTCCTTCAAGGTTGAAGTCATGTGTGACAGTGTTTCAATTTTTTACAATCCTGAGAAGTGGCCTGCAGGTTTATACCTCAGGAAATTCTTTAACACGAAAGCTTAAGTATGGCCTTCAACTTTGTTAGCTTTAACTGTAACGATTATAAGACTTTTGAACTGTACATCTATGAATTATTATCAAAGTGTGACATACTTTGTCTAAAAGAATTGATGTTACCTAAACAGGAATGTATTTTATTGAACAGTTCCTAAGCTGACTGTTATGGCTGTCTCTCCTGTTGATGCTGCATTGTGTATCATAACAGGTCGCCCTTATGGTGGGGTTGACTTTTTTTATGGAAAAAACATTTAGATGCCAGTGTGTCAATAATTGAATGTGCATATGACTGGCTATGTATTATTAAAATAAGCAACAGTAAGAAAGAATATTTTCTGTTAAATATATATCTACCATATGAATGTGATGACAAGAAATGATTGATGAGGGATGATTACAATGACTGTCTTGCAAAACTTAATGTTGTTGTCGAAAATATAAACAGTACATGCATCAAAATTGTAGGCGACTTTAATGCTAACCTCTTATTTATGCAAAGATAACAACTTTGATATTGTGGATAAGGATATTTTTCCTGCAGACAGAAGTACATATGTTAGCTCAGCATGGAGCACCACCTCAAGGCTAGATCAAGTTGCATGTTCATCTGATGCAAAGCTCTGTACAACATATGTAGAAGTCATGTACGAGTGTATATTCTCAGATCATCACCCAATGCTAGGCAGAGTCAATCTTAACATCTTGCCTGAGTGTGAAGAGAACAACTCAAATGATTTAAAACAGTGTATACATTGGGATAAACTCCCAGCAATATAATTAGACTTTATGAAAGATGTACTCGTCCGTTTGTTCGTCCATCGCAAAGTGATGAGGAACCACTTCAGTCATCCGGGGGTTGAGGGGTCTGGGTTGATCTGTGAGTACACGGTGGCTGAAAAGGCCAATCTGTGTCTGGAAGATTTTCTGGCAGTGTGGACAGGGGATGACAGCCGCATGTGTTGTCAGGGGGAAGCTTGTTCTTGACTTTCTGGCTTGACTCCATTTTTCTGCTGCAGCAGTTCTGTTTGCCTCACAAATTAAAGCGCTTTTGTACAGGGAGGTCTAGCATGCGAGCTACATGACCTGCCCATCGTAACGGCATCAGGATGGTGTGGATGCTGGGTAGGCCTGCTTGACCAAGGACCTCAAGTCTCTGGGATGTTGTCCTGCTACTTGATGTTGAGAAATCTTCTGAGGCTGGTTATGTGTGGAAGTGATTCAGCTTCCTGGTGTGACGTTGATACACTGTCCACGTTTCACAGGCATAAAGCAGCGTGGGGAGTACTATTGTCCTGTACACCTTCAGCTTGGTCTGTAGACTAATGCCTCTTCTGTTCCAGACTTTGGCGTGTAGTCTGCCAAATGCTGCACTGGATTTTGCGATCCTGGTGTTGACTTTGTCATCGATGACAACATTTTGGGACAGCATACTGCCTAAGTATGTGAATCTGTTCATCACGTTCAGTCTTTGGCCGTTGGTTGTGACGTTGGGCTCAATGTACGGTTTCCCCGGAGCTGACTGATGCATTACTTCAGTCTTTTTGATGCTGATGGTAAGGCCGAAGTCGTTGCATGCATCAGAGAACTTGTCAACGCTGTGTTGCATGTCAGGTTCTGATCCTGCGTTTAGGGCACAGTCGTCAGCAAACAGAAAGTCTCTGATGATGTCATGACCTTGGTTTTTGCCTGAAAACTCCTGAGGTTGAACAGCTTTCCATCAGTTCAATATCTGATGCCGATTCCAATGTCACCATTTCTAAAAGCACCCGTTAGCGTGGCGGAGAACATTAGACTGAACAATGACGGTGCTAGGACGCATCCTCGTTTCACACCGTTTGGACAGGGAAAAGCTCAGATGTCTCATCATTGTCCTGAACCCTTGCTTGCATGCCATTATGGAATTGTATCACCATGGCAATCAACTTCGGTGGGAAGCAGTACTTGGACATGATCCTCCACAGGCCCTCACGACTGACAGTGTCGATGGCCTTGGTCAGATCTACGTAGGTGGAGAACAAGTCGGCATTTTGTTCCTGACATTTCTCTTGAACCATGTCTATGCTTCCACGCTCTTTTAGGAGTCCCTGGTCGAGGGAGTGTGAGACAGTTGAGCAGGATTTTGGCGAGTATCTTGCCTGCGATGGAGAGGAGTGAAATGTCTCTGTGGTTTTTGCAGGCCTGACGGTTCCCTTTGCATTTGTACAGATGTATGACTGAAGCATCTTTGAAATCCTGCGGGATAGTCTCTTGCTGCCACATGAGTATAAACAGCTGGTGGAGTTTTTCAATCAGCAGTGACCTGTGCCACCTTCCTTGTAGTCCTCAGCCGGGATAGAATCTGAACCAGGAGCTTTGCCAACAGAGAGAAGATGAATGGTTTTCTGGGTCTCTGGTAGAGTTGGCGGGTCATCCAGTGCTTCATTTGTTGGGACTTGGGGCAGGTGGTTGATGGCTTCACCGTTGACGGCTGAAGGACGATTTTAATACACTGCTGAAATGTTCAGCCCATCTTTCAACAGTCTTCATCTTGTCAGTGATCAGTGTGTTGCCATCTGCGCTGATGATAAGGCTTGAATCTCGTCAGCTTTGTTGCTCAGCCAGGAGTCCTGCATCTGATGGAATCTCTGCTGTACAGTCCTACTTGCATTGTTGAAGGCGTCTTTTTTGTGGCTGGACTTTGGATCGTTCAAGTAGGCTTTGTGGAGGCGATGTTTCTCATCCAACAACTGCTTGATCGTGTCGCAGTTCTCGTCAAACCAATCCTTGTGCTATCAGTAAGAGGGCCCTAGGATCTCTGTAGCAGTGTTGTAGACCAGCTCTTTGAGGGATGCCCAGTCTGTCTCCACATTCTGACTGTCCAGGGGGTAGAGTCAAGACGTTCTTCCAGGGTGTCAACAAAGGATTGTTTGGTGATAATGTTTTTCAGTGTGGTGATGTTCAGCCATTTAGGAGTCTTCTTCTTCTGTTGGATGCAGATTTTGAGCTTGGAGACAATGAGGCGGTAATCGATCCAGCACTCAGCACCACACATGGATTTTGTAATTCATACATCCTGCCTGTCCCTCTTCCTGACAATGACGTAATCGATGAGATGCCAATGCGTAGAACGAGGATGCATCCATGACATCCTATTGTGGGTAGGGAGGCAGTAGACTGTGTTAGTGATCAGTAGTTCATGCTCCGTGCAGGTCTGCAGCAGTAGAAGGCCATTGCTGTTGCAGCGGCCGACGCCATACTTCCCAATGCCTCCGTCCCAGGAGATGTTGTCAGAGCCTACTCTTGCATTGAAGTCACGTAGGATGATGAGTCTGTCAGCTCTGGGAACAGTGGCAATGACGGAGTGCAGTTCTTCATAGAACTTGTCCTTCACATCTTCAGGGATGGTCACGGTTGGGTCGTAGGCACTGATGGTTGTGACGTGCTTTCTTCCATACGAGAGGGGGAGTTTCATGGTCATGAGCCGATCGTACACACATTTTGGAGGTCCTGCTAGCTTGCACACAAGTGCCGTCTTTACTGCAAAGCCAACACCTGCCTCACGCCGCTCTTCACTACCTCATCCACTCCAAAAGAAGGTGTAACCTGCGCCCTTTTCACATAGTTGGCCTTCTCCTGCGAACCGGTTCTTACTCAGGGCTGCAATGTTGTGTCTGGCTAGCGCTCTTCCAATCAGAGCAATTCTCCTCTGAGGCCTGTCAGCACCATCTCTGTCTAAAAGTGTGCGTACATTCCATGCACCAAGGGTGAGAGGAATGATTCTCAGCTTTTTCCTTGTGTTGTTTCGACTGCAGTAATAGGATCCCCACCAGACGCAGTATTCTGGCCAGGGAAGCAAAGAGCAGGCAATGTTTAGGGCATCTTTTCTAGCCCCTTCCTCAGACTACGGAGGTGAGCAGTGTACTCCTAAAAAAGGGCTGCTCAGTCGTTCAGGGGGATGCCGAGTCGCACTGCTGCTCCATGTCAGTGGAGAATGACCATATGGTCTGAGCTGCCAGTGTGCATGTTTGCAGCTTGCAGCTGCCAGTGTACCCACACCTGCCACTTCATCGCTTACCCATCGCCACAGGACTTTTTCGGTGAGCAATGTAATGGGAATTGATGACAAGTGATTTGCGCGGTGATTTGGGTTAAAGTGAGGAGGAGTTGCACATCGTAGACCTCATTCTCTTGTCCGAAACCAACTGAATCCAGCAACAAGACAAGGTCGAGACGGCTGGAAATGGAGCCAGATGCAGTGGTTGACAATGACGTCCTTCGTGTCTCTCCGTTCTACAACACACTGCCTTTCTGCCCATTGAACCAGCTGGTGGTTTCCTCCATGCAGAGTCCAGTCTTCACATGTTTAGGTAGACAAGCCCTATCTCACCGAGGGTTTTAGACCCTTTGGCTACCCTCACCTGGTTTGGCCCGCCTGTCAAAGCGGTTTACTGGGGTGTGGCCGCTGCGCATGCTACAGCTTCTTGGAGCCACAAGTGAGAGTTGGGGGCCAGGTGGGGATAAAAAATGGACGAACGGCCCCCAGAGGAACATGACATGACCCCCACCAGAAGTGCTACCCCCCCAAACACCCCACTATACACATGAAAGATGTACTAATGATGGGCTCAATACCATTACTATGCCAAGTGGTGTGAAATGTACAAACCCAAATTGTCTGCAGACCAACCATGGTAATGACATTGATAATTTGTATGATGCTATCATTAAAGTGCTTTCTGAATCCAGTGAGAAACTGGTAAAATATAAACATATTGGTAGAACATTCACATCTGGCTGGAATGACCAAGTGAAAGAACTACATGAGGCAGCTAGAGGTGCTTATCTTCTATGGAAGCACTCGGCTAGAACCACACAGGGTGTGATGTATGATATCATGAAGCAGTCAAGATATAGGTTTAAACATGGCCTAAGGGTGTGTAAAACTAGCAGAAATTCTATCATTGCTGATAAAATTGCTGACAAGATGTGTGAAAAGAATGACAGAGCTTTCTGGAGAGAAATAAAAAACTTTAAACAGTAAAACTAAGTTACCTAATGTTGTGGATAAATTGTGGGTAATGCTCAGAGTCATGACAACATTTAACAGGATTTAACAAGATTACCATCCCAAACAACAAGTTCCAGATGGGAAGTGGACAAGGAAGCCATTGGCTTATCGAGAGTCCAACAATTTTCTCATCTATGTGTAGCCCTCCCTTATCACATATCTGTCAATTCTATTTTTAAACATATTCACACTACTAGCATTAACACAATCATTTGGCAGTTTGTTCCATTCATTTATCACCCTCTGTGAGAAAGAGTACTTTCTCATGTCCAACCTACACTGTTCCTTAACTAATGCTGCTTTGTGTTCTCTGGTTCTACTGCCTTCTTTAAGTTTGACGAACATATTCCTATCAACATCCTCATAACCGTTCACTATTTTAAACACTTCTATTTGCTCTCCTCTTAGTCTCCTGGTCTCTAGTGTTGTCAAACCACATTGTAATATGCAGCTTTAATGACTAAGGTCTCTCAATTCTAGATTCATTTTAGTTGCTCTTCGTTGTATTCATTCTAGCCTGTCTATGTCATTGTTACGATACGGCCTCCATGTCTGTATACAATATTCCAAATGTGGTCTAACTATTGCTTTGTACAGGGGTAAAATTAGATGTTTCTCTTTATACATGATAGTTCTCCTAATTAGCCCTAGAATTTGATTTCCTTTCGTAGCAGCAATCCGACATTGCTCTGAAACTTTCATGTCAGCACTAAATGTTACTCCTAAGTCTTTTTCTTGTGTGGTTCTACCTAGTACAGCATCCCCCATTTTATATTCTTCGTCCATGTTTCCAAGTCCTATGTGCATGCATTTACACTTCCCAAAATTTAATAACATTTGCCATTTTTATGTCATCTTCCAAATCATTTATACATATTAAAAACAGAATAGGGCCTAATACTGATCCCTGTGGTACCCCACTCAAAACAGATTTCCAGTTTGAAATCTCACCATCTCCCATTACTCTGTCTTCTGTGTGTAAGCCACTTTTCTATCCAGTTGATTACATCATTACCTATACCATGGGCTTTTAGTTTAAGTAACAATCTATGATGTGGCACTTTATCGAAAGCTTTCTGAAAATCTAAATAGACAACATCCACTGGTGACCCGTCATGTACACACTTTGTAATTTCTTCCAAAAAACATGAGATTGGTTAGAAGTGAGCTGATATCTTCTGTGGTAAAAACTGAGCTGAAATACTCAATCAGGACCTCTGCCATTTGAAACCCGTCTGAAATTATGTTTCCCCTGTTGTTTTCCAGTGGTCCGACCTTATCTTGAACTTTCTGTTAACTCCTTACATAAGCATAGAAACTCTTGTTATCATTTTTTATATTACCTGCCAATTTGTTTTCAAAGATTCTTTTAGATTTTCTAATTTCAGTTGTAGTTAGGTTAAGTGCCTCTTTGTAATTTGTGTAGTAGTCTTCTACCTTTCCAGTGTGTCTATATACCCTCCACAGCATCTATTTGTGAGTAATTCTTCTAATAGCATAAGTGTGATGTGGCAAGAGCACTACAGCCACATATTTAATATGGTGAATGGAAGTAACTGCAAAGAACTGCATGCTGATTTGTGCAGGCATAATTCTGTTCTTGGTCCAAACATGATTGTTACTTTCAGTAAAATTGAAGAAATTATCAGTGATTTATCATATAATAAGTCCCTCGGACTGGATGGTATAACTAGTGAACACGACAAATTTGCTAGTCAGCAGCTGCCAGTGTTATTGTGTATATTAATTTCTGCTATCCAGGCTTGTTATCAAATGCATATCAATGCAAATGCCATTTCCAGGATCACATTCAAATGCACATGTTTTGGTTATGCATTATATATGCATCATAATTATATTAGCAAAGTTACATGTTGTAATATAATATTTCCTGGTTACCATGACCACCAGATAAATCATGTTTTTTTTCTTTCTTTTGTTGTACATATTTTTTTTTACCCTTCCTTTTATCTCACTTTTAGTGCAATGTAGCTAAGCTTATGCTTTGGGCCACTTTTCATCTTTTGATGGTATCACCAGGCCCCTGAATTTTAGTATAAAAAAAGCATTGTACAGTGTAATACAACTATATACACCATGGTCTTACTTAGAGAGTGGATACACAGGTCAGACAATGATTCTAAAATCTGCTGACGATTCTGCTAACTACAGAGCACTTTTTCAAAGTCTGACAAAGAGCGTGTTTTGCAACTGTATTTACAATTCATACAATGTAAATGTCAATTTTATTAATTATGAATTTATTAATGATGAATTTGGGCATAAAATGTTTGGGGGTTGCATTAAAATACATGCTTTCCGCTGAGTCCGGATAATTTTTTTTAGCTATTGTACGAATAGAAAAATTGAAGTGTAAATGTTTATGGTACACAATCAAATGCACCGAAAATGTAACAACTGCATTTGAATGTGCATGTCTACTGCATACCATCCAAAATGTGCATTCAAATGCATTTGCTTTTGTTAACAAGTCCGCTACCAAATAATTTAATTGTAATATTACTGATTATCATTTTACTCAAATATTTTAAATATATTTTTAGATTACAATATTAGTGAAATTTCCAACATACGTTTTCGCTATCGACTCTTTGAGTAAAAGATATGTTAGTTCTATTGCATTAATTATTTCTGACGGACAGGTGCTTATAAACTACTAGAGCTAGGATATGATGCAAAATATCTGATCCATGCATAATTTACAGGAATCAACAACACTTGAAATAAAAATGTAATAATGAGGTATTCAGCATAAGTGAGATCTAGGTCAGTCTCCCATGACATAACACTTGTGACACACATGTAGTGAGCCCAGTAAAGTGTCCCAGTAGTCTCATTAAGGGTCTGCTAATGAGGGTTGGGTGAGGATCACCACTTAGTTTCCACATCTGGATAGTCTAGTACCAGGGTGGTAGTAGAACTAGGAGCCATGCATGCAGCTTATACATCTAGTAGGAAATACATAATAAAGAAGACTTCTGGATGATTTGATTTGTATCCTGTTCATTCCATCAGACAAAAGGTAAGAAAGTTGTCCAGGCATATTCTTTTATAGCAATTTGACGTGGCCCAGCCATGCAATAAACACAGTGAGTACATTTTAAATGTGTGCAGCAGCCTGGTTGTTTCAAAAATTGCAGTTTGCATTTCTTTTTCAATCGTTTAGTACCAGTGTGATCAGATGACAGTGTTCAATCTGTACGAAGGTGGTGGTGTGTATGTATGTATTCATGCAAGTGAGTGTGCAAGTGCAGATAGTTCTAGAAGAGCACATGACTGAGTGATGTTAATTTTATGAAACACACTTACCATGGCAGACCTTCTGGGTTGTGAGAGAGGGGGCTACAAACAAAGAGAACAATGTTCGTGTGTGCATCAATATTAAATTATATCAAAAAATAAACAACATTTATGCACTCAGCCTGTAACAAACAGCAATTTGTAAAGAAATATAAAAAAAATTTTAATCGTAAATACAACGACAATGGTGCATCTTAGCTCAAACAACACATGAAAAGATAGCGAGGGACATCTGGATTTAATATTGTCCATCTCTCACAAAAAACTGATGGTGGAATTTAGCTACTTTACTGCATGGTATTGAAACTCACACCTGTACATTCACAACTTATCAGATCATTTGAGAATATGGACAGCAATGTGGTTTATAGCAGAGGTGCTTCCAAAAGTATACATCCTGTTGTGCATGGGGTGGTTTTCCAGCCGCTTGAACTTGGCATATTGCGTGAGTAGTCGTGTCTCTTCTTTCTTCCATAGACCTCATTCCAGTGAGTGTTTCCAAGGAACGGATCGGTGTTGACCTCAGGGCCCCAGTCATGATTCTTGAGGCCTGATTCTGAACTGACTCTCTGGAAGTTGGTCTTTGCAGTTATCCCCCAGGAAGATATTCCATGCTCCAGCACTGGTCTGATGCGTCCCTTGTAGAGCTTTTTCTGAATGTTGTGATCTTCTCCCAAGAATGATCCTGAAAGCTTTTTCATCAGTGCCATTCGCAGGTTAGCTCTTCTGGTGCACTGGCCTATGATGTATTCCTGTGAGCACTAGATGACCAGGACATCTGCATAGATGGCACCATGGATCCAGCGAGGGATGTCCTATAGAATATCATCGATGAAAATGATAAACAGTGCAAGTGAGAGCACCCCTCCCTGTTTCAGTGTCATCTTTCATTGACTTAGTATTTATGTCATCACCTGTTTCTGTCTTCTTTCTGCTGTGGTGATTCTTGTTCTGGACTCGAGCCTTCCTGTTGATCAGGTACTCACATATCCATCTCTACATGAGGCCAGATATTCCACATTGGTACATTTTCAGCTTCAGAGAACCTCTCCACACTCTGTCGAATGCTTTCTCCAGGTCAATCCAGACTGCGAGCGTATGTCACTTGTTCCTTTATACCATGTCATCTGTAGAAAATCTGCCATCTAAAAAGTTTTATTATGTTAAAATATGGCTTTTTGTCCCATCATTATGATGACAAAAATATCACTTGCTCCCTTTTGTCATTTCACAGTAGTGTATTCTTTGATAATTGATACTCTTCATCGCAATTTGCATTTTGTGGTAAGAAAATTGTCTTATATTCAGAAATTATTGCTTACATGCAGTGATCAGTACTTTTTTTATAAGAAAATATTTATATAAGAAAATGTTCCTTATTCCAAGAAAGTCTTTCAGATGTTTTTTCTTGTTTAAAAAAAATATTCTTACTAATGTAAAACATCAGAAAAGACTACAAGAAAAATTGCCTTATTAAATTTAAGAAAACATTTCTTGATGTACAAATTTTCTTGTTTGGCTCCATAGAAAATTGTTTTAAAAATGTTCTTGGCTGTGTTCTTGATTTAAGAAAATGCTTTTCTTATTTCACAAAAAAACATTTCATAGATAAGAAGAATTTTCTTGCATAAAAACGAACATATTTTTATAGCTTTGTCTTGATTTTAGAATTTTTTCCTTAAGGCAAGGCTCAACCCCTTAATTTTTTTTCTTCCAATTTTGTGTTTTCCACAAAAATAGCACCTATTGCTTATCTACTTTCAGTATACCATGCAATGTTTTGCAAAATACAACTAATAATGTGCCATTTCAACTGTTTTCTAACTGTTGTATGTCTTTTTGTTTCCATTTGTCATCTAATTAATTATGCATGAAACTTGTTTGGTTCATAACTTCAGTTCTACTTATCGTAGATCAAAACTTATTGTACCAACTTGCTCGGTTGTATACGCCTGTCAATGACATCATAACATGCCAAATGCAATATAACAAGCTATTTCATTGGTTGTTTGTATACAGCACTGAATGGGCAGGAGTCTGTCTCAGCCAATCATAGCGCGCCTTGTAAATGCACTAGGACTCTGCAAGTAAACACCACCACAGTGATTCCATTTTGTATGTAGCTGTTCATTTACGTTTTCTCTGCATAAAACGATGCCAAAACAGAGGGCTGATCGCCCTAAAAAGAGAAAGTTTACTGGCAATCAATACAGTTCTGTCAGTAAGAAGCCGAGTGGAAGTGCAGCTGGCAGTGCAAGTAGTACTAGTAGTACTAGTAGGTCTACATCTGCAAGTACAGAACAACCACCGACTACTCCGGCTTCAGCTACAGCCAGCGGGTCCAAGTTGAGACATGTCGTCGATCAACTGGCACCCTGTCACCCAACAGGATATCGAATCATGGACATTGAACTACTGATCGACTTCATCTCCAACTTTCCATGTCCAAACTGCAGCTCGCCTTGTTTTGGCTCCACCTCGGCTGATGATGTGACAAAGCGAGTGGTGAGCGAAGAAGAAGTCAACGGCCTCGCGTCACGCATTCTGTTTACCTGCGTACAGTGCAGACAATCGCAGGACTTCCACACATCAAAGAAAGTTGATAGTGTGTATGAAGCCAATAGCAGGTTTCCGCTCGCCATATCCAGCATTGGTCATCATTATATACAGGGAAAGCGGCTGCTCGCCAACATGAATATTCCACCACCTCAGTCACGCGAATCGTAGAATAAGGAGCTCTGACGGATCCGCCTAGCGACGGAGGTTGCAGTCACGAAGGCAGCAGCCGAAGTGCGTGGCGATGCTGCCGTGGCAGACATCACCGTCTCCTGTGATGGCACATGGCAACGGCGGGGCTTCAGCTCGAAGAATGGCATTGCTACAGTCGCGGGCAGCATCAGCAAGGTTATAGACACCGAAACCTTGTCGAACTACTGCCACTCGTGTGTGCTGAAGAAAAATCCATCGGACGAGTGGCTGCAGAGACATTCGTCATCATGCGAAAGGAACCACACTGGTTCAGCGGGTGCGATGGAGCCCGCCGGCATGATGGCGATATTCAATCGCTCGCTGCAGTCGAGGAGCCTGCGTTATACTCGCTACCTTGGTGATGGGGACAGCAAGTCCTACAAGACTGTAGCAGACGCACAACCCTATGGCAGCGTGGAGATTGAGAAGTTGGAGTGCTGCGGACACATCCAGAAACGTATGGGCAGGCGTCTGATGGGCAAGGTGCGGCAGTTGAATTCCACGGTTTTTGACAACGATGGCAAGTCGGTGAAGGGCATTGGCGGCGCTGGGAAGCTGACCCAGAAAGCTATCCTACGCATACAGGGACATTACGGAGGAGCAATCCGCAAGAATGCCGGAGATGTACGTGCAATGAAGAAGGCTGTCTGGGCAATCTGGAAGCACCGGTCTTGGGACCACACCGATTGTAGCGACTGGGATTGGTGCCCTTCAGTCACCGGTGTCGGAAATGCAGATCGCAACCGTCTGCCGGACTTCGTATGTGAGGCCATCAAGCCGATTTTCACGGATCTGGCATCAGACAGCCTGCTATCAAAGTGTGCACATGGAGGCACTCAGAACACTAACGAAAGCTTCCACAACCTGGTGTGGGAGCGCTGCCCCAAGACCACGTTCGTAGGTCGACGTCGCTTGGAGCTGGCAGTGTACGACGCCACGATCGTCTACAACGAGGGCGAGACACCACGGATGGCTGTGTTTCGCAAACTCGGCTTCCAACCGGGACACTATACATCTGCCGGGCTGGCCGCAATCGACCAGCAACGAGTCAACTTTGCCTATGTTCCTGGTACAGCTACCATACTTGCGCAGCGTCAGCGGCGTTCGGTACAGGCTACAAGTCAGCGCAATGACCCTGCCTACACCCCAGGTGGTCATTAGACATTAGATCCATAGTACATATATTACATTATATTTGAGTTCAGAACATATTTGAGAGCAAACTTGATTGCAATAGTGACACTAGTAGTACTGCATTTCATCAATATTCATGTTAATACTGCATTCTTAAACTTTAGTGTTTTTTCTCGACTTTGATTTTTCGACATTTTTCCGTTATGTTTGGCATGATATCTAGGCAAATATTCAAGTTATCTGTATGAAATTTGGAGGAAATGTTGCTGGTGCAAAATAATGCAATTATGTTGAAAAATAATTTTTTTTTGATGAACGGGACGCTTGCCAATATACCTTTTGCATCAATGCCAACCTCTTTTTATTATATTATCGTAAAAAATGGCAACAACTTTACCATTTTGGTTCATTCTTTTAATTACATTATTGTTTGCATGAATGCAAAATATCCTTGATATGTGACTGTTACTTTTGACTACAATGTGTCATTTGTATATGTGTATTTCAGTATCCATATTTCCGTGTTTCAATATGCAAATGAGTGGGACAAAAATGAAAAAAATCCTATATTGACAAGTCTATATAGTAGCCTTGCTGAAAATTTTATCAAAATCCATTGATCATTGAGCAAGTTATGAAGTGTTTATTGAGACCTGTCGTTAGAAGGGTAGAGCCTTGCCTTAAGTCAACAAAATGTTTCTTATAAAAAAATTCTTACATCACAAAAATTATTACATGGCTCCCTAGAAAATTGTTCTTGTTTTAAGTTTTTTTTTCTTAAAACAAGAAAATTATTTTTACCAGTGTGATACCCTATTATCACTCAAAGACCCACTTAAACCTTTTCTGTAAGCGGGAATTGCATCAAATTAAGGTACTCACCACTTCTAAGCTACTAAAACTTTTGAACACTGTAGCACAAACATTGACACTTCTAATCTAATGAACATTAGTCTTTAAATTTCGTGCTGCAAGCTCAGTACACATGTCAAAGATGCCAAGTCAAGTAGGCGCCACCACATACATGCCTGTATGCATTATTTTTCACAGCTATATGTAAACAGTACCATAACTGACTTAGTGTTTATGTCATCACCAGAACATACACTACTTTGTTTAGTAACATAGGAACATTGGATGACTGTTGTATGATATGAACCTGGCCAATACAAATAAAACATCAGATGGAAACTGAATGGCATAGTACATCTCTGTTGGTCAACAATGAAATCGACAAGTACATGGCAGAAAATGCACTTGTCTAGGTCTGCAACACCTACTTACTAATCAGCAAGCTTGAGCAGTACCAGTGTGATCAGATGACAGTGTTCAATCTGTACGAAGGTGGTGGTGTGTATGTATGTATTCATGCAAGTGAGTGTGCAAGTGCAGATAGTTCTAGAAGAGCACATGACTGAGTGATGTTAATTTTATGAAACACAAACTTACCATGGCAGACCTTCTGGGTTGTGAGAGAGGGGGCTGCAAACAGAGAGAACAATCTTCGTGTGTGCATCAATATTAAATTATATCAAAAAATAAACAACATTTATGCACTCAGCCTGTAACAAACAGCAATTTGTAAAGAAATATAAAAATTGTTTAATCATAAATACAACGACAATGGTGCATCTTAGCCCAAACAACACATGAAAAGATAGCGAGGGACATCTGGATTTAATTTTGTCCATCTCTCACAAAAAACTGATGGTGGAATTTAGCTACTTTACTGCATGGTATTGAAACTCACACCTGTACATTCACAACTTGTCAGATCATTTGAGAATATGGACAGCAATGTGGTTTATAGCAGAGGTGCTTCCAAAAGTATACATCCTGTTGTGCATGGGGTGGTTTTCCAGCCGCTTGAACTTGGCATATTGCGTGAGTAGTCTTGTGTCTCTTCTTTCTTCCATAGACCTCATTCCAGTGAGTGTTTCCAAGGAACGGATCGGTGTTGACCTCAGGGCCCCAGTCATGATTCTTGAGGCCTGATTCTGAACTGACTCTCTGGAAGTTGGTCTTTGCAGTTATCCCCCAGGAAGATATTCCATGCTCCAGCACTGGTCTGATGCGTCCCTTGTAGAGCTTCTTCTGAATGTTGTGATCTTCTCCCCAGAATGATCCTGAAAGTTTTTCATCAGTGCCATTCGCAGGTTAGCTCTTCTGGTGCACTGGCCTATATGTTTCTTCCAGGTCATCCTGCGGTCAAAGGTCATCCCAAAGTAAGTTGGTGTTTCATCAACGGACAGGTTGTGGCCTCTGATCTGCAGGTTGGCTTTCATTTCTTTGTTGGCGAGACTGAAGGTTGTGTAGGTGGTTTTCCTTAGGTTAAGGCTGACCAGCAAAGTGTTTGTCCACTGCTCGATCTTCCCGAGTGTTTCTTTCATCTGGACAGTAGGTGTAGTGATGTACTCCTGTGAGCACTAGATGACCAGGTCATCTGCATAGATGTCCTTTAGAATATCATCGATGAAAATGATAAACAGTGCAAGTGAGAGCACCCCTCCCTGTTTCAGTGTCATCTTTCATTGACTTAGTATTTATGTCATCACCTGTTTCTGTCTTCTTTCTGCTGTGGTGATTCTTGTTCTGGACTCGAGCCTTCCTGTTGATCAGGTACTCACATATCCATCTCTACATGAGGCCAGATATTCCACATTGGTACATTTTCAGCTTCAGAGAACCTCTCCACACTCTGTCGAATGCTTTCTCCAGGTCAATCCAGACTGCGAGCGTATGTCACTTGTTCCTTTATACCATGTCATCTGTAGAAAATCTGCCATCTAAAAAGTTTTATTATGTTAAAATATGGCTTTTTGTCCCATCATTATGATGACAAAAATATCACTTGCTCCCTTTTGTCATTTCACAGTAGTGTATTCTTTGATAATTGATAACTTTTTCCAGGTCAATCCAGACTGTGAGCGTATGCTTTTTGTCCTGGAGGCCATCTTCAATTTGTTAGGCGATGTAGGTCACTTGATCTTCTGTGGATCTGTTTTGTCTGAAGCCAGCTTGCTGCAGAGTGATGATCTGCTGCTTCTCCAAGTACCGTATCAGTCTGGTGTTGATCAGCCTTTCCATCAGTTTGCCAACACAGCTTGTTAGGCTGATGGGTCTGTAGCTGTCTGCTCTTGACCAGTCCTTTCCTTTCTTGTGGATTGGAATCATGGTTGCTTCTCTCCTTGACTGGAGTACTGAGCTGTTCTTCCAGCTTGCATTGAAGATTTTTAGCAGTGTTTCTTTTACTGATGAGCCCAGGTGTTGAATAAGTTTGTTGGTGACTCCATCTGGTCCTGGTGACATTTCCTTCTTCAGCTGTTTGATTGCATCTTCAAGTTCTTGTGATGTGAAAGGGGTTGTCATCACATCAGCTTCTGGATCCATGTCCTGGAACTGCTTCTGAGATTCTCGAACTATTTTTCTTCTGTCTTCAGGGACTTCAACATCACTGAAGTTTTGGAAGTTGTTCATGAAGTCATCGGCTACATGTTTGCCACTCAATAGCTTTTCCACCTTCTCTCAAGCTGAGGAGACTTGGTCTTCAAGGTGCTGCAGTTCTTCAGTCCAGTATAGACTGTAATTTCTTCTGGCTCCTCTAGGGATGGTCTCATTTGCCACTTTCAGGACAGCTGCATTAAAGGCGTTTACCATTTCTTTTGTGTCCTTTTTCTTTGTCTTAATGTTTTCTGTGAACATGTCTGTCAGGCTAGAGTAGAGGTCCCATTTTGCTTTTTGGTAATTCCATCTAGGTAGCATCTTGCAATCTTCTGGTTGTTGGTGGAGGTCAAATGTCAGTTTGATCGGTTTGTGCTCACTGCCCCCCAATTGGCTCAGCACTGTTCTCTTGGATTTGGTATGGAGGTTGTCAGTCATAAAACGCAGATCTGGTGTTGATGTTGTCCTCCAGCGGTGAGAGAAGTAGGTCCGGGGTCATCTGCTTTGTTTAGCAGCTGCAGTTTGCTGTTGATCTGCAAGTCTTCCACCTCCTGTCCTCTTCTCTCTGCTTCTATATATCCCCAGCTTTGAGAATGACTGTTGAAGTCTCCTACAACCATGCAGTTCCCTTCCGGTATATCTATAGAAACTATGGTAAAGATAAGTTCTTATATAGCGTGGTATCCTGTCCTTTGGACTGCTCAAAGCACTTTACACTTCACCCCCTGGCAGACCTGTTTATTCCAAGGCCATTTCAACTTCTCTGAGAAGCATTCAGCTAAGGATAGTTCTTGATCCTGTGGACAGTACATGTTGTAGATTCTGATCTGTTCATTTTTGTCTGTAATGTCTACCGCCATGATCTATGCGTGGCCTTCAGTGTTCACTGTCATTTCCTTTGCTTGTATATGGTTCTTAATCAAGATGAGCACACCTCCCTTGTGTCGCTCCCTTCTATCCATTGTGTAGGTCTGGTAGAATTTCATCTTGACCCAGAGGTTGTCAGTGATATGTGATTCTTAAATGCAAGTGATGTCAATACACTCCTTACGTAACCTTTCTGCCAGGGGGATTTTCTTCTTGGAAACACCTTCTGCATTCCACTGCAGCGTGGTCTGTAGCTTCACTGGTACAACCCCCGCAGTTCTGTCATAGCCAGTTGTTTTTATCCACATCACCTACTGCCTGGCTCCACCATGAAATGGGGCACAGGGACAACCAGTAGTATGGGTTGAGCCCCTTCGAACACAAGGCCCGGCACTCTACCACCGTGGTGGGTCTCCAACAGCAGAGCACCATAACTTGAGAATCAGTGAAGGTGTACTTCAATCTGTGTGTTGGTGGTGGTGTGTGCGCATGTGTGAGTGCATGTGTACATATTTTTAGAAAAGCATCTAACTGTGAGTCTTGTTAATTTTAAGAAGCACAAACTCACCGTGCCAGGACTGCTGAGAAATCTGCCAGGATTACCCTGCAAACAGACAGAAAATATTCTAATGTGTGCATTAATATTATGGTTATGTTAATTCATTAATCATATTTTTGCCATTAATTTAATCAGAAATACAATAGTGTTGCATCTCAGCCCAAAGCACTTTAATCCCATTGCATCTCAAAACTAAAACACAAAAACAACAAAATACTTCTCCATATGATAGATTCACAGGGCTGTTGTATTAGGAATACTACAACTGAGCAAGCTAATACTCAGTCACTGTGAAATTTATGACAACATCGAGAGTAAACTTGATTTACTTTTCATCGTGAAAACTAGTGATACTGAGCAACCTAAGTACATCTGGATTTAATTTTGTCCACATCTCACAAAAAACTGGTGGTGAATTTGGCTACCTTACTGCATGGTACTGAAACTCACAACTCTACATTCACAACTTGTCAGATCATTCAGGAACTTGGAAAGTAATGTGGTTTGTAGCAGAGGCACTTTGAAATATTTGTCATATACAGACTTCATCTTCAAAAAAAGAGAAAGACCTGTCTATACTAAAGAATTTGCAGACTTCATAGAACATTATAATATCCATTCAGCTGTTTTCTACAACAAACCTTCGGATATCATGTACACTAGCACGGTTCACAGTCTTTCTGGACTTCCTTAGCTCAATTTTATACATGTTCACTAAACATCAAAGACATAACCACACTACTGATCTAGTTTCTGTCATCATGAGAACATACATTTATTCATTCAGTAACATAGGAACATTTAAGTGGTCAAACGTGGCTGACTGATTTATGAACCGGGCCAATTGTCCAATGACATGAAAAACTATTAAAGTAATAAAAAGTAAATTGATCATCTCTGCTGAAATTGATCAACCCACTGATCATCCCACATCTGATACAAAGTGAAGGTCATAGTGTGTGTGTGTGTGTGCGTGTGTGTATATATATATATATATAATATTTCTAGGAAAGTATCTGAGTGTGAGTCATGTTAATTTTAAGAAGCACAAACTCACCATGCTAGGTCTTCTGGAAGGCCTGCTAGCAATGGCCTGCAAACAGACAGAAAATTTTTAATATGTCCATTAATGCTACATTTATGTTAATACATTAATTATGTTTTTCCTTTCAAACTATAAAAGAATGCAACATGTAAAGAAATATAGGCATTAATTTAATTGGAAATACGATAGTGGGGCATCTCAGCCTATGGCACTTTAATCCCAGAGGATCTCCAAAATAAAACGCTAAAAATAAAAAATTCTTCTCCATACGGTAGATTCACAGGGATGTTGTATCAGGAATACTACTTAGCATGCTAACGCTCAGTTAGTAAAAAATTTATGATAACATCGAGAGTAAACTTGAGTTACTTTTCATCATTGAAACTTAGTCATTACAAGGAAACACATAAAAAGATAGTGAGTGGCCGAAGTTCATCTAGATATAATTTTTTCTTCCTCTCATGAAAAAACTGGTGGTGGAGTTCGTGCCTACTTGTGGTTTATTTTATTTTATTTTAACCTGGGCTCCACAGATTTTTAGACAATATATATTTTTAATTGCTTTATATTAGTCTGTTCTGTTGATTGAATCAAAAGACTTGGTAAGGTCTATGAAGACCATGTAGATGCCTTGGTTTTATTCGTGACACTTTTCTTGTGTTTGTCGCATTGTGAAGATCATGTCAGTAGTACCAAGCCCTGCCAGGAAGCCATATTGGCTCTCTGGTAGGCTATGTGGTGTGCTAGCCGATTTAGCATAGTCTGGCTGAAAATTTTGCCAGCTATACATAATAAGGAGATGCCACGGTGGTACATGGACCGCCATAGCCAGGTAAATTACCTGGGTCCCAGTTCTTAACAAAAACCCTGCACAAGATTTGCTCACTGAACCAATTGGTTCAGGGTATGACTGCATCACTTAGTGATTTATTATTTTCTAAAAAAATCAACATTCTTGCACTTACTGAAAGTTGGCTAAGACCTAATGACAGTTCTGCATGCATCACTGACATTGAAAAGTTGGAAGAGGTGGTGGTGTTAGTTTTTTGCTCTCTATACATTTTACTGTCAATTCACGTTCAATCCCCGACTATCTTAGTTATAAATCAATCTGTGTTGAAGTTTCAGATTATTCTTTCTATTCTTACTTTGTATGTCTTTATCAACCATCAAGACAACCAATTAATTTCTTTCAAGAATTTCGGGATATGCTGGAAAATTTGGTAACTGTATATTCCATATTTTAAAAGTAATGAAAGAAATCAAAAATCATGATAACAAGTGTTTGTTTTCTATATCTTGGTTGGTTAAGTCTCTGAAGCACGACCCAGGTCAATATACCATGCCATGGGAATACCACCATGGTCACTATACAATACCAATGTTAGTATGACCTCCCCATGCTAACCTCATACATCTAGTCCACATTTACTTATTATTTAAGCCCATACATACATAATATTAATTAAAACCCTTGTTTTCCCAAAGAAAAAGTAGAAGCACCTAAATAAAGATTAATAAATTCACATCTCATACAACGTCACCAATTTAATCTATTATCAAGTTCGACTGATTACAAATATTGCCTAAAATATATAGTGGATGTGATCAATAACTAAAATGTGAAGAAAACACAACATTAAATAAAAAATAGGGGTGGGTCACTTTACCATGGGGCGGGTCATTTTACCTGCAGGTTGTTTCACTACATGGGTCACAATACCATCTGACACCAGCACTCATTCTTCCTGAGCTAACTTTACATCGGGTGTCGCCCCCCCCCCCCCGGGGTGTGTTCTGGCGATTAACCACTGAGCTAAATGCTATGAAATTTTGATGGTGTGCAGCGAACATGTCTCGCAACAACCTCTGCTCATCAAATGTATAGGTCGCCATATTGGAAAATTTTATTTTTGCCTGTTTACTTACGTTTCAGGGCTCAACTGAAATGCAATTCAACAAAAACTGTGTAACTTGAATAGTAACCGTCAGATCTGGATATTTTTAGTGGGGCAAAACTAACAGACACTCCTATATTTGCTTCACTGGATTGCATATGGTAATGGCAATAGATCATTGTCAAATGTCTGTGAACAATTGTTAAGTTATAGTTGAAAAAAATTATTTTGTCTTTTGCAAATTGTGATAAATTTTCAACATTTTATGATAAAATTTAATTTGTTTATGTACAGGCCCATGGAGAAATTAATACTCTTCAAAATATACACAACTTGCAATTATCAATATTGTATAGTTTTTCTGCAGATTTTTTAACATGAGGTCCTAAATAGGCTCAGAATTTGCCAGTAATCCTGTGATTATACGAGCATTGTCATGGGAATATGACACCTCCAGGTTAATCTTCATTTCAAAGATGCTGCATGTGTACGAATTATTAGAAAAGTAATGACAGAAATCAAAAATCATGATAACAAGTGTTTTTTTTTATATATATTGGTTGGTTTAGTCTTCGAAGCATGACCCGAGTCAATACACTATGCCATGGGAATATGACCCGGGTCACTATACTATGCCATGGTGATATGACCCCCCATATGCTAACCTCATACATCTAATCCATCTCTGCCACATTTAAATCACAACCTAATATAAATTGTTAACACACCACAACGAGGAACTGCAACACTGGACAAAATCTACACCAACCTAACCAATTAATACCACCATCCTGTAGTTATAGCACCAATTGGCCTATTGGATCACATGGTGATAGTATGTACTTCATCAACGTCCATGAAATATACAGAACCAGTCATTTCAAAGACATCTCCGCGCAGTTGCAGGCCTGATGATCGAGCCCGTTTTGTGGCAGAACTCCACCTCATCTCGTGGGAAACACTATTCCACATACCAACCAGCGAACAACAATTGCAGTTTTTTAATTCTACCATCAGAACTTTACTCAACATGCTCCCTGAATTAAAAATCAGACGATGTTCCAGCGACAGACCTTGGATAGATGACAATTTCCGCTATTTAATACGGCGCTGCCAGATTGCGCTTCTTTCTGGGAACCAACAATTGTACAGGCATTACAGCAATAAAGTTAACTGTGAGAGAAAGTCCTTGTAACAAAAGTATTAAAAACAGAAAATCCAATCACTCGAGAATAAGCATCCGAAACGATGGTGGAATAGCGTGAAAGAACTTGCAGGGGTTAAGGTCAAATGTGACAATCTACAAGATCTTGCTAACAAACACTGTTCAGGAAACATCAGTATTCTAGCAAACGAAATATGTGACTTCTTTGAGTCTGTGACCAATGACTCCGCACCACTCTTACCCATTGATGAGTTCTTACCTCCGGGAGCCAACACCACGGTACCAGATGCCTACCTCACTCCTCCCCTCTGTGCGATATTCAACAGCAGTCTACAGGAAGGAACCATGCTCGCCCTGTGGAAATGCGCTGACGTTCAACCAGTGCCTGAAATTCGACCACCAGTGCTAATTGATAAAGACCTGCATCCAACATCTCTCACGTCAGTTTTATCAAAGTGCTTGGAGAAATTCATGTGCACATGGATAACAGACATTACCATGGACCAGGTTGATCCTCAGCAACATGGGTCAATCAAAGGAACATCAACCGTACACGCACTGGTTAAGCTTGTACACAAGTGGAAATCCGCGGTTGAAGCCTCTGGAACCATAGCACGAATACTTCTCGTCAATTTCAGCAAAGTTTTTGACCAAGTCAACCATCACACATTAATGACGAAATGTGTATCACTCAGACTTCTGAATGTTGTCATCAAATGGCTGACATCTTTCCTGTGCCAATGCAAACAGTAGGTAAAGATCAGGAGTGTGAAATCGGAGTATACCACTGTCAATGCAGGTGTCCCACAAGGCATAATATTTGGACCAATTGGCTTCCTACACCATATCAATCATCTGCAAACAGTATGCAAACATATAAAATATATCGACAATTGCACAATATGGGAAGCTTTTTCATCCTCCGGAAGTGACAGCTCACTCCAAGTAGCAGCAGACGAAGTCAGGCAATGGACAGCGAATAACAAAATGGCACTGAACTATGACAAGACAAAAATAACTGCAAATATGTTTCAAGAAATCCACTCCAGACATCGCACTGCTAACCATCAATGGTAGACCAATCCAACAAGTTTACAGTACTCATCTACTAGTTGTGACTCTATCTGAAGTGGCAATCACACATAGACGAAATCACTACAAAAGCATCGCAACGTCTATATTTCATCATCCTTCTCAAAAGAGTTGGCATTGACCCTCACCATCTCATCAACATACAGACGTCAATCATCCGATCGGTATTGGAATACGAATGCCAATTGTGGCACACAAGCCTTATAAAAAAGCAAATAAAACAGATAGAATACGTTCAGAGACAGGCAATGCTGATCATTTTCCAAGATAAGTCATACACCAAAGCCATCACCGCAGTTAATCTGCCAACACTGTCAGACCAGAGGGAGAACCTATGCAGAACACTATTTATAAACATGCAACAACCTGCACAAAAATTACACCATCTGGGAAACTCCGTACACAACTCGAAACACTAGGACTTACTGTGTGCTGCATTGCAGAATTGCAAGATTTCAGAACTCTTATACCATATTCTTTAAGACATTGGCAGTAATTATGAACTCATTTATAAATTATTTACTTTTAACATAATAGTAGTAGGCCATATAAGTTATTTTACTATAGTATTGCCTGTTTTAATTTATGATTACGTCCTTTATATTTATCTATGCATGTCTAAGCCTATTCTTATTATTCTTATTAAATTTTTAGATATTTTAATTCATAATATTTTTCTTAATTAATTTATTATCATTGGCTGTTTTACTGTGCCAATTGTATAATTCAACTGCTACAGTTGCCATTTTAATAAAAATATTTTATATTATATTATTTACTTATATTAAGCCCATATATATTAATTAAAACAATTTTTTTCCCAAAGAAAAAGTAGAAGCACCTAAATTAAGATTAATGAATTCACCCCTCATACAATGTCGCCAATTGAATCTATCATTAAGTCGAACGTATTATAAATATTGCCTAAAATATATAGTGGATGTGATCAATAACTAAAATGTGAAAAAAACACAACATTAAATAAAAAATAGTGGTGGGACACTTTACCATGGGGGCGGGTCATTTTACCATGAGGGCGGGTCATTTTACCCACGGGTTGTTTCACTACATGGGTCACAATACCATCTGACACCAGCACTCATTCTTCCTGGGCTAACTTTACATCGGGTGTCCCCCTGGGGTTTGTTCTGGGACCAGTTCTATTTATACATAAGCGATATTAAGGAACATATACAGTAAACCATTAAGCTCTTTGTGGATGATAGTATTCTCTAAAGGAAAACAAATAATTCTATTGACCAGGAGATCTTAGAAAATTATTTAGAAACCCTTACTAAATGGTCCAAAAGTTGGTTAATGGGTTTCAATGTGAAGAAGTGTGCAGTCCTCACCAACACACGCAAATGCTACCCTAAACTTCATCAATATACACTGCTGGGAGAACCACTAAAACACACGTCCACTTAGTTTCTACATCTGGATAGTCTAGTACCAGGGTGGTAGTAGAACTAGGAGCCATGCATGCAGCTTATACATCTAGTAGGAAATACATAATAAAGAAGACTTCTGGATGATTTGATTTGTATCCTGTTCATTCCATAAGACAAAAGTTGTCCAGGCATATTCTTTTATAGCAATTTGACATGGCCCAGCCATGCAATAAACACAGTGAGTACATTTGAGAATGTGTGCAGCAGCCGGGCTGTTTGAAAAATTGCAGTTTGCATTTCTTATTAAATTCAGTACTTTCGACTAGTCAACTTGATCATGAATAAATATGAAAACACGCATTAACGTGTCATCATTCTGACTGTTTTAACTTTCATAAAAGCTAATTTGTAACAAAATAAATCTATGGATGAAATCCTTGGCTTTCACATACTAGGAAGTTCACTAATTGTATCTTCTGGCAATGTATTGTTCCTTCTTTGCTGTGTGCAGAATGACATGGACATCTAAATCATGCCATTGCTACTACAGTCTGTATGTCTTTGAAACTGTACACAATTCAAATACTTTTCGTGTGTGTGTTTGTGTGCGTTTGGTGTTTAAATCTGCGATCATGCATTTTACAATATACTGCAGTAAAATGACAAAAGGGAGCAAGTGACGATGGTTTTTTAAATACCAGACAAAACATATATTTTTATTTCCTCTATTGTGCATATTACAGCACAACAATTACACAAATTCTTTGGACTATTTGACTAAGTGTATTTATAAAAATGATTAGTACTTTTTGTTACATTGGTTACTTGGTGAATTTGTGTCACTTGCTCCCTTTTATCAGTTTAAAAGTTATTAAATTAAGTTATTGACACAGAAAAATTTTGTGACATAAAGCAGCAAGTGCAATCAAATCACCAGTTGTCGTAATCAATTTACTTTTTAAGAATTAAGTAATGCTTTGATTTTTTTGTGGCAATGCTCAAAGTTCGGGCTTGCGACCTTTTCCAGTTTTTGTGTCAATAAGGTATAGCCATTGGTATTTGTTGTTGCGCAATAATTTGTAATAGTTTGATTACTTTGTCACTCACCAATTTGGGAGAAAAGATAATTAGAACAGTGATATTTCAGCTGCAGCATAAACTGAATGAGACACCTGATAAAGGACTGTGCACAGTGCAAATTCGGTGATCATAAGAATTGTCCCACATTCTCATTCTGAAAGTTGAAATTCGTAAAATATTGAGTTTAAGGCTGAATTTTTCTGAAGATATAGTAACTACATTCTTATTGAACTAAGAAGTCATTGCAAGTATCCCTGACAGTATACAGTAGCACTTTGGAACTTGTCCTATAAAATAAGAAAATACGGACTGCTAAAATCGCTCTCATAAATTTCATTTTTGTACACTCTATACATACATTATCCTTCTCATTATCATTCTTTAATTTTGTGATGCACATCTGTACAAATATTTCTAGACATTCAGCAAATTTAAGCTATGTAATTAGAGGCACCTGAAAATATATCCAAATAACAGATGCGTTTACACCTTAGCTTAGTTTTTCTGCAAAGTTGCTCGGATATGACCATTAGATAATTCGTTAAAATGTTAGGACATTCTGAGACATCACCTTTTTAATTTCCTGAAAATTGGTTGATTTGATGTGGAATGACCCTACTGGGCATGAAAAATGCAGACAGATTGCATGGCTGTCGCAATAACATGTGATGCTATTTGTCACACACTTACCCCTTTTCTCATGACAAAATACAATTCCATTGTCACTTGTTCCTTTATACCATGTCATCTGTAGAAAATCTGCCATCTAAAAAGTTTTATTATGTTAAAATATGGCTTTTTGTCCCATCATTATGATGACAAAAATATCACTTGCTCCCTTTTGTCATTTCACAGTAGTGTATTCTTTGATAATTGATACTCTTCATTGCAATTTGCATTTTGTGGTAAGATAATTGTCTTATATTCAGATATTATTGCTTACATGCAGTGATCAGTAGTTTTTTTTTATAAGAAAATATTTTTATAAGAAAATGTTCCTTATTCCAAGAAAGTGTTTCAGATGGTTTTTTCGTTTAAAAAAAATATTCTTACTAATGTAAAACATCAGAAACGGCTACAAGAAAAATTGTCTTATTAAATTTAAGAAAACATTTCTTGATTTACCAATTTTCTTGTTTGGCTCCCTAGAAAAAATTTTGAAAAATGTTCTTGGCTGTGTTCTTGATTTAAGAAAATGCTTTTCTTATTTCACAAAAAAAAATGTCTTAGATAAGAAGAATTTTCTTCCATAAATAAGAACATATTTTATAGCCTTTTCTTGATTTTAGAAATGTTTTCCTTAAGCCAAGAAAATGTTTCTTATAAAAAAATTCTTAAATCACGAAAATTATTACATGGCTCCCTAGAAAATTTTTCTTGTTTTCAGTTTGTTTCTTAAAACAAGAAAATTATTTTTACCAGTGTGATACCCTATTATCACTCAGACCCACTTAAACCTTTTCTGTAAGCGGGAATTGCATCAAATTAAGGTACTCACCACTTCTAAGCTACTAAAACTTTTGAACACTGTTGCACAAACATTGACACTTCTAATCTAATGAACATCAGTCTTTAAATTTTGTGCTGCAAGCTCAGTACACATGTCAAAGATACCAAGTCAAGTAGGCGCTACCACATACATGCCTGTATGCATTATTGTTCACAGCTATATGTAGACAGTACCATAATTGACTTAGTGTTTATGTCATCACCAGAACATACACTACTTTGTTCAGTAACATAGGAACATTGGATGACTCTTGTATGATATGAACCTGGCCAACACAAATAAAATATCAGATGGAAACTGAATGGCATAGTACATCTCTGTTGGTCAACAATGAAATCGACAAGCACATGGCAGAAAATGCACTTGACTAAGTCTGCAACACTTACTTACTAATCAGCAAGCTTGAGCAGTACCAGTGTGATCAGATGGCAGTGTTCAATCTGTACGAAGGTGGTGGTGTGTATGCGTGCATTCATGCAAGTGAGTGTGCAAGTGCAGATAGTTCTAGAAGAGCACATGACTGAGTGATGTTAATTTTATGAAACACAAACCTTCTGGGTTGTGAGAGAGGGGGCTGCAAACAGAGAGAACAATCTTCGTGTGTGCATCAATATTAAATTATATAAAAAAATAAACAACATTTATGCACTCAGCCTGTAACAAACTGCAATTTGTAAAGAAATATAAATTTTTTTTAATCATAAATACAATGACAGTGGTGCATCTTAGCCCAAACAACACATGAAAAGATAGCAAGGGACATCTGGATTTAATTTTGTCCATCTCTCACAAAAATTGATGGTGGAATTTAGCAATTTTACTTCATGGTATTGAAACTCACAACTGTACATTCACAACTTGTCAGATCATTTGAGAATATTAACAGCAATGTGGTTTATAGCAGAGGCGCTTCCAAAAGTATACATCCTGTTGTGCATGGGGTGGTTTTCCAGCCGCTTGAACTTGGCATATTGCGTGAGTAGTCTTGTGTCTCTTCTTTCTTCCATAGACCTCATTCCAGTGAGTGTTTCCAAGGAACGGATCGGTGTTGACCTCAGGGCCCCAGTCATGATTCTTGAGGCCTGATTCTGAACTGACTCTCTGGAAGTTGGTCTTTGCAGTTATCCCCCAGGAAGATATTCCATGCTCCAGCACTGGTCTGATGCGTCCCTTGTAGAGCTTCTTCTGAATGTTGTGATCTTCTCCCCAGGACGATCCTGAAAGTTTTTTCATCAGTGCCATTCACAGGTTAGCTCTTCTGGTGCACTGGCCTATATGTTTCTTCCAGGTCATCCTGCGGTCAAAGGTCACCCCAAAGTAAGTTGGTGTTTCATCAACGGACAGGTTGTGGCCTCTGATCTGCAGGTTGGCTTTCATTTCTTTGTTGGCGAGAATGAAAGTTGTGTAGGTGGTTTTCCTTAGGTTAAGGCTGACCAGCCAAGTGTTTGTCCACTGCTCGATCTTCCTGAGTGTTTCTTTCATCTGGACAGTAGCTGTAGTGATGTACTCCTGTGAGCACTAGATGACCAGGTCATCTGCATAGATGGCACCATGGATCCAGCGAGGGATGTCCTTTAGAATATCATCGATGAAAATGATAAATAGTGCAGGTGAGAGCACCCCTCCCTGTTTCAGTGTCTTCTTTCATTGACTTAGTGTTTATGTCTTTTTTCTACTGTGGTGATTCTTGTTCTAGACTCGAGCCTTCCTGTTGATCAGGTACTGACATATCCATCTCTACATGAGGCCAGATATTCCACATTGGTACATTTTCAGCTTCAGAGCACCTCTCCACACTCTGTCGAATGTTTTTTCCAGGTCAATCCAGACTGTGAGCGTATGCTTTTTGTCCTGGAGGCCATCCGAATGGAACAAATTGTCTACAGATTGTGTTACTGCTAGCAGCGTGAATATGTTTAAAAACAAGGTTGACTCATATCTCAGGAGGGCGGGTTATAAGTAGATGAACATTGTTGGACTCTCGATAAGCCAATGGCTTCCTTGTCCACTTGCCATCTGGGCCTTTGGCTTGGATGGCAAATCTTTTTAAATCTTCAATTTGTTAGGCGATGTAGGTCACTTGATCTTCTGTGGATCTGTTTTGTCTGAAGCCAGCTTGCTGCGGAGTGATGATCTGCCGCTTCTCCAAGTACCATATCAGTCTGGTGTTGATCAGCCTTTCCTTCAGTTTGCCAACACAGCTTGTTAGGCTGATGGGTCTGTAGCTGTCTGCTCTTGACCAGTCCTTTCCTTTCTTGTGGATTGGAATCATGGTTGCTTCTCTCCATGACTGGAGTACTGAGCTGTTCTTCCAGCTTGCATTGAAGATTTTTAGCAGTGTTTCTTTTACTGATGAGCCCAGGTGTTGAAAAAGTTCGTTGGTGACTCCATCTGGTCCTGGTGACATTTCCTTCTTCAGCAGTTTGATTGCATCTTCAAGTTCTTGTGATGTGAAAGGGGTTGTCATCACATCATCTTCTGGGTCCATGTCCTGGAACTGCTTCTGAGCTTCTCGAACTATTTTTCTTCTGTCTTCAGTGATTTCAACATCACTGACATTTTGGAAGTTGTTCATGAAGTGGTCGGCTACTTGTTTGCCACTCAATAGCTTTTGGTTGTGCTCGATAACCACTGGTGCTGAGGCTGACTTTTCATCACTCATTGCTTGAACAAGTTTCCATAAACTGTTTCCATCTTTATCCAGATTTAGATGTTCAGTCTTCTTGATCCAGTTGCTGTGTGCAGCTTGAGTGAAAGACCTTTTGTACTCTGCAGTTGTCTGGTTGAGAACGATGTTGTTCTCTGTTGATGGGTCTTGCTCCACCTTCTCTCAAGCTGAGGAGACTTGGTCTTCAAGGTGCTGCAGTTGTATGGACTGTAATTTCTGTAAGCTGCATTAAAGGCGTTTACCATTTAATTTGTGTCCTTTTTCTTTGTCTTAATGTTTTCTGTGAACATGTCTGTCAGGCTAGAGTAGAGGTCCCATTTTGCTTTTCGGTAGTTCCATCTAGGTAGCATCTTGCAATCTTCTGGTTGTTGGTTGAGGTCAAATGTCAGTTTGATCGGTTTGTGGTCACTGCATACCAATTGGCTCAGCACTGTTCTCTTGGATTTGGTATGGAGGTTGTCAGTCGTAAAACCCAGACCTGGTGTTGATGTTGTCCTCCAGCGGTGAGAGAAGTAGGTCCGGGGTCATCTGCTTTGTTTAGCAGCTGCAGTTTGCTGTTGATCTGCAAGTCTTCCACCTCCTGTCCTCTTCTCTCTGCTTCTATATATCCCCAGCTTTGAGAATGACTGTTGAAGTCTCCTACAACCATGCAGTTCCCTTCCGGTATATCTATAGAAACTATGGTAAAGATAAGTTCTTATATAGCGTGGTATCCTGTCCTTTGGACTGCTCAAAGCACTTTACACTTCACCCCCTGGCAGACCTGTTTATTCCAAGGCCATTTCAACTTCTCTGGGAAGCATTCAGCCAAGGATATTTCTTGATCCTGTGGACAGTACATGTTGTAGATTCTGATCTGTTCATTCTTGTCTGTAATGTCTACCGCCATGATCTATGCATGGCCTTCGGTGTTCACTGTGATTTCCTTTGCTTGTATATAGGGAACTTAATCAAGATGAGCACACCTCCCTTGTGTCACTCCCTTCTGTCCATTGTGTAGGTCTGGTAGAATCTCATCTTGACCCAGAGGTTGTCAGTGATGTGTGATTCTTGAATGCAAGTGATGTCAATACACTCCTTACGTAACCTTTCTGCCAGGGGGATTTTCTTTTTGGAAACACCTTCTGCATTCCACTGCACTGCAACCCCCGCAGTTCTGTCATAGCCAGTCGTTTTTATCCACGTCACCTACTGCCTGGCTCCACCATGAAATGGGGCACAGGGACAACCAGTAGTATGGGTTGAGCCCCTTCGAACACAAGGCCCGGCACTCTACCACCGTGGTGGGTCTCCAACAGCAGAGCACCATAACTTGAGAATCAGTGAAGGTGTACTTCAATCTGTGTGTTGGTGGTGGTGTGTGCGCATGTGTGAGTGCATGTGTACACATTTTTAGAAAAGCATCTGACTGTGAGTCTTGTTAATTTTAAGAAGCACAAACTCACCGTTACAGGAATGCTGGGAAATCTGCCGGGATTAGCCTGCAAACAGACAGAAAACATTCTAATGTGTGCATTAATATTATGGTTATGTTAATTCATTAATCATATTTTTGCCATTAATTTAATCAGAAATACAATAGTGTTGCATCTCAGCCCATAGCACTTTAATCCCAGTGCATCTCAAAACTAAAACACAAAAACAACAAAATACTTCTCCATATAATAGATTCGCAGGGCTGTTGTATCAGGAATACTACAACTGAGCAAGCTAGTACTCAGTCACTGTGAAATTGATGACAACATCGAGAGTAAACTTGATTTACTTTTCATCGTGAAAACTAGTGATACTGAGCAACCTAAGTACATCTGGATTTAATTTTGTCCACATCTCACAAAAAACTGGTGGTGAATTTGGCTACCTTACTGCATGGTACTGAAACTCACAACTCTACATTCACAACTTGTCAGATCATTCAGGAACTTGGAAAGTAATGTGGTTTGTAGCAGAGGCACTTTGAAATATTTGTCATATACAGACTTCATCTTCAAAAAAAGAGAAAGACCTGTCTATACTAAAGAATTTGCAGACTTCATAGAACATTATAATATACATTCAGCTGTTTTCTACAACAAACCTTCGGATATCATGTACACTAGCATGGTTCACAGTCTTTCTGGACTTCCTTAGCTCAATTTTATACATGTTCACTAAACATCAAAGACATAACAACACTACTGATCTAGTTTCTGTCATCATGAGAACATACATTTATTCATTCAGTAACATAGGAACATTTAAGTGGTCAAACGTGGCTGACTGATTTATGAACCGGGCCAATTGTCCAATGACATGAAAAACTATTAAAGTGATAAAAAGTAAATTGATCATCTCTGCTGAAATTGATTAACCCACTGATCATCCCACATCAGATACAAAGTGAAGGTCATAATGTGTGTGTGTGTGTGTGTGTGTGTGTGTGTGTGTGTGTGTGTGTGTGTGTGAGTGCGCGCGCGCGCGTGCGTGCGCGTGCGTGTGTGTATATATAATATTTCTAGGAAAGTATCTGAGTGTGAGTCATGTTAATTTTAAGAAGCACAAACTCACCATGCTAGGTCTTCTGGAAGGCCTGCTAGCAATGGCCTGCAAACAGACAGAAAACATTTTAATATGTCCATTAATGCTACATTTATGTTAATACATTAATCATGTTTTTCCTTTCAAACTATAAAAGAATGCAACATTTAAAGAAATATAGGCATTAATTTAATTGGAAATACGATAGTGGGGTATCTCAGCCTACGGCACTTTAATCCCAGTGGATCTCAAAAATAAAACACTAAAAATAAAAAATTCTTCTCCATACGGTAGATTCGCAGGGCTGTTGTATCAGGAATACTACTGAGCATGCTAACGTTCAGTTAGTTCAAAATTGATGACAACATCGAGAGTAAACTTGAGTTACTTTTCATCATTGAAACTTGGTCATTACCAGGCAACACATGAAAAGATAGTGAGTGGCTGAAGTTCATCTAGATATATTTTTTTTTTCCTCTCATGAAAAAACTGGTGGTGGAGTTCGTGCCTACTTGTGGTTTATTTTATTTTATTTTAACCTGGGCTCCACAGATGTTTAGACAATATATATTTTTAATTGCTTTATAATAGTCTGTTCTGTTGACTGAATCAAAAGACTTGGTAAGGTCTATGAAGACCATGTAGATGCCTTGGTTTTATTCGTGACACTTTTCTTGTGTTTGTCGCATTGTGAAGATCATGTCAGTAGTACCAAGCCCTGCCCGGGAGCCATATTGGCTCTCTGGTAGGCTATGTGGTGTGCTAGCCGATTTAGCATAGTCTGGCTGAGAATTTTACCAGCTATACATAGTAGGGAGATGCCACAGTGGTAATTGGACCGCCATAGCCAGGTAAATTACCTGGGTCCCGGTTCTTAACAAAAACCCTACATGAGATTTGCTCACTGAACCAATTGGTTCAGGGTATGACTGCATCACTTAGTGATTTATTATTTTCTTTAAAAAATCAACATTCTTGCACTTACTGAAAGTTGGCTAAGACCTAATGACAGTTCTGCATGCATCACTGACATTGAAAAGTTGGAAGAGGTGGTGGTGTTAGTTTTTTGCTCTCTATACATTTTACTGTCAATTCACGTTCAATCCCCGACTATCTTAGTTATAAATCAATCTGTGTTGAAGTTTCAGATTATTCTTTCTATTCTTACTTTGTATGCCTTTATCAACCATCAAGACAACCAATTAATTTCTTTCAAGAATTTCGGGATCTGCTGGAAAATTTGGTAACTGTACATTCTGAATTTTAAAAGTAATGAAAGAAATAAAAAATCATGATAACAAGTGTTTGTTTTCTATATCTTGGTTGGTTAAGTCTCTGAAGCATGACCCAGGTCAATATACTATGCCATGGGAATACCACCCTGGTCACTATACAATACCAATGTTAGTATGACCTCCCCATGCTAACCTCATACATCTAGTCCACATTTACTTATTATTTAAGCCCATACATACATAATATTAATTAAAACCCTTGTTTTCCCAAAGAAAAAGTAGAAGCACCTAAATTAAGATTAATAAATTCACATCTCATACAACGTCGCCATTGTAATCTATTATCAAGTTGGACTGATTACAAATATTGCCTAAAATATATAGTGGATGTGATCAATAACAAAAATGTGAAGAAAACACATTAAATAAAAAATAGGGGTGGGTCACTTTACCATGGGGCGGGTCATTTTACCATAATGGTATATTGACCTGCGGGTTGTTTCACTACATGGGTCACAATATCATCTGGCACCAGCACTCATTCTTCAGGGGCTAACTTTACATCGGGTGTCCCCCCGGGGTCTGTTCTGGAACCAATTCTATTTATACATAAGTGATATTAGATCCCAGAATGGCCGCAACCGGCCGGAGACAGGGCATTGTATTAAAAAAATTCCTGGTGATTAACCACTGAGCTAAACGCTATGGAATTTTGATGGTGTGCAGCGAACATGTCTCGTAACAACTTCTGCTCATCAAATGTATAGGTCGCCATATTGGAAAATTTTATTTTTGTCTGTTTACTTCGACGTTTCAGGGTTCAACTGAAATGCAATTCAACAAAAACTGTGTAACTTGAATAGTAACCATCAGATCTTGATATTTTTAGTGGGGCAAACCGAACAGACACTGCTATATTTGCTTCACTGGATTGCATATGGTAATGGCAATATATCATTGTCAAATGTCTGTGAAAAATTATTGTCAAGTTATAGTTAGAAAAAATTATTTTGTATTTGCAAATTGTGATAAAGTTTCAACATTTCATGATCAAATCTCATTTGTTTATGTACAGACACATGGGAAAATTAATACTCTTCAAAATATACACAACTTGCAATTATCAATATTGTATAGTTTTTCTGCAGATTTTTTAACATCAGGTCCTAAATAGTCTCAGAATTTGTCAATAATCCTGGGATTAGAGGAGAATTGTCATGGGAATATGACTCCTCCATGCTAATCTTCATTTCAAAGATGCTGTATGTGTACGAATTATTAGAAAAGTAATAAAAAATAAAAA
Source organism: Lamellibrachia columna (assembly GCA_963662155.1). NCBI lineage: Eukaryota > Metazoa > Annelida > Polychaeta > Sabellida > Siboglinidae > Lamellibrachia > Lamellibrachia columna. The sequence goes on along the minus strand of OY759264.1, from coordinate 17,640,943 downwards.
CTCATAACAAGTGTTTTTTTCTATATATTGGTGGTTGGTTAAGTCTTTGAAGCACGACCCGAGTCAATATACTATGCCATGGGAATATGACCTGGGTCACTATACTATGCCATGGTGATATGACCCCCAATATGCTAACCTCATACATCTAAATCATCTCTGCCACATTTAAATCACAACCTAAAATAAACTGTTAACACACCACAACGAGGAACTGCAACACTGGACAAAATCTACACCAACCTAACCAATTAATACCACCATCCTGTAGTTATAGCACCAATTGGCCTATTGGATCACATGGTGATAGTATGTACTCCATCAACGTCCATGAAATATACAGAACCAGTCATTTCAAAGACGTCTCCGCGCAGTTGCAGGCCTGATGATCGAGCCCGTTTTGTAGCAGCACTCCACCTCATCTCGTGGGAAACACTATTCCACATACCAACCAGCGAACAACAACTGCAGTTTTTTAATTCTACCATCAGAACTTTACTCAACACGCTCCCTGAATGAAAAATCAGACGATGTTCCAGCGACAGACCTTGGATAGATGACAATTTCCGCTATTTAATACGTCGCCGCCAGATTGCGCTTCTTTCTGGGAACCAACCATTGTACAGGCATTACAGCAACAAAGTTAACTGTGAGAGAAAGTCCTTGTAGCAAAAGTTTTAAAAACAGAAAATCCAATCACTCGAGAACGAACATCTGAAACGATGGTAGAATAGCATGAAAGAATTTGCAGGGGTCAAATGTGACAATCTACAAGGTCTTGCTAACAAACACTGTTCAGGAAACATCAATATTCTAGCAAACGAAATATGTGACTTCTTTGAGACTGTGACCAATGACTTCCCACCACTCTTACCCATTGATGAGTTCTTACCTCCGGGAGCCAACACCATGTTGTGCGATATTCAACAGCAGTCTACAGGAAGGAACCATGCCCGCCTTGTGGAAATGCGCTGACGTTCAACCAGTGCCTAAAATTCGACCACCAGTGCTAATTGATAAAGACCTGCATCCAACATCTCTCACGTCAGTTTTATCAAAGAGCTTGGAGAAATTCATGTGCACATGGATAACGGACATTACCATGGACCAGGTTGATCCTCAGCAACATGGGTCAATCAAAGGAACATCAACCGTACACGCACTGGTTAAGCTTGTACACAAGGGGAAATCCGCAGTTGAGGCCCCTGGAACCATAGTACGAATACTTCTCGTCGATTTCAGCAAAGCTTTTGACCAAGTCAACCATCACATCTTAATGACGAAATGTGTATCACTCAGACTTCTGAATGTTGTCATCAAATGGCTGACATCTTTCTTGTGACAATGCAAACAGTAGGTAAAGATCAGGAATGTGAAATCAGAGTATACCACTGTCAATGCAGGTGTCCCACAAGGCATAATATTTGGACCAGTTGGCTTCCTACACCATATCAATCATCTGCAAACAGTATGCAAACATATAAAATATATCGACGATTGCACAATATGGGAAGCTTTTTCATCCTCCGGAAGTGACAGCTCACTCCAAGTAGCAGCAGACGAAGTCAGGCAATGGACAGCGAATAACAAATGGCACTGAACTATGACAAAACAAAAATAACTGCAAATATGCTTCAAGAAATCCACTCCAGACATCGCACTGCTAACCATCAATGGTAGACCAATCCAACAAGTTTACAGTACTCATCTACTAGTTGTGACTCTATCTGAAGTGGCAATCACACATAGACGAAATCACTACATCGCAACGTCTATATTTCATCATCCTTCTCAAAAGAGTTGGCATTGACCCTCACCATCTCATCAACATACAGACGTCAATCATCCGATCGGTATTGGAATACGAATGCCAAGTAGGCCATATAAGTTATTTTACTATAGTATTGCCTGTTTTAATTTATGATTACGTCCTTTATATTTATCTATGCATGTCTAAGCCTATTCTTATTTTTTATTTACAAACATAACTTTAAACATGTTTATACACCTTTTAAATTTTTATATATTTTAATTCATAATTTTTTTCTTAATTAATTGATTACAAACATAACTTTAAACATGTTTAAACATACACCTTTTAAATTTGTTATATTTTAATTCATAATTTTTTTCTTAATTAATTTATTATCATTGGCTGTTTTACTGTGCCAATTGTATAATTCAACTGCTATAGTTGTCATTTAAAAAAAATTATTATATATTATATTATTTACTTATATTAAGCCCATATATATTAATTAAAACCCTTTTTACCCAAAGAAAAAGTAGAAGCACCTAAATCAAGATTAATGAATTCACATCTCATACAATGTCATCAATTGAATCTATCATTAAGTCGAACTTATTATAGATATTGCCTAAAATATATAGTGGATGTGATCAATAACTAAAATGTGAAGAAAACACAACATTAAATAAAAAATAGGGGTGGGTCACTTTACCATGAGGGCGGGTCATTTTACCATGAGGGCGTGTCATTTTACCATTATGGTATATTGACCCGCGGGTTGTTTCACTACATGGGTCACAATACCATCTGACACCAGCACTCATTCTTCCTGGGCTAACTTTACATTGGGTGTCCCCCTGGGGTCTGTTCTGGGACCAGTTCTATTTATACATAAGCGATATTAAAGAACATATACAGTAAACCATTAAGCTCTTTGTGGATGACAGTATTCTCTAAAGGAAAACAAATAATTCTATTGACCAGGATATCTTAGAAAATTATTTAGAAACCCTTACTAAATGGTCCAAAAGTTGGTTAATGGGTTTCAATGTGAAGAAATGTGCAGTCCTCACCATCATGTGCAAACGCTACCCTACACTTCATTAATATACACTACTGGGAGAACCATTAAAACACATGTCCAAAACATGATTACCTAGGAGTCACCATATCAAAAGACCTAAGATGAAATGAATCACTGCTCCAAAATTTCCAACGCTTCGTCTCCTAAGGAGAACGCTCACATGTCAAAGAAAAAGCTTACCAAACTCTACTCCATCCCCAAATTGGGTATGCCAGTGAAGAATAGAACCCCAACACAGCTACAGAAATTAACCGATTAGAAAAAATTCTTTTGGTTCAGATAATTCATAGCTACACATCAGGTGATAACTATGATAGTTACAAAGCCTCAAATGGTTCAGCCCATCGCAAATCCGGTTAATTTAAGTCCATTTAAGTGTAGTGTGCGACTAGTTTAAGTAATGTGCCTATTTTTTTCAAATCATTGAAAGAAATTACTATAGTCATTAGATCTGATAAGGATCAAAATAGTGGATATCCAAAATGGTAAACACTGTGTGGGTCAATGATGATCATGGGCATCACCTCCATCCCCTCGCTGATCACATTACAAAGTTAAAAAATTTCACCAAGGAAAAAATCATGACTTTTCAGCATTTCGATTTTCACTTCAGTTAATGCTTGAAGAAGCATTAACTAATTTGATAGTTTGTCTGATAATTTCACGAAAACTACATACAAAAGTCGCACAAACGAGCTAGCATTTGCAGTGGACACTAGGTAGGCTTGGTTTTTTGCAAAATTAATTTTAAATGAGACTAAAAAAATCAAATTGATTAAGCACCTTTAAGCACGATCTGTGTGTTTCAGTATAACATTGCAAATATAATTTTTTTACATCAGTCATGCATGAACATTTTAAATGCAGATTTTTTCCAAACAGTTTATTTCATGTGCTTTTGGGCAGATTATACACTAGGCAGTAGCATTGCATTCATCCACCAGAAAAAGAAACAAGCATATGACATGTTGGAAATACGAGGGGGCATCTTACTTCACAGAGGTTCCTTACCCCACCCTATCCTATGTGGTTCCATTAGCATTAAAACAAGTTTCTGTCAGGTAACAATTCAAACTGCAATCCTGAAATTTGCTGGTTTTTTTCAACTAGCCCTGGCCTCTCCTATTAAATAATATATAATTATATTGCATTAGCCGGATTTCTCGGCTAATGCAATATATAACCCACTTATGGCTATGCTAAGTTATTTTTATACAACAAAATATGATTTTTTTAAAGAAAATAGTAACAAAAAGAAAAGTAACAAAAAAGTAAATGTTGAACAAACTGGGTAAAATTGTCAACAGAATAAATGATGGTTATCTGTAATGGCTTACCTGTGCCGGTACATAGTTTTTTCTAGTTTTCTTCTTGACCCATTTCATTGCCTAAAATAAAACACATTTTACCTTTTTAAGTGAACATAAACACACCACACGACCAATAGTAGCCAGCCAATTTACAACTGATAGTTCAATTGCAAAAACAAATTCTCATTTTGATGTTGATAAAATCTACAAATATCAAAAAAGTGGGATGAACAAATGAGATTACAAACTGTAAGGTCAGGGGTGAGATTTAGCAAGTCATAGAAGGTAGTCAGTTGGGCTACCAACCTTGCAAAGTGAAGTGGCCCGACAGCTTCTTAGGTAGCCAACTTTCTAATCAATACTTTGATGATAGAAAGTAAATACTTTGAAGATAGAATCAACAACAAAATAAAAACATCATAATCAAACAGTTTTGAAACATTTGTAGGATCAATACAATGTAATACATCATACTGAATAAAATACAGTATACAATTGTACATTTGACAGATTGTTTTGTTTTTATAACATGGTACACAAACAGTCTATGTGAAAAGTTTTCTAACGTCACCAGACATCAGGTCCTGTGAACAGAACAGTTTACAGGCTGATTTTACCTACAAATATTACTACAACAGTGTCATGCCCACCACATGGATATATATATATAGATTATATATATATATGTGTGTGTGTGTGTGTGTGTGTGTGTGTGTGTGTGTGTGTGTGTGTGTGTGTGTGTGTGTGTGTGTGGTGCCATGTGGCACCAGCCTAGAGAAAATAACCAGGTTCTCGATTAATTCACCAGAAGCGCTCCGTGCACCACATAGCGCAGACTACTAACATGACCGGTTATTATTTAAGTGTAGAATGATCGTTCAGTTACATGTTGAGCGTTTTAATTTCTAGTTGCTGGTTGGCAGCATATGAACATGTCAGTGATGGTGATGAGACAATAATTAAACTGTACAGTTTTCATTAAAACCAAATCGTAATTTTGTGCACAGTGTGGAATTGCCTGAATTACTTTTAGAATTGGTTTTAATGGGAAAATCATTTATAATTATACTATACCTAGCTGTTGTGTGTGTGCGTGTGTGTGTGCGTGTGCGTGTGCGTGTGCGTGTCTTCACACACTCGATTTGATGCGCGTCCTCGGTTCTACGGTGAATATTCTGGTCCAAACCGTTGCTGGGCAACGTCGTCATTTCACTGTCTGCGCGACACCCACGTCCCGTAATTTTTTATACTGCCATGAGAAATTTACGAATATCAGATAACGCTATATCAGATAGTTATTCGATGCTCTTTGGTATTACGTACTTAAGATCTTCCACAAAATACTATATTCACGTCACCAACGTAATATTCGGCTAGCGTCGGTATGTAAATATGAATTCGGAGAGAGACAGTAGTTAACATGAAATCCCACAAGATACTTCATTGACATGCCCGATATTAAGATGGCATTGTTTAGACTCGTTGTTCTCACTAGCTATGTATTTTTTTCCATTAAAATAACACTGTTTATTAATGTATTGAAAGTTCAATATGTACGCATCATTTGTTTAACGAACGTTTAATACATTATTTATTAATTCACTACAAATAAAAATCTTCAACAACACTGGGCAAAAAAATATATACTTCAGATCTGACCGATTCAATATTTCTTACTACACTGTGCATTCGTATATACGCAAAACGTAAAAGGTGTCAACCGAGGACATTGGCCAGAATACACACCTTCTAACCTATCGCCTATTTGATGTAGACCACGGTTGGCCGTTCAGAGCTTGGTTTTGTGTGAATTGTGTAGGTATATATGACTCTCGATTCAGAAAAATTTCTCTTCAAACAATCGCTTTGACCCACGTCATGAAGCAGTTGCATCTGCCCGATTTCTTTTAGATCTGAATAATTTATTCGACAAGACAAGTGACATATAAAAAAATTCAGAGTACTACGAATTAATACAAAATGTATGAATTTATAACTCACGTCCCGTCATTTTTATCAGGAGCATCTCTGATACTGCCATGGCACATTTACGAATATTGGATAGAGTTTTTTGGTATTGCGCATCCGTTTTTTAATGAAGTGTCAGCAAAGATCTTCCACAAAATACTATATTCACGTCACCGACGTAATATTCGGCTGACGTCGGTATGCAAATATGAATTCGGAGAGAGGCAATACTCAACATGAAATCCGATAAGATACATCATTGACATGCCCAATATTAAGATGGCATCCGCTACACATTGTTTGGACTCGAAGCTTTTGGCATGTTCTTAATATCAATGTATTTTTTCCATTAACATAACAATATTTATCAATGTATAAATTGTGTACGCATCATTTGTTTGACGAAATTTTAATAAATTATTTATTAATGCATTACAATTTAACATCTTCAACGGTGCAGCACATGGCAAAATATATGCCTCAGATCTGACCGATTCAATATTTCTTGTTACACTGTGCTTTCATGTATACGCAAAACGTAAAAGGTGTCAACCGAGGACATTGGCCAGAATACACATCTGCTAACCGAGGTCCTACCGCCTATTTGATGTAGACCACGGTTAGCCGTTCCGAGCCTGGTTTTGTGTGAATTGTGTAGCTATATTTGACTCTCGAATTGGCAAAATCTATCTTCAAACACTCGTTTTGACGCACGTCTCGATGCAGTTGCACCTGACCGATTCCTATTAGATCTGACCGATATAGTTGCATCTGCATTGCAGTTGTATCTGAATAACTAATTCGACAAGAAAAGTAACATATAAGGAACTTCAGTGTACTATGTATTAATACAAAATGTGTGAATTTATAACCCAAGTCCTATAATTTTATCAGGAGCGACTCTGATACTGTCATGACATATTTACGCATCTTGGATAGCGACGTTTTTTGGTATTACGTATTCGTCTTGTGAATGAAGTCTCAACAAATATATTCCACAAAATAATATATTCACCTCACGGACGTAATTTTCGGCTGGCATAGGTATGCAAATATAAATTCGGAGAGAGGCAATACTTAACATGAAATCCCACAAGGTGCTTCATTGGCATGCCAAATACAAAGATGGCGCTCGCTACGAATTGTTTAGAGTCGAAGCTTTTGGCATGTTCTCAGTATCAATGTATTTTTGTCATTAACATAACAATTTTAATGTATGTATAAATTGTGTACTGAGATTCCAATATGTACGTATATTTTGTTTAATGAACGTTTAATACGTTATTTATTAATTCATTACAAATTAACATCTTCAACAGCGCACCACAGGGCAAAATATATGCCTCACATCTGATAGATTCAATATTTCTTATTACACTGTGCTTTCATACATACGCAAAACGTAAAACGTGTCAACCGAGGACATTGGTCAGAATACACACCGGTTAACCGAGGTCGTACGACCTATTTGATGTAGACCACGGTTAGCCGTTCCGAGCCTGGTTTTGCGTGAACTGTGTAGGTATATATGACTCTCTAGTCGGCAAAATCTCTCTTCAAACACTTGCTTTGACGCGCGTCACAATGCAATTACATCTGACCGATTCCTTTAGATCTGACCGATGCAGTTGTATCTGAACTGCAGTTGTATCTGAACTGCAGTTGTATCTGAACTGCAGTTGTATCTGAACTGCAGTTGTATCTGAACTGCAGTTGTATCTGAATAGTTTATTCGACAAGACAAGTAACATATAAGGAAAGTCAGTGTACTACGAATTTATACAAAATGTGTGAATTTATAACCCACGTCCGGTAATTTTATCAGGAGCGATTCTAATACTGCGCCATGACACATTTACGAATCTTGGATACAGCGCCGTTATTCGACGCTTTTTGGTATTACGTATTCGTCTTATGAATGAAGTGTCAGCAAACATCTGCAACAAAATAATATATTCATGTCAACGACGTAATTTTCGGCTGGCGTCGGTATGCAGATATGAATTCGGAGAGAGGTAGTACTTAACATGAAATCCCACAAGGTGATTCATTGACATGCCAAATCCTAAGATGGCGTCTGGTATGCATTGTTTATACTCGATGCTTTTGGCATGTTCTCAGTATCAATGTATGTTTGCCATTAATAAAACAATACTAATGTATGTATAAATTGTGTACTGAAAGTTATATTATGTACGTATCATTTGTTTAATACATTATTTATTATTTCGTTACAAATTAACATCTTCAACGGTGCAGCACAGTGCAAAATTTATGTCTCAGATCTGACAGATTCAATATTTCTTATTACACTGTGCTTTCGTACATACGCAAACGTAAAATGTGTCAACCGAGGACATTGGCCAGAATACAGGCCTGCTAGCCGAGATCCTACAGCCTATTTGATGTAGACACGGTTAGCCGTCCAGAGCCTGGTTTTTTTTTAACTGTGTAAGGTATATGTGACTCTCAAGTCGGCAAAATCTGTCTTCAAACATTCGCTTTGACGCACGTCCCGAAGCAGTTGTATCTGACCGATTCCTTTTAGATCTGGCCGATGGATTTGCATCTGAACTGCAGTTTTATCTGATTAGTTGATTCGATAAGACAAGCAACATATAAGGAAATTCAATGTATGAATTTATAAATAAATTCTGGTCCGAACCGTTGTTCAGCAGCATCACCATTTCAGTGTTGCACGACAAGGAAGAATGCGCAACACCCACGTCTCGTAATTTTCTATTTAAGAATTATACACAAAGCGACACGTCACGATGCAGTTGCATATGACCGATGCCATTTGGATCTGACCGATGCAGTTGCATCTGCACTGCATCTTTCTGGATCGGGAGTCAGGTTTTGTTTATTCGAAAAATCAAGTAACAAGGAAATTCAGTGTACGACGAATTAACAACAAATTTGTGAATTTATAACCCATATCCCGTAATTTTTATCAGGAGCGAATCTGGTACTGCCATGGCACATTTACGACGGAGCAAGAACTGTGAACTACGCGAAATGCAGTCAATTAAGGCGAGAATCAAGTGTTGTCAGATCTTATCTGGCTGCTAATGGCATCCCTGGTGTGCGATGTAGGCTGAATACCGTCGGCTGGTAACTGGAAGGTGCAATAAAATTAACCAGGCTAGTTGATAGATTCTAAGGATTTGATGCTGATGGGAGTATTTAAATGTACAATAATACTAAGTTTACTCTCTGAGGAGAAGGAGGCAAGGGTCTCAACCTTCCTCTTTCCTCTGAAGGGAAGGAGGCAACGATCTAAACCTTCAACTTTCCTCTGAGGGGAGGGAGGCAAGGGTCTCAACCTACCACTCTCCTCTGGGGGGAGGGGGGCAAGGGTCTCAATCTTCCACTTTCCCCTGAGCGGATGGAGGCAAGGGTCTCAACCTCCCACTTTCCTCTGAGGGGAGGGAGGCAAGGGTCTCAATCTTCCACTTGCCCCTGAGCGGATGGCAGCAAGGGTCTCAACCTCCCACTTTCATCTGAGGGGAGGGAGGCAAGGGTCTCAACCTGCCACTCTCATCTGAGGGGAGGGAGGCAAGGGTCTCAGCCTCCCACTCTCCTCAGAGGGGAGGGATGCAAGGGTCTCAACCTACCAATCTCCTCTGAGGGGAGGGAGGCAAGGGTCTCAACCTCCCACTCTCCTCTGAGGGAAGGGAGGCAAGGGTCTCAAGCTCCCACTCTCCTCTAAGGGGAAGGAGGCAAGGGTGTCAACCTCCCATTTTCCCCTAAGCGGATGGAGGCAAGGGTCTCAACCTCCCACTCTCCTCTGAGGGGAGGGAGGCAAGGGTCTCAACCTCCCACTTTCCCCTGAGGGGAAGGAGGCAAGGGTCTCAACCTCCCACTCTCCTCTGAGGGAAAGAAAGCAAGGGTCTCAACCTCCCACTCTCCTCTGAGGGAGGGAGGTAAGGGTATCAATATTCCACTTTCCTCTGAGGGGAAGGAGACAAGGGTCTCAACCTCCCACTCTCCTCTGAGGGGAGGGAGGCAAGGGTCTCAACCTCCCACTCTCCTCTGAGGGAGGGAGGTAAGGGTCTCAACCTTCCGCTTTCCTCTGAGCGGAGGGAGTCAAGGGTCTCAACCTCCCACTCTGCTCTGAGGGGAGGGAGGCGAGGGTCTCAACTTTCTGTGACTAAGACTAAGATATGCTATGTATTATATTGCCTGATATTCTTTAACATTAAATTTACATTCTTGCTTTGTAAAATCATGATGTTGTTCTTACGAAACTTGATGCCCGTTGGTGAAATCTCCCGGATGCAAGGTTCAAACGTTTGGGATGCATGCCACATTGCTATGATACTCCAGGCTGCAGTTACGTGGAAAATAAATAAAGACCGAAGACAGAAGCTGCGTGTTTGTTTTTTTAAAGACGTCTAGAGTCTTAGGGCAACAGAACACACCAAATCCGCATGTTAGAGGGGAAACCCACCTCCCGAACCCTCCCCCGCGTGGCGTTGTCACATATTCCCTGCTACTTTTGCTTTTACAAATGGTTGCATGCATGCAATTACACAAAATAATCAGTTAATTAGTAATAGTTAGTTACTCCTTACAGACATTGGATGGGAAACCCCCCAAACAAGAACAGTCAGAAGATTCTGCATATTATATAAGATGGGACACACCTTGATAGATATGTAGATATATTAATACACCAAACACACTACTAGATGTCCGCGAAAGCATAGCAATAAGTTTCTCCAAATTAGACACCAACACAATTGGAAATAGTTTCTTTTCCATACGAGTGAAATACCCATTTCCTCTTCTCCATGCTGAATCTTTATATACCTAAGCAAATTGCTTGGTTAGCAATTTGGAAAGAATGTAAGGGGTAGGGTTTGGTTTTGGTTGACGCCTGGTCGTGCAATAAGGCTGTTGAGTAACATGTGGGTAGGGGTATCTTATTTGAATTTGGGCGGTGTTTAACTTGAGGTTTTTCAATTTAGGTTATATGATTACCTATGTGATAATCAATGAATTTAATTTCGAATCTCTTGAAGTGTTACTCTCGTTCGATGGTATATTTTGCTATCAACATATTCTCCTACAATGACAATGTATGTTACAATGCTGCCAGTGACATTGACACTGAACGTGTGCATTAATACGGTTAACAAAGGCAAGTATATAATTCAACTGTGTCATATTCAGTGAACCAATTTTAACATACATCTGACAATTTTGTTTTAAATTGTGGCTAAGAATGTTTCCTTATACTTCCTGTGATCCTTATGATAAGAAGATTGTCTTAGCAAATTACGCATTTAATGGCATGCCTAATGCCCTCCTAAGTGTTACACCAACCCCCATGGAGTAACTCAGTTGCATTTGACCGACGCATTTGTAATCTGATATGCGTGCGCGTTCCGGCAAAGCGCTTATTATACTCACATGCCTGACCGACGACAGTTCAAGATCACATTCCACTCTCTCGTCCAGCGATTAAAACAGAACTGTCACATTTGAAATGGTGCTATACACGATTTCTAAACTTGTCTCGGCAGTATCAGGACCACTCCACTGTGTACGGCATTGAAGAAAATCACGGGACACAGGTGTTGCTCAGTCTTCAGTGTTACGCGGCAAAAGTAAATGCAAGTGTATCGCGAAATCGCGTCCTGCATGGCTCAAACCCTGTTATCGATCTAATTTAAGCAACGTCATGACCATTTCCCCGATAAAGCTACTGGACTGAATATTCAAACAATTGGCGCAATTATAAATACACTGTCCAATACAACTAATTCCTGCATAACATATTTTGTGAACGGTGTGCCGTGCATCAACCTATATATATACACAAGTCCGCATATGGATGGTAACCAACACAGACTGTGTGTATGGTGTGCGTCCTCGTTCTGAATGTACAGAGTCCGGTGATTAAAAATCATGATTTATTAAAAAAAATACCCTGTTTTTCAAATCACTAACATGAATGCTTACATATGATAACCCAATAACTATGTCGGTCTGTTATTAACGAAGTCCCCGGTTGGCGGGATCTACTCCGGTGTCCTCGGTTGGCACCATAACCGTGTGTGTGTGTGTGTGTGTGTGTGTGTGTGTGCGTGTGCATGTGCGTGCACATAATGGCATATTGGTGTGATATGTTCATGCTCAGTTCAGTTTAGTCACCATTCACATACATTTACCTAAAAAGTTAATAGAGCTGTATCGTAGGTGACATCAGTGTTTGGCACATCATCTGCTGCGACTAAAAAGTCAAAGTTGTGAGTGACAGTCTCTGTTACAGATAGTACAGATGTAGACAGCATGAAGTGGGGCATGGTAGTTGATGGTCTCTTCTCCATCCAAAGTTCATTTCTTCTTTCTTCTGCCTTCCTGATACCACTCCATACAAACTGACACCAATTGCTGAAAGGTCTGCTGCGGCAGATTCCCAGGACTCAAAGCCGATCAGTGCAGATTTCATATCTCGCTTACAAGCATCTCTGAATCGCAGAGCTGGATGGAGGATACACCGAGCATCAGATGAAACCTTACCATACAGGACGTCCCTTGGAATACGTCCATCCTCCATATGGCAGGATGTCCCTACTGTCTCAGTATGTCAACTCTGAATCCCCACTTTCCCTGTATGTCCACTCTGAATCCCTACTGTCCAAGTCTGTCCACTATGAATCCCTGCTGCCCCAGTCTGTCCACTCTGAATCCTCACTGTCCAAGTATGCAGAGGCAAAAACTATTTTGTAAACTGAAGTGGAATGTGAATCATCCATTAATACTATAACCAAAGCTGCTAAGAGCAATAGTACACAGTGCACCTCTGTTATTGGTTGCTTTGAGTAGATTAGCATATATTTTGTGGAACAATAAATGGAACTGTATACATTAATAATTAATATACCCCATAAACAAACTGGATAAAATTTTTAACAGAATAAAAGAAGGTTATCTGCAATGACTTACCTGCTCCGGTACATCGTTTTTTCCAGGTTTCTTCTCAGCCCGTTTCATTGCCTAAAAATCAAAGCAAGTTTTATCTTTTTAGGCAGACATTGATACACCACAGGATCAATAGAAGCAAGTGTTTTCACAACTACTATTTCAATAGCAAACATTTTAAAAATAAAATTAATGTTAATAAAGTCTACAAATATAAAATAAATGTGGGACAAATCCATAAGATTACAAACTGCGAGTGGTAGGTACTCCAACAATGTGACAGACCAATTAAGTATTATCAATGCCTAACATTAAGACATAGCAGTGCCCAATGTAACGTCCTACAGAATGCATACTACATTGGCACAAATGCATAGGCAAGGACCAATATGATAGGACAGTGTCAACACTAGAAATGATCTTTCAATTATAAAATGTACAATGGAAAAAACTACTTTTGCTGTTTTGAGTTTAACAAGATTTTTTAACAAGATTGCCTTCCAAGACAAAGGCCCAGACGGCAAGTGGACAAGGAAGCCATTGGCTTATCGAGAGTCCAACATTTTTTATCTATACATAACAAACCCTCCTGAAATATGTGTCAACCTTGTTTTTAAACATATATTCAGTGCTAAAAAAAATTTCTTATCAATATTTTCAAACCCATTTAATAACTTCATAACAATTTGTAAAAACTTCAATTTGATCTCCTCTTAGCTTCCTTGTCTCTAGGGTGTTCAACCACATTCTTTTATGTTTTCATGCCTACTAACTAAGGTCTCTCAGTTCTGGAGTCATTTTAGTTGCTCTCCTTTGTATTCGTTCAAGTGTATCTATATCCTTCTTACGATATTGTCTCCACGCTTGTATACAGTATTCTAAATGAGGCCTAACTATTGCTTTATACAGAGGTATAATTAGCTTTTTTCCTTGTATGTGATATTTCTCCTAATCAACCCAAGAATTTCATTACCCTTTGAAGCTGCAATACCACACTGCTCTGAAACTTTAATATCAGCACTTGTTACTCCTAAGTCCTTTTCTTTAAAATTGTACCTAGAACAGTATCTCCCATTTTGTAGTTTACATCCCAGTTCCCGTGTCCTGTATGTAGGCAATTACATTTGGGGGCATTCTACATGAAATCAAACAAGAAAAGGCCAAAATGTTCTTCACCCCCTTCGATTTTAATGCAATTTGGCACACAGGTTGGGCATGTTGTGAAATTTATCTAAGCCAAATTTCAGACTTGTAAGTGAAATAGTTTTTGAGTTATTGCATATTGATGATAAAAAATGGCAAAAATTTCCCATTACCTTGTAACACATATCTAGACATAACTTTGGCCCTAATAGTCCTAAAGTGCTAGTTTTGGTCTTAAGATATACCCAAAGAGTAAACCCCGATTTTTATCAAATTATATCTTTAGCAAGGTCGTTGTATCAACCAGTATCATAAAAAAATTAGAATGGGACCTTGAAGAGATCTTGAGATACAGTAATTTAAAGTGAGTTTTTTGACAATTTTGCATTACATCTAAACATGTATGTAGACATAACTTCGGCCCTAATGGTCCTAAAGTCCTGGTTTTGATCTTAAAATAAAGACACTGCTCTATCCAGAGATATGCATCATGTGGCAGTTTAAAAAAGTTTTTACAAAGGTCAGTTGGGTCACTGACCTTGACATTTGATCTGATATACCAAAAATGAGTAAAGATTTTGACGAAATTCGACCATTAGTAAGGTCACTGCATCAACAAGTTCCATTAAAAAATTGGAGTGGGTCCATGGTAAGTTCTTGAGATACAACAACTTGAAGTTGGGATGGTGGCAATGTCCACGCAAATTTAGGTTCTGCAGACTAATTTAACCAGATACCCTCAATGTTGTGTGCATTATCTATAATTAGTCAAATTTACTTTGATTTGGGCTAGATAACACAATGCGCTTTTATCATCTGTTTTTGTGTGGTTTTTTCTCAAATGCAGTGTTTCTTCTAGATTGTGGAGCATTTACCCACTAACAGGTTACCAATCCCACCAGAAGAGCTGGCATCATATTGCAGCCAGCCTGGGAGCAGGTTCACAATACAGCCCAGTTGGAGGCATTCTATTTGGCTTTGTGACAGTGGATGTGTCAGGGGCAATACACAGCACAGGGCCCAAGGATCTGGTAACTGGCATCATATCAGCCCAATGGATCTGACAGGGGACTGGTGCTCAGCTGTGTGTATTGCTACACTGACACTTCCAGTGCCACCACTACAATAGGATTTACAATTCCACAGGATTGATTGTATATAAAACCATTCGCTTAGGTGTTAATCTCAACGTGAAGTACTTTAAGTGATAGTGGTGATGGCTCCAAAAAAAACCTGTGCCTAATCCTGAGTGTTGCAATCTTTTTTCAGAATCATGAAAGGAGGCTTAAGGGGGTTCGTTAAGGGTGTGCAACTGATATCTAGACAAGGGATCCAAGCCTGGGGCTTCGAGTTGGAAACAAATTATGTGTTCTGTGTATAAAACATGTGATGGCTGAACCAACAACAAGCAGTTCATCTGAAACTCAGGGAGTGGCTGGTCCAACTACAGATGGTTTAGTAGAGGAATTGGAAGATAACATCTCCACACTAAACACATCAATATCACCACTAGGAATCTCTCCATTCAAGAAACAGACTGCAACGGTCAAAACAATATGCCAAGGTAAAAGTGAAGCGAGTTGGAACTGCCATCAAGCAGAGACTACAAGCCATGAATGTAGAAGTGACACTTCATCAGATAAGACTGGTGAATCTGAAATCGTGCAGTAACTAAAAGATCCATTCCATGCCTCAACAAAGAAGAGTCTGAAGATCCTCACCATCTTGCCAAGACAAAAGATCATGGAAGAATTTGGTGCCACTGATTACATGGTGAGGCAAGCAAAGATGTTAGCCAAAACCCCAACCCCAAACCCAAAGCTATCAGCTAGAGAGAACTCTGACTCTAAGAGCAGTTAAACAAGTCAAAGAGTGGTACAGATCTGATGAAGTTAGTCGTGTGATGCCAGGGATGAAAACTTTTGTGTCAGTGAAAATGGAGAAGTGAATTCCAATACAGAAGCGCCTTATTCTCTGTAACCTCAGAGAGGCATACAAATCATTCAAAACAAAGCACACAGAAGTACAAGTTGGATTTTCCAAGTTTGCAGATCTCTGTCTGAAGGAATGTGTTCTTGCAGAGGTTAGTGGCACACATGCAGTCTGTGTGTGTACTGTGCATCAATTGTTAAGTTGATGTGGATAGTGCCAAGTTTGTCATAAGGCATTGGAGGATATCCCACTGAAGTCCTACAAGCACGGCCTGGCTCAGATGATGTATAATCTTTCTCTTCCTGAATGTCACATGGGAGAATGTGCACATTCCTTGTCCTCCTTGACTTTGCAGAGAATTATTCCTTTGTGCTGCAAGGATTTTATTGAAACAATGCAAAGGCCACTTTTCATCCATTTGTGTGCTACTACCAGAGGGACAACACACTGCAGCAGATCAGCTATGTCATCATCTCTGACTGCGTGAAGCATGACACCGTTTCAGTGCACCTGTTCCAACGGTGCCTCCTCAACTTCCTCGAGGAACACTTCCATGCTCATCCAACAAAGATCATCTATTTCTCTGATGGTGCTGCTTCCCAGTAAGAGAAGAGGAAGAATTTCATCAATCTTTGTCATCATCAGGAAGATTTTCAGGTATGTTGTCAATCAATATTAACAACACTAGGCAGTTTAACTTAAAACCAAATACCTTTAAAAATACACGTCTAGTAAGCATGTTTTTAGTTCAATTGTTAATTTATTAATTGATTTAAATCAATTAAGTTCATATAATTTTATTTACCCCAGAAAATGTTTTTTTAATTTAGCTGACAAAATTCCCAATTATGTTTTGGTTCAACCTGATATTATAGGGTACTCCATTTGTGCAGTGGTGATTTCAGCTGGCCACCAGTTAGTAGTCTTGAGATAGATCAGGTTCAAGGGGCACAAATGGAAGAGTAGATAGAAACAATAGATCAGAAAACTGGGCTGGACCAGCTAGCCAGGGAATGAAAGACTGATCTTGCAGGCAGGTGGGAATGGGAGCCCTAGACAATCTTTTGTCTATTGATTTAACAAGATTGCCACCCAAAGGGTAAGCTACATTTGACAAGTGGATAAGGAAGTCACTAGCTTATGAAGTCCATTTTTTTATGTCCACTATGAATCCCTATAATGTCTCAGTCTGTCCACTCTGAATCCCTACTGTCTCACTCTGTCTATTCTGAATCCGTACTGTCCCAGTTTGTCCACTTTGAATCCCTACTATCCAAGTCTGTCCACTCGGAATCCCTATTGTCCAAGTCTGTCCAGTGTAAATTCCTACTGTCCAAGTCTGTCCACACTGAATCCCTACTGTCAAAGTCTGTCCACTCTGAATCCCCACTGTCCCAGTTTGTCCACTCTGAATCCCTACTGTCTCAGTCTGTCCACTCTGAATCCCCACTGTCCCAGTTTGTCCACTCTGAATCCCTACTGTCCCAGTCTGTCCATTCTGAATCCCCACTGTCCCAGTTTGTCCACTCTGAATCCCTACTATCCAAGTCTGTCCACTATGATTCCCTACTGTCCAAGTCTGTTCAGCCTGAATCCCTACTGTCCAAGTCTGTCAACTCTGAATCCCACTGTCCCAGTCTGTCCACTCTGAATCCCTACTGTCCCAGTTTGTCCACTCTGAATCCCCACTGTCTCAGTCTGTCCACCCTGAATCCCTACTGTCTCAGTATGTCCCTACTGTCTGAGTCTGTCCACTCTTAATCCCCACTGTCCCAGTCTGTCCACTCTGAATCACAACTGTCCCAGTTTGTCCACTCTGAATCCCACTGTCCCAGTTTGTCCACTCTGAATCCCCACTGTCCCAGCCTGTCCACTCTGAATCCCCACTGTCCCAGTCTGTCCACTCTGAATCCCCACTGTCTCAATTTATCGACTCTGAATCCCCACTATCCCAGTCTATCCACTCTGAATCCCTACTGTCCCAGTCTGTCCACTCTGAATCCCCACTGTCTCAATTTATCGACTCTGAATCCCCACTATCCCAGTCTATCCACTCTGAATCCCTACTGTCCCAGTCTGTCCACTCTGAATCCCCACTGTCTCAATTTATTGACTCTGAATCCCCACTATCCCAGTCTATCCACTCTGAATCCCTACTGTCCCAGTCTGTCCACTCTGAATCCCCACTGTCTCAATTTATCGACTCTGAATCCCCACTATCCCAGTCTATCCACTCTGAATCCATACTGTCCCAGTCTGTCCACTCTGAATTCCCACTTTCCAAGTATGTACTCTTAATCCCTACTGGGTCATTCCATGTGAAATCAACCAATGGTCATAAAGTTGATGTCTCAGAATGTACTTAAATGTTTACCAATGACTAAGTGGCTATACTTGAGCACTTCTGCAAAATAACTAAGCACAAATTGTGTCTGTTAATGCCCTATAATGTGAACAAGGAAAGCGCCAAAAATCGAACACATTATTTTTACCTGTTTTCATGCGCCTCTAACTTGAGAAGTTTTTAAGTTGTGCTGAAAATGTAGATATGTTGGTACTGATTGTCTGTACAATTTGATAGAGAGAAGGACAATGGGCACTGTCTAATTGTGTCCACTCTGAATCCCTACTGTATTCACTTTGAATTCCAACTTTCCCAGTCTGTCCACTCTCAATCCCTATTGTATCATTATGTCCACTTCTATTCCCTGCCTCACTCTGACCACTTCTACACACACTGTCTCAGTATGTCCACATCAACCCCAACCATCTCATGATCTGTCCATTTCAAACCCCACTGACTCAGTCTGTACATTTCAACCTCCACTGTCAGTTTCTCCATTTCAACCCCCACTATTTTGGTATGTGTATTTCAACCCCCCATTGTCAGTTTCTCTATTTCAACCCCCACAGTTTCGATATGTTCATTTCAACACCCACCATCTCAATCTGTCCATTTCAATCCCCATTGGTTTGGTATTTGGTATGTTCATTTCAAACCCCACCTGGTTTGATCTGTCTACTTCAATCCCACTGTCTCAGTCAATCCCCACTATGAGAAACACAGAGCTATGAAAAAACAAACAAGGGTTTAACTATTGCATGATCTACTTATATTGACCAAGTAAATATAAAACTTGAGCAAACCTAGAAATATGACTAACCTCTTATAATAAACACACGTCCAATGCTTATTCCTTCTTCCAGGTACATTTGTGTCTTAGTCCACCACTGAATGAAGTGACCGTGAAATAAACACCAAGTGCTGTTGATATAGCTACCACTATAGACATATGTTACAGAGTACAGTTATTTTACATTAACTATATCAAAGGAGCATGCCATAATAGGTACTCTCATGCATGAATGACCAGCGTACAAAAACATGTGACTCTTGACCCCCAACTTTAGCATGAGTCTATTCAATTGTAACCACTACCCGGTAGTCACAGTGGGCAGGCGGGCTGACTGGCATGCTGTTGTACATTTAACAAGACTTACATGAAACAAATTGCTGTAAATCTAATGTTGTGCATTATTCATCAGTTCTTCAGTGAACAAAATATGCTTGTATATAATTTATATATATATATATATATATATATATGTATATGTATATATATATATATATATATATATATACATATATATATATGCGTGTATGTCTATATATGTATATATATATATATATATATATATATATATATATATATACTCGTTTCTTCCCCAATACTCACCTGATTCCTGATCCCCTGTCCACTACATGCAGTTAAAGGTCCCTCCTCAATTCAGTTTTTTTGCTAGTCTCATTTCAAATTCATTTTGCGAAAAATCAAACCTACATACCAAGTATCCACTGCAACATACTAGCTCATTTGTGCAACTTTTGTGTTAGTTTTTGTTAAATCATCAGACAAATTATTAAATTACTTAATGTTTGGTGAAACATTAAAGGGAATAACAACTACGTTTGCTTGAAATCAAATTATATTACACCTTGTAGCGTATTTCCATTTCCACAACACAGATAAATTCATTAGAATTCCATTAATTAATAATTTCAAATAATACTCTGCTCTACCGGCCTGCCTCGATTATGCATATTTTCCCCACACTTATCGGCAAGCTTCGACATGATGGCACTGATGGAAGTGCTATGAGACTGGGACTTTCCATTCATTCATAGTACTGTTGACAGCATCATAATGGTTTACTTTGCGGCATTTGATTGTAATGCAAACAGTAGTAAGAATAAAGTAACATGTAGTTGGTCTAAGTTCCCTACGGAGCCAACTTTATTGAAAAAAACAAACATCAAGCTGACGAAGCACAGCCGGCCTTACTCACTTCGAGAAAACTTGTTTCGACTACGATCCGGACCAGAGAAGGTGCAGCCCTGGGTTATCCTGGTGCTAAAATCTCTTTGAAAGAGGATGATGTGCCCAAATTATTCCAGTAATGTAAGCTATGTTGATGCCACCAATCCGTAGAATACAGGCAGAGATACGGGCGACGATGACCACGGTTCACCTAGGGTCGAAGCGAGCTGTCAGAGAGGTGATGTCCGCTCATGGTGAAGTCAGCCCGGTGAATTCGGACAGCATTCTTTGGAGAATTCGGCTCACAACTTCAGCCTCAGAGCATAACGGGTATAGTGATTTCGGCCCAAACAATTGTGTAGCAAGCACATGAAGATTAATGTGTGTCTTTCTGCGAATAAAGCATTCTATTTATTCTCTCATTTGTTAATTTATTTATTTCTACATTAACCCAAAATTGTTGGTTTGTAACTGCTTTTATAGCTTTCGCTTCCTTTCACATAAAATACAGCACTGTTTTCCATTTTAACATGCAGTCAACAAGATGATCATTAGAACTTATGCAATTCGTTGTATCTCTAAAATTCATATCATATGATATATAATAATATTACACCTAAAACTATGATATTATACATAGTTGAATTTAAATTAATTAATTACAATTATCAAACTGGAAATCTGTTTTGAGTGGGGTACCACAGGGATCAGTATTAGGCCCTATACTGTTTTTAATATTATATAAATGATTTAGAAGATGACATATCTAGCAAAGTGCTCAAATTTGCAGATGACACAAAAGTATTCAGAAAGGTTACTAATGATACAGATAAACAAAGTTTACAGGATGACCTAGATGAATTAGTTAAATGGTCAGAAAAATGGCAAATGTTATTCAATTTTGGAATATAAAATGGGGGATACTGTACTATGTAGAACCACACAAGAAAAGGACTTAGGATTAACATTTAGTGCTGACATGACAGTTTCAGAACAATGTGGGATTGCTGCTTTGAAAGGAAATCAAATTCTAGGGCTAATTAGAAGAACTATCACATATAAGGAGAAACAGCTAATTGTACCCCTGTACAAAGCAATAGTTAGACCACATTTGGAATATTGTATTCAAGCATGGAGGCTGTATCGTAAAAAGGACATAGACAAGCTAGAAAGAATACAACGAAGAGCAACTAAAATGATTCCAGAATTGTGAGACCTTAGCTACGAAAGTCGCTTATTACAATGTGGTTTGACAACACTAGAGACCAGGAGACTAAGAGGAGACAAAATAGAAGTGTTTAAAATAGTGAATGGTTATGAGCATGTTGATAGGAATATGTTCTTCAAACTTAAAGAAGGCAGTAGAACCAGAGGACATAAAGCAGCATTAGTTAAGGAGCAGTGTAGGTTGGACATGAGAAAGTACTCTTTCTCACAGAGGGTGATAAATGAATGGAACAAACTGCCAAATGATTGTGTTAATGCCAGTAGTATGAATATGCTTAAAAATAGAATTGACAGATATCTGATAAGGGCGGGCTACACATAGATGAGAAAATTGTTGGACTCTCGATAAGCCAATGGCTTCCTTGTCCACTTGGCCATCTGGAACTTGTTGTTTGGGATAGCAATCTTGTTAAAACTTGTTAAATATCTTATTTTTATATTTCAGATTTTCGTGGAAGCTAGACATAGCCATAGAATATAACAAGTTTTTGTTTATTTTGATCTTTATTTGGAAGTAAGAGTAATGTTTGACCACGTCACATGTGTATGGGTGTGATAGATATGAGAAGTTTGGCAGCTCTATGTGGTCGTTTTCATGGTTTAATCAGAAAGTAAATAAATTCAAAGTCAAAGGCTACTGGTGTCGCTAAACTGCTCCAAAAGAGCTGAATTTGAATATGATTCTGCAGTATCACTAGCTGCTAGCAGTTTTGAAAATGTTACATTATACATTTGATTCTGGAAAATTGACATCGCCATCAATCGCTATAGTAATGCGAGTGAAACTATACTAAAGCATTGTATAGAAATCACTGACTGAATGTAAACTAATATCACCATTGATGTCACAAAATCACATGGTCGCTTATCTCATTAACTTTTGCTTTGCGAGTTAGATACATTAAACATCTAATTTTACCTATAAATAAATTTTTCTAATTTTTTTTATTTTGCCATGTAGTACATACCATATTAAACTTTGTGTACACACTAAAAAAGCATTTTAGCTGGTGCCTTGTTGTTAGTCCTTTTAAGTGAAGTGAAAACGGAAACAATGAAAACTAAATTTCATCCTTTGTTATATGATCGGCGAGAGGATGGAAGTCACGCTCATGATCGACATTGACCCATCATCCCATGCAGTGCTTACCATTTTGGATATCCACTGTTACAAACTTTACCAGTTCTAATGACTAAATTCAATTCTTTTTATAATCTGAACAAAAATTGGCATTTTTTATTAAATCGACTGTGGGTGTTATATAAACTATTCACACACTACATATTTGAACATCAACGAACCAGATTTGCGATAGGCTAAATCAATTGAGCATGGGGTTTTAAAGAGAACTTTCCAAAGAATGTAACATTTACTATTCCAGCACAACTATTACTAGTAAAGTTATGGGTCAGAAAGTGAAACGAAAATTAGCAAAACTGGAGGTGGGTTGGCAAAATACATGCCAAAAGTGACTGGTTTGACATGGAATCACTCAATAATACTAGTATGGCCAAATTTAGGCTTAGGCAAAACTAAGGGCAAAGTCCTCATGTACAGTGCATTTGTGCTTGCTTATGACATGGGTTGCTTTATTAAGTACTGAGTTACCCAGCATTGCACAGCAGAAAAGGCAGCCACTGACTGATGTCCACATAGACTCCTTCATAATATCCCGGACCGGATTGGGAAATTTCTAATATTTTCAATGTACAAACCATCAACATGGACCCCCGGGCATGCCTACAAAATCTCAGTCCCATACATGCGACACTGAAGTAGATATGAGGGAACAAACATACAGAGAGACACACAGAACCACAAACTACTTTGTAAACTGAAGTGAAATGTGAATCATCCAATAATACTATTATAACCAAAGCTGCTAAAAGCAATAGTATGCTTACACAGTGCACCTCTGTTATTGGTTGCTTTATTTGAGTAAATTGATTTGAAATGTTCAATTTTTATCCATTCCTTTAAATCCCAAAAATCATTTTGCATAGCACTATTGTGACTAAAATAAATATTTCTGAAACGCCACAATAAACCAAAGATTGTATCATATGGCCAAACACAATATATATGTTTTCAGTTATTGTGGCAACTGGCAGGCACCTATTTATTTGTAAACAAAGCTACATGTTGCTATATAACGTTACGTACAGTGTTCATGCAGAGGTGTCTTGCTTTGTACAAAAGAGTTATAAGACTTGTAAGTAAATGATTAATCACTAATCTTAAAACTGAGGTGTAATGTAACCAGGCCTGCTGAACAGTTGTGTACAAATAATACGACAATTAAGATAGTATTCCAGTGACGAGGAAAGGTAATTGAATATGGAAACTAATTTAGTTTAGAGAGAATGTATTCACAAATATGGATGCAATTATTTATATACACATCAGTCTTCTAAGTGCAATATCTACTAAACACACATGTGCATGCACAAAAGCACACACGCACGCATGCCCACTGTTGTCGTGATACGGATCAGATAAACTGGGATGCACGCATATACGATTTCAAACTTAAGGAAAACCATGCAAAGCTAAGACATAATAGTGGTATGATTAATAGTAGTAGACAACCAAAGTAAAGTAAACAGTACTAAACATAGCTTAAGAACTCAAGAGCGTTGGTAAGTATAAATCTTTCCAATGTTTAAAATTTTATTTTGTTTAATAATTCATCGTAATATTAAACCTTTAAAAAGGCCTACAAAATGTGTACAGGTAATTATCAGCTAACTTGGGTGACAAAATTAAATTATGTTGACCTTTACCAATTGTCTTGATTTAATATACATTAATCCAATCATGCCTGAACACTTGCCAGAAACAGCCCTAGTCCCAGGCATACCACACACTGGACAGTGATGTAGCATATATGGTGGTACTAAGAATCTCCCAGTCAAGGATGTGCTGTCTACATCAACAGAAGAAGTTCAGAAGATAAAGACAAAGAAGACTTCCATCGCGATATGGAATGTCACGACACTACACCAGGAAGGGCAGTTTGATCTGATCTTGAACAAACTGGAAAAAATCAACATCGACATTGCAGGTACATCAGAAACACACTGGTGTAGTGATGTGGATGTGGCATTTCAGCAAAATGGATACACGATCATTCACTCTGGAAGAGAAGATGGTATCCACAGACACGGTGTAGCACTAATACTCTCATCTAAATATGCGACCAGTCTGCTTTCTTACGAGGTCATTTCTCCGAGAATGATGAGTGTTAGGGTCAAAACCAGAACTGGTGCACGAAATATCATCCAGCACCACTCATCTTACCCTGATGAACAATACCAAGACTTCCAGGACCTGCTGCAGTTAAAGATATGTGCCATCCAAAAGGCTGAAGAACTACAGGTTCAGGGAGATTTCAATGCAAAAGTGGGTAACGACCAACATTCTTCCCGGCCAGAAGTTGTTGGAAAGTTTGGACTGGGCTGGGTGAATGTTGCAGTTTTGTGCCATATATAACTCGTTATTGTCAACAGTGTTTCAACATGCCAAAACTAGGAGAGCAACATGAATTTCACCAGATGGAGGAACCATAAACCAAATTGATTATATTCTTGTCCAGAGGAAACTCAAAGCCCAGCTGAAGAACTGTAGGATATACAGATCGGCAGAACTGGGCTCAGATCACTTTTTGGTCATACCAAACATAGACGTCAAACCCTGTGTTTCACGATCACACAGGAAAGTAGTATGATGTGGATAAGCTTTGTGATAGAGAAACAAGGCAAGAGTTCCCAGTGATGATTGGTGGAGCCTTTAAACATTTATTGGAACTTAATGATAGATCAGTGGAGGAAATCTGATTAGACTTCAAAGAGACAACAAATGAAATCACTGAGAAAGTGGCTGGCTTCTGGCATAGAAAGCAGGTAGTTAATCTTCTATCATTTCTAGAGAGTGTGAGGAATGGAGAAACGCAGGCACAGTGCATTTGAAGAACACTTCAAATGCAGATAAACATGAAACGTACAGAGATAAGAACAGACTAGTGAAGAAGGCAATAAGAACCCACAAGAAAAATCAATTTGAGGAAAAGATATAAGTTATGAAGGAGGATTTCTAGTAAATCAACTCGCATAATTTGTTTTAAAATGTGCGAGAACTCAGCAACAAGCTATGTAAACACCTCATGGCTGCAAAGGATGGTGACGAAAACCTTAAAACAACTCCAGATGAGGTGTTGAAATGCTGGAAAACATACTTTGAGAGACATCTTAACACAAACTGGCCAAGATCAGAGGAATTAAGCGCTTCACAACAT
The DNA here is from genome assembly GCA_963662155.1 of Lamellibrachia columna. Taxonomy (NCBI): domain Eukaryota; kingdom Metazoa; phylum Annelida; class Polychaeta; order Sabellida; family Siboglinidae; genus Lamellibrachia; species Lamellibrachia columna. The sequence continues at coordinate 17,614,982 of OY759264.1, read as the reverse complement.
TCCAGATAACATCCCTGGACTGGTAAGACCACCATTCTCAATAGACGAGGTACAGAATGATGTCAAAGCAATGAAGTCAAGGAGAGTGCCTGGTGCTGATCACATAATGGCTGAAACTTTAAAAGCAGGCAAAGAGAAGATGGCTGAGATCCTCCCGAAAACATGCAATGCAGCATGGCATCAGGAAACGCTACTAACAGATTGGTGAAGAAGTATGATCAACCCAGTACATAAGAAGGGGTGCAAGTTAACCCTGTCAAACAACCGAGCAATTTCCGATATCCAGGTCTTCTGCAAGTATGATAGATGACAACATTGATACACATCTATCAAAGAAGCAGTTTGGATTCAGAGGGACATAGTTAACAGATCATGGAAAAGGCAAATGAGCACCAGGTCCCACTCCATTTCAATTTTTTTTACTTCAAGGCTGCATTTGATACTATCTGGAGTGGGGCATTGTGGAAGATGTTGAGGTCTATTAGGGTGGATCCAAAGATTACATCACTGATTGAAGCTGTGTATGATAATGTTGTACATGCTATCATCATCAATGGACAACTGACAGAATGGTTCAGATTGGAAATAGGAGTGGGGCAGGGCTGTTTGTTAACACCTATCCTGTTCAGTTTGTTCCTGGAATTTGTCATGGCAGACCTGAAGAGTTTATGCAAGAAGTTCAAGTAGATACCAACCCCAGCTTTGACATCAGATATGCAGATGACACAACAATTATGTCCACCGTGTTTGAGAAGCTACAACTCTCAACTGAAGAACTTCAGGCTGCCTGTAGGAAATGGGGTACGAAAATCAACTTCTCCAAATGCAAGTGCATCACTTCATCGGAAAAAAATACTGTTCTGGAAAGCAAAGAACTAAAGACTGTGAGAGAGTTCTGCTTCTTGGGTAGCATAGTACTATCTACAGAGAGATATATTAATTGACTCATTACACATAGTTTTAGCATCGGCAGTCTTTGGTAGACTGAGAAGTGGCATATTTTCCAATAGCTATCTATGGTGCAGAGGCTTGGACACTACCATCACAAGAGAGTCACTCTTGAGGTATTTTTAGAAGTGCTGCCTGCAGGTTTTTAGAGGTGTTACCAGGGCGGACAGACTACAAAATATCAAGATCAGAGAGATTACTGCATGCTATAAACACAAATTCGCCAAATGTTCTCACATGATACCGGTAGTCATTATCTAAACCAATGCAGCATAGTTATTTGGGCATCTGTTCTTGAAGTTGAAACAATATATTACAGTTGGCAGACATGGTACACACTGCCGGCTGGGTTTTTGTGGGGGATAGAATCTCATTTGACAGTGACCATCCGGGAACTAATATACAAGTCACGTGCCTTCACTCAGACTATCACCAGCCAAGAATATTCGAACCACTCTGCCACTCGAATTTCGATCATCATAGATTTAACAAGATTTGCCATCCAAGCCAAAGGCCCAGATGGCAAGTGGACAAGGAAGCCATTGGCTTATCGAGAGTCCAACAATGTTCATCTACTTATAGCCTGCCCTCTTGAGATATGTGTCAACCTTGTTTTTAAACATATTCACGCTGCTAGCAGTTACACAATCTGTAGACAATTTGTTCCATTCATTTATTGTCCTCTGTGAGAACAAGTGCTTCCTGATGTCTAATCTACATTGATCCTTTACTAATTTTACCTCATGTCCTCTAGTTCTGCTATCCTTCTTGAGTGAGAAAAACATATTTCTATCAATATTTTCATACCCATTCAATATCTTAAAAACTTCAATCTGATCTCCTCTTAACCTCCTTGTCTCTAGAGTTGTTAAACCACATTCTTTCAGGCGTTCTTCATAACTAAGGTCTCTCAGTTCTGGAATCATTTTAGTTGCTCTCCTTTGTATGCGTTCAAGCGTATCTATATCCTTCTTACGATATGGTCTCCATGCTTGTATACAACATTCTAAATGAGGTCTAACTATTGCTTTATAAAGAGGTATAATTAACTTTTTTCCCTTGTATGTTATGTTTCTTCTAATCAATCCAAGAATTTGATTACCCTTTGAAGCTGCAATACCACACTGCTCTGAAACTTTCATATCAGCGCTTATTGTAACTCCTAAGTCCTTTTCTTTTACAGTAGTACCCAGAACAGTATCTCCCATTTTATAGTTTACATTCAAGTTCCTATGTCCTGTATGTAGGCATTTACATTTCCCAAAATTGAACAACATCTGCCATTTCTCAGACTATTTCACTAATCTGTCTAGATCGTTTTGTAAATGTTGTTTATCACCATCAGTATTAACCTTTCTAAACAGTTTTGTGTCATCCGCAAATTTCAGTACGTTACTTGTTATACTGTCGTCCAAGTCATTGATATAAATTAAGAATAATATAGGTCCTAATACTGATCCTTGAGGTACCCCACTCAAAACCGATTTCAATTTGAAACTTCTCCATCTACTACAACTCGTTGTCTTCTGTCAGTCAGCCATTGTTCTATCCAGTCAGTTATGCTATCCCCGATACCATGGGCTTTTAATTTAAGTAGTAATCTTTGATGTGGCACTTTATCAAAAGCTTTCTGAAAATCTAAGTAGATAATATCTACTGGCGATCCCACGTCTATCCACTTAGTGATTTCTTCCAATAGAGAGTGCACGCTATTATTTTGCACTAGTTCTTTTTGATGACACAAACATATCTTTGTTGAATATTTTTCAAGAACAACTGACAAGGTAAAGACAGTAACTACAATGTACATTGGCATATTAATTGGCCATTTCATTTGCATCCGGATTAGCCACCACACCGTCAACCACTGCTCGGTACTTATCAGTCAGCCATCGAGTAAAGCAATTTCATTTACTTGGCACTAGGAGCGCATGTGTTTTACACAACTGTACACTCCCAGTACTCTATCTATTATTCGTCCAAATTTTGTAATTATAGATATCAGTGGCAATGATATAACCCGCAACGACAGCCCACTAGTGGACGCAGTTATATTAATGGCACACTCGATCCTAAAGAATTACCATGGTTGCCACGTTACAGTCTGCTCGGCACTCTACTGCACCAAAAACACAGGCAATAACACATCACAGCAGTACTGTGCACTAGTTGATCAGTTCAACACTATTTTGCGGCATTTCTGTGCAGCAGAGAATTTTATTACATACCACACACACCACGCATTTTGGAACTGCACACACGATACGTGGTCACGTGATGGAATGCACCAGAACACTTTCAGGGGGTGAAAGAATTACATCCACGCACTCCGTAACGTTACAAACGTCTCATTGAATTTTTTTAATAGACACCCTAGTGTACTATGACTCCTCCTGGCAAACTACTATGTTTATGTATGACCACAGAAGGTAATACTGTTTAGTACCACTCCTGCCCATTCCATTCGGGCAGATAGCAGCACTGCATAAAAACACTCCTGTCTCAATTTAGGCAGCATGCGCACATTTTCCACTGGGAAATAGGCAAATACTTTATTATAAACTACCTTTTGCTGTCCAGGTGATTTGTCTGCTTCAGACTATCAGCATGACTGACCTGCCAACTGCCATGCTTTCACAAAGACAGCAGATTGGCCATACGCAGTTCATCAAAAGCCAGGCGGGCACAAACTACACCCTCAACTAGACAAAAATGACCACCGCCTCGAGTAGTGTCAGTATAACCATCAAGGCTGCACACGATGCAAAAGGAAGCGCCTTCCTCAAGCACCCTTACATCTGCAGAGATCCCACTACTCACCATGGCGCAGGACATCAAAACTCTGCAGGAAACAGTTGCGGGTTAGGTGTCAATAGTTAAGTACCTGGCAACTGACGCAGCCAGGTGCAACACTGCTGACTGCTCAGTGCCAATTGTGAACACAACGCCCAGAGCAGCACCTCCAGCTTCAACGACTGGCGGGCTTGATGTAGAAAGCCCCTCTGAATTTGGACAGACAAATATGTAGACTTCCATGACTTACAACAGCAACAAACAAACAGTTACTACATGTCCCTCAATAAAAACGGAAACACACCAACACATCACTTCACACCATGCAGGAAGCACCCATTGACAGAGACTGAATGGTGCTCTGCCTGGGATGACTTCCTGGCAGTTTATACACTGAAACCCCCAGAATCACTGCGTGACATGATCACTTATAAAAAAATTATCAAAGACTATGAAATCAGTAGACTGGCATCATTACGATCAACAGTTCCGTACAGACAAGAGAGCACAATAAATGCTCATGGGCAGCCATTAGGGTGGACATCCAAATTGCAGCAACTCTAAAGAACACTTACCACACACGCAACAACCAGCCCTTTCATACCTTCCAAAATTATCAAATGCTAACATTCCGACAACGGTTGGATTCTGCTACAATTATCACCACCCCAATGCCTGATGTACTGCTTCAAAATGTCAGTACAAGCACACTTGCCTTAGATGTGGACAAAAACATTCCATTTTCAAAAAATGCACTCATGCAAGCAAGCCAAATTCATCTCAACAAAACATGGACAAAACAACATGTTAAAACAACACAGCATCTTCCTACCCCAGTCAAAGTGGCTCGAGGGATACCCAAAGCGAGAAAGCATAACATCAATCTTTAAGCAAGGTGCTTTCCTAGATTTTTATAGCACTGAAAGCCCACTAACATCCAATAACTCACAGTCAGCCATACTGCAGCCACGCTTAATCACACAAAAAGTGCAAGAAGAGTTATTATAGAGCAGAATCGCTGGTCCATTTGGAGAGCCACCTTTCAGGGATTTTAAAATCTCCCCATTGGTCCTGAACTGGGAACAAACTGGGAAATACAGACTCCTTCATTACCTCTCATACCCATACAATAACCAATCAGTCAACTTCAATATACCAAAAACATCTATTAAAGTGCACTATGAATCAATGACTGATGCAATCAAACTCATCCAGCAATGTTCACCTGATGCATACATGACAAAAAGTGACATTGCATTGCATTGCCAATGCACCCATCACAATACCACCTAACAGGCTTCTTTGGGAGCATTCATACTATTATGACAAATGCCTTCCACAAGGATGCACATCTTCTTTGAATCAATATCCACAGCAATAAAGTGGATCCTGGTTAACAAATGTCCAAAATATTGTGAAAGTCATAGATGACTTCTTCTTTGTGGACAGGTCAGAAAAACAATGCTTTGACGCATTGCGCAAGTTCACATACATCTGCCAAGAACTGGGTATGCCAGTAGCAAGTCACAAGACTGCTGGACCAGTATAAATGATCACTTTCCTAGGGACTGAATTAGACACAGCGTCAATGACAGCTCACCTCCCCATCGAAAAACTTCACAGATATCAAAACACAATTTTATCTGTCACATCACAAAACAAAGTCACACCCAGACTACTTAAATCCATCATAGGGATGTTACAGTTTGCCACGGCTGTAGTAACACCGGGCAGGCTCTTCTTGCGCCGTCTGTATGACCTGACCATGCAAGTCACAAAGCCACATCATTTCATACGCCTAACAAAAGAGGTCAAAGAACACCTCTGTATGTGGTTCAGCTTCCTACAAAGCTACAACGGGAAAACAATCATAAACAGACAATTAGTAACGATGACTAGTACAGCACATTTATATTCAGACGCATCAAAAAAGTGCATTTGGATCTACATATGGCGCACACTGGATACAAGGGCAATAGCCTCAAAATAGGCAACAAGAAGATATTACTGTACTAAAACTGTACCCAGTATTCCTTGCCATAAACATTTTTAGCATAAATTGACAGATGCACACATTGTCTTCCATTGTGACAATTCGACAGTAGTAGCTGTCATCAAAAAACAAACAAGCAAATATAAAGCACTCAAATCATTCGCCCACTGGTCCTGACCTTACTGATGTATAATGTAACATTCCGAGCTGAACATATTCCCGGAGTAAAGAATGTATTATGTGATGCCATTTCTCACCTACAGGTTACGGCAGAGATATTGCATCACTATGGCATGTGACTACATCCAACACACATACCAGAACAACTACAGCCATACAACTTCAAACTGCGGTAAAGAAATTTGTCCAATCATCAAACAGCAAAGCTACAAACAAACAATATCAACAACAATGGGATGCATTTGTCGATTTTCACAACAAAATACAAAAACCATTTAGACTCCAGCAACCTCGATTTTAGTTTCTATGTTTGCTGCGCACCTGCGACAGCAAGGGTTACGAGGCTCAACGGTAAAAATATACCTTTCAGCCACTTCTAACGTACACAAATTACTTCAGCCACATTCCTAGTTACTAAGACCTTACAGGGTATTACAAATATGGAATCGAAGCACATACTACAGAGGCTACCCATCACAAACACTGAACTGGGACAAATAATACAAAACATTCCCTTCTGCACAAGCTGTCCCTATACACAGATCATGCTAAAGGCATTATTCCTCCTCATATATCATGCATGCTTACGAGTCGGAGAGGCAGTGTATTCAACTCAGCGATCACACACTAACGATTAACCAAATCACTCCGCTAGATGGCATCGGATACAAAATAACTTTCTTCTCATACAAAGTATAGCAACTTTGCTACACCAACACTAGTATTATAGATGCAGCCTGATGCTCAGCATTGCCCTGTCATATCGCTATGGGAATACCTACTCATACCAGGACAAGCACCAGGCCCAGTTTTTTTTTATTCACTAGGCCAACCACTGGTTCGTGAAAACTTTGCATATTACCTTAAATTTTTTCTACAACTAGCAGGCCTACCAGACCGAGACTATAATACACATTCATTACGAATTGGCTGCATTACTCAGTTAGCCATAGATGGAGTCTCGGAAACTACCATAAAAACCACAGGATGGTGGAAAAGCAATGCATTTCAGAAGTATATTCGCCCCACACTCTTTCACCTGCCATAATGGCATATATGTAACAAGGCAGCCAACCTGGCACTGTTACACCAATCACTACATACAAACTACAGAGCGTCAGCACCTGCTGGCTCTACTACTCCACTTGCCACATACAACTACACATAGCATCAGTGCCTGCTTTACTTCACTATCAGCACATTGTTTATAGTTAAGTTATGTGGGATTTCAGCATTATCTTAAGTTCATAAGCTAATACTTTGGCACTTACAGTGACATCCCACATTGGAAACTGACATTCACTATTGAGAATTGTAATTTATGATACTATTATTACCATCAGTCCTATTGCACTAGATGATTATTATAACAGGGACTGCTGACGTGTCAACGAATCTCATGTGAATGCATGTACATAGTATGATTAGTAGCACAATATTGTAGCAAGAATTGTATTAGTTATGTACGTTAAACTTTAGTTTAACATTTATTAGTACTTGTTTCATTGTCTTAAGATTCTAAGTGTGTAGTCGCATGTAACAGCTGTAGCTGGCGATTCGGAATGTTACAGCTATTGCTAGATGTTATACCTTTGTTGTAATCTATTGCTAGATGTTATACCTTTGTTGTAATCTATTGCTAGATGTTATACCTTTGTTGTAATCTATTGCTAGATGTTATACCTTTGTTGTAATCTATTGCTGGATGTTATACCTTTGTTGTAATCTATTGCTGGATGTTATACCTTTGTTGTAATCTATTGCTGGATGATATACCTTTGTTGTAATATATTGCTGGAAGTTATACCTTTGTTGTAATATATTGCTGGATGTTATACCTTTGTTGTAATCTATTGCTGGATGTTATACCTTTGTTGTAATATATTGCTAGATGTTATACCTTTGTTGTAATCTATTGCTGGATGTTATACCTTTGTTGTAATATATTGCTGGATGTTATACCTTTGTTGTAATCTATTGCTAGATGTTATACCTTTGTTGTAATCTATTGCTGGATGTTATACCTTTGTTGTAATCTATTGCTGGATGTTATACCTTTGTTGTAATCTATTGCTGGATGCTATACCTTTGTTGTAATATATTGCTGGAAGTTATACCTTTGTTGTAATATATTGCTGGATGTTATACCTTTGTTGTAATATATTGCTGGATGCTATACCTTTGTTGTAATCTATTACTGGATGTTATACCTTTGTTGTAATCTATTGCTGGATGCTATACCTTTGTTGTAGTATATTGCTGGTGTTATACCTTTGTTGTAATATATTGCTGGATGTTATACCTTTGTTGTAATCTATTGCTGGATGCTATACCTTTGTTGTAATCTATTGCTGGATGTTATACCTTTGTTGTAATATATTATTGGATGTTATACCTTTGTTGTAATCTATTGCTGGATGATATACCTTTGTTGTAATATATTGCTGGAAGTTATACCTTTGTTGTAATATATTGTTGGATGCTATACCTTTGTTGTAATATATTGTTGGATGCTATACCTTTGTTGTAATATATTGTTGGATGTTATACCTTTGTTGTAATATATTGCTGGATGTTATACCTTTGTTGTAATATATTGCTGGATGTTATACCTTTGTTGTAATATATTGCTGGAAGTTATACCTTTGTTGTAATATATTGCTGGATGTTATACCTTTGTTGTAATCTATTGCTGGAAGTTATACCTTTGTTGTAATATATTGCTGGATGCTATACCTTTGTTGTAATATATTGCTGGAAGTTATACCTTTGTTGTAATATATTGCTGGATGTTATACCTTTGTTGTAATATATTGTTGGATGTTATACCTTTGTTGTAATCTATTGCTGGATGATATACCTTTGTTGTAATATATTGCTGGAAGTTATACCTTTGTTGTAATATATTGCTGGATGCTATACCTTTGTTGTAATATATTGCTGGAAGTTATACCTTTGTTGTAATATATTGCTGGATGTTATACCTTTGTTGTAATATATTGCTGGATGCTATACCTTTGTTGTAATCTATTGCTGGATGTTATACCTTTGTTGTAATCTATTGCTGGATGCTATACCTTTGTTGTAATATATTGCTGGATGTTATACCTTTGTTGTAATATATTGCTGGATGTTATACCTTTGTTGTAATATATTGCTGGATGTTATACCTTTGTTGTAATCTATTGCTGGATGCTATACCTTTGTTGTAATCTATTGCTGGATGTTATACCTTTGTTGTAATCTATTGCACACATTACGATATGATTTGAGTATTTGCATAGTATTTGTGATTGTAATTCACGCATTACATAACATCCATTTTCTTGTAATAAATATTCTATGCCAGCTCGGTTTACCGTCATTGTACCTTGCACACAAACAAAACAATTAGTTTAGTGTAGCATGGTACTTAATTAAGGAAAACTAAATTCATGGTTTTGGGCCAATACACCTATAAGAGTTACTCAAATAATAACCCTTTGCAACTACAATTAAGAATATCATGCCAGTGGTTTACAAGGAAAACCTTGTTAAACACACAGCATCTTAATTTCATGGGCTGTACCATACCGTTAGATATCTCTACATCACGAGTGTCAAAGTCTAACAAAAATTCACTCGCCAAATTAAAATATATTTGTATACACCAATTCCTATATTTGCCAATGCATTGTGTCCAAACTCAACTTGTGTAACACATTTTAGGTTTGCTTACTAAACTACTCTAAGAAAATAGCACGTTTGTTTGAGAGTTTGCGTTGGTTCTGTGTATACCGGCTTCCCTTAATACATCACAATATTCTAGGTTACCCGATTTTCAGAGAAATCCGCATGCACTTGTTGGTCTCGCTGGTTAACATGTCAATGCTCAGTCAACTGGAGAAATGACCAGAATCTCCCACTCTTAGAACACATTCTGAGTAAATCGGTGGCATGATATTCTTGATTTTAGTTGCACATGGTTAGTTTTTATTATCTGTTTTAGGTGCATAGCCCAAAGAGCATGACTTTTGTTTTGTTTTAATTAGCACTAACTATATACTTTAGCTACAGTGCTACAGTACTTAATATTTACCACTCAGCGTGAGTATCAATGTTCATTTATTTCACAGTTCAGTGATTCAATCACATGCTGTGGTTTGCTGTCATGACTCAAGATAGGTCAAGTCCATTAAAAATATAGGTGGTGCAGAAATAAAGTTAAATTAAGAATCTTGTATAATTTTATATAAAGCAACTCTCCTGAGCATAAACACTGTAGAGTTATATAGCTACATGTGGCTTTATAGCTACATGTGTTAACTGGGTTTGTTTACAAAAACGTAGGTGTATGCAAGTTGCCAGTGGTTATTTACAGCTATGCTAAACAGTTTCTGAGATTTAATGGAATGAATGAACATTCCACTTCAATTTGCTCAAATAAAACAACCTATAAATGCAGATGCACTCTATGAGCCGGAAGAGTATTTCATAATTGTATAATAATCATTGCCACTAGTTTTGCTTCAGCCTAATTCCAAAAAGTTTGCCATATCACTTAGTGATTCCATGTCAAATCAATCACTTCTGCCATGTACTTTGCTGACCCACCTTTAATTTTGCTCATTTTTATTTCATTTTATCTGACCATAAGTTCAATAATAAGTGTTAAATTTCAGGAGGCTAAATCTGAATATTTAGGGTGCCCAGTTAATTGTAACTCCAGAAATAGTACCTAAGAAAATAAAGGCAATGAAGGATAATAAATCACCTGGAGTGGATGGAGTTCCTCCAAAACTACTAATGGAAACAGTAAAAGATGGGGTGGTTCCTTTTTAATGGAAAGAAGCAAACATCATACCATTATTTAAAAAGGGTTCAAGAAATAAGTCAGACAATTACAGACCAGTGAGTTTAACATCAGTGATTTGTAATTTATTAGAAAGGTTAATTAAAGACAATATGGTGGACTTCCTTGTTAGGTATAAATTATTAAATTTATCTCAACATGGATTCCTAAAAGCGAGGTCATGCTTAACAAATGTTATGTTTTTGAAAGAAATCACTAAGTGGATAGACAATGGATCGCCAGTAGATATTACCTATTTAGATTTTCATAAAGCTTTTGACAAAGTGCCACATCAAAGATTACTACTTAAATTAAAAGCCCATGGTATCGGGATGGCATAATTGACTGGATAGAACAATGGTTGACTGACATAAGACATTGTGATGTAGTATATGGAGAGGTTTCAAACTGGAAATCAGTTTTGAGTGGGTTACCACAAGGATCAGTATTAGGACCTTTATTATTCATAGTATATATCAATGACTTGGACGACAATATAACAACCAATGTACTGAAATTTGCAGATGGCACAAACGTGTTTAGAAAGGTTAACACTGATGGTGATAAACAACATTTACAAAACGATCTAGACAAATTAGTTAAACGGCCTGAAAAATGGCAGATGTTATTAAATTTTGGGAAATGTAAATGCCAGGACACGGGAACTTGGATATAAACTATAGATGCTGAGATACTGTTCTAGGTACTACTGTAATAGAAAAGGACTTAGGAATAACAATAAATGCTGTTATGGAAGTTTCAGAGCAGTGTGGTATTGCAGTTTCAAAGGGTAATCAAATTCTTGGTTTGATTAGGAGAAACATAACATACAAGGATAAAAAGCTAATTATACCTCAGTGTAAAGCAATAGTTAGACTTCATTTAGAATACTGCATACAATCGTGGAGACCATATCGTAAGAAGGATATAGATACTTTGAACGCATACAGAGGAGAACAACTAAAATTATTCCAGAACTGAGAGACCTTAGTTATGAAGAACGTCGGAAAGAATGTGGTTTAACAACTCTATAGACAAGGAGGTTAAGAGGAGATCAGATTGAAGTTTTTAAGATATTTAATGCATATGAAAATATTGATAGAAATATGTTTTTCTCATTCAAGAAAGATAGTAGAACTAGAGGACGAGGTAAAATTAGTAAAGGATCCGGTAGATTGGATATCAGGGAGTACTCATTCTCACAGAGGACAATAAATGAATAGAACAAATTGTCTATGGATTGTGTAACTGCTAGCAGTGTGAATATGTTTAAAAACAAGGTTGATACATATCTCAGGAGGTCGGGTTACACGTAGGTGAATATTGTTGGCCATATGGCTTCCTTGTCCACTTGCCATATGGGCCTTTGGCTTGGATGGCAAATCTTGCTAAATCTTGTTAAAGTGTGCTAGAATAATAAATGTTACATTCTTTGAAAAGGTCTCATTAACTGCACATGTAGTGGACAGATAATCAGTTAAGTGATTATTGCCTACTGGGTAAGCTGTAAGAATATACAAGCATATTTGGTTCACTAAATGACATTAGATTTACAGCAATTTTTTTATATAAACACACTATTTTGACCATATCTTATAAACACTTACAAGTGCCCACTCTGATTTTCTCAGGATATTTAAGTAACGTAGTGTCATTAATGAACCTATTTTTTTGTCCAATCGGTTTGGAGGATTTTTATCATTGGGGTCACATGTCACCCATATTGCAAGTACCGGTATTTAGAAAAAAATTATTTACATACACAGTTATACGCTTCCTAGCTTGTCCTCTGGATGCGCAGTTTCTAAAAAAATTACATTTATTATTGTAGCACAATTATTACTGAAGTTGTGCCTAGCCCAGCGCTGTGCCTGTGGTGTGGGGCGTAGCCGTAGTCGTACGACGTAGCCGTAGACGTAGTCGTACGACGTAGCCGTAGGGTGAAGTGAAACGGCAATCAATGGCAATGACAATATCGTTTTTTCCACCAAATTAAAAATGTTTGAGGGCCTGTAACGAGAATATAATTTATTATATATTATCAATCTTTCTGAGAGAAAAAATGCGAGGCACAGCAAAATTGGAGGGTGGTCGACAGTGAGAGTGTCAGTGACAGTGACGTCACTGTCAATGTCAATGTCAAAACTGATTTGACGTGGAATCACGACTTCGGCATCGCCGTAAACAATCCATCACACTTACCAATAAACATTCCTTCCATTTTACGACACTTAGGCGTAAATGCGAATTATACTTACAATTTCATACCATAAAGCTGGCGATCGAATTAACAGATAAGAAATGGCTGTAGCAGATGACACCTCGGTCAATCGTTGGCGTCGCAGTGTGAGTGTCGGTTTATGGTTATTATCCGATCCCGTTGACATGACACGTCTTCCGACGACTGTATGCCTTCATTTGCCATAAACAAACGGCGTCCTTGGTTTGTGCAACAATGCACACCATTATGTGTACGTTCATGGGGAACTAGCAGCAATAAATAAAGTGTTCAGTTATTTATTCAAAATTAAACACAAACTTAATTAGTAAGACGAACTGAAGTCTGAACAACATCCCATCTTCGCGGAGCCCGGAGACGCGTAGCCTCGATTATCCAGGCTCCGCGCTGTGGCGCCACCGTTTGTCGCTCACATCTTCGCCTGGATGCAGAGTGGGGTTCTCATTGTGACGGAAATTATGTATGCGCCCAGAATTTGGGCGCATAGGTAAGTAGATAATTAATATCTCATCCGGGTATTTGGCTAATTCATAAAATAAGAGTGAACTTTTATCAGTTTATACGATGCAATTCGAATTAACTTTAAACTTTGATTATATTGACGTGCACGCATAAGTTTAACAGAAATCAGCTCACATCATAACAATGTTTATGTATTAGTTATAGAGTAGCTTGGGGCATAACGCCTAGTTTTGGGGCATAACGCCCACCCCCTATCTAGTTAAACGGCTCGAAAATTACAATTTCGAGATCGCCAGATGGAGCTACATATCGACATTCGTATCTGGTGCATCGGAGATTGCCACAGAAGTAAAACGCGCGGTAAGCTGTTGATATTACAAATTTGGTTTTATAATTATAACAATTGTCCTTGCCAAAGTAGGGCTGTGTACAGTAACCACGAGAAACTGTGACAAAGAACTGAATGTATAGCATAGACAAATATGCATATAATAGTTTTATAAATGTACAGATTACATGCGATATATGAGAATAATATTCAAATTAAGACAGTAGGGGCAAAATGCACAGTGTGTGCGTTATGCCCCATGACATAATAAATATTGTATATATATATATATATATATATATATATATATATATATATATATATATATATATATATATATATATATATATATATATATATATATATACATAGAGAGAGAGAGAGAGAGAGAGAGAGAGAGAGAGACTAACATATATATATATATATATATATATATATATATATATATATATATATATATGCCTCATGACATAATAAATATTGTATATAGAGCCTAAGTACGTTTCTTATATGTTAAATTATATGTAGACCCTTAAATAATAATATATTATAGAAGAAGGCCTAGACCTATGACTTATCTATTAAGTAGAGGACATATACACTGTTGCCTATGGCACAGGCTGAGCCGGTAACTTATACTTATTTTAGCTAATGGGCCTATCAGGATATATTCTCCAGCCTTGGGATATTTTAATGTAAACTCGTTTTTCTTACTCCAGATGGTACGCAATTACAAACGAACATCATCGCGTGGTTCCTACGGAGATGATCGCCTCGGTAGGGTAGTTGAAGCAGTGAAGAATGGGGACTCCGTGAACAAGGCATCAGGTAGGTGTCTCATGTTGTCTAATGTGTAGACCGACTATAAGCGATTATGAAATTTGGATAGTTGTAATATTATCGAGAATTTTTTTTAACATATTAATGGCAGAGCTACACTAGACTCAGTTGTCATTCGTATTAGTGCCTTATTGTTGTAGTACTTGAATGTAACATGCATATTTGTTTCTATTTAAGGTGACTACGGAGTTCCGCGGCGGACTCTTGCTAGATGCATCAGAGGCTTGGTCAGACAACCGGGCAGAATTACAATGGGCAGCAAAACAACAACAATGTGAAAGAGATAGAATCTTCCATGTACTGCATGACGATGATCGACTTGCGTCGTTTAGCCTTTGATCTTGTCGTCCGCATGAACATTGTACACTCATTCGATGCTACCAGTGGTCTGGCCGGTGTAGACTGGGCAAGGGCCTTCGCCGGCATACGACGCTCACCATTAGAACACCGATTGCATCTAGCACTGCACGTATGAAAGGGTTTAACAAAGAAGCTGTGGGAATCTTCTTTGGACAGTATAGGAAGTTGCTTGTGAATGGTGGGTTCGTCCCTACACGCATCTGGAACTGTGACAAAACAGGGTTCACTACCGTTGCAAAGCCATCTAAGGTCGTCTGCACGAAAGGTATTAATCAGGTGCGAAAAGTGTCCAGTGCTGAACGGGGGGGAAACATCACAGCTCTGTGCTGTATGAGCGCAGCTGGTACGTTCACCCCCCCCCCCCCCCACTATTCGTCTTTCCACGCAAGCGAATGGTTGATTCTTTGATGAACGGCGTTCCAGCATGCTCCGTGGGCACCGTCAACACCCGTGGATCGGGATACATTGACAATAATTTATTCCTGAGATGGATGCACCTCTTTGTTGACACTGTTGGCTGCAAGAAGACGACACCACATCTACTGCTGCTAAATGGCCACGAGAGCCACAAGATACTCGATGTCATTCTCTACGCTCGAGAGAATGGCGTCGTGATACTAACATTCCCGCCTCACTGCACCCTTCGACTACAACCCCCAGATCGGACATTCTTCCGATCCCTGAAGGCAGCGTACTCACGTGCGGTCGACAACTGGATGATCTGCAACAAGCACCGACCGGTCACGCAGTTTGACGTCATCCCGCTCTTCAATGGGGCGTACAAAACGTCGGCCACCATAGCATCGGCAACTAACGGATTGAGAGCGGCCGGACTATGGCCATTTGACGACGCCAAATTCGACGAAGAACTATTGGCCACCGCCCCTATATAACCTACCATCCAGCCTGCTCCGGGTGCTGGCGTCGCTGGTGTGCATGTCGCCCCTGACATCGACAGGGAAGATGAAGACGCCACCCTGCCCGCTCCGATGGATGTCGTTGCTGATGTGCATGTCGCCCCTTATACCGACAGGGAAGCTACGATACGAGTCTTGAAGGCCTGTTCACCAACGTCGATCGTCTCAGCACCGGGAAAGACTCGAACAAGGGTGCGTGTGACAAGTGCTGTGGTGACGTCTTCACCGTATAAGAATATGATGGAAGACAGGATTGCTGCCAAGGCAACCACGTCGGCCGTCGTACGTCCACCCGAAAAGAAAAGAGCGAAACCAGTTCGCACATTGCCTTCTCGCAAGCTGAAGAAAAAAAAACTAGCAAGAAAGAAAGATGTGGTGTGAAACGTCCGTGTGAAGATTCTTCTGAAGACGACGACGAGTGGCCAGGCCTTGTTTGCGGTGAGCCATTCAGAAGCAGCAGACCCGGCGAAAGCTGGATCCAGTGTCAGATCTGTCACCACTGGTCGCATCCTGACTGCACCGAGCGTGGCAGATTTTATGTTTGCCACAATTGCGCGTCTGACAGTGATTGAATGAGTGGTTAGGCAGCAGATCCGACGAACGTTACATCCTGTGCAAATATATCACCAATGATCGCAACTGGTCGACGAGGGTGGAAGATTTTATGTTTGCCATAATTGCGAATTAACGAGTTGTTAACCGTCGAGAGTTGATGAGAATAGTTTTTTTTATAAAGTTCTGAATTGTAAAAGTGTCCAAACGGGTTAATTTCCACACATGTATACAACATTACGAAGTAACATGTCTGCAGTCAAACCACATAAATATTAAATATTAGAACTGTACAGATTATGTTCGATTAGTTTCAGAAGTAATGCCTTCCAACATCAAAGACAATGACAAAGAACTAACACTAGTAATAAACAAATATATATATATATATATATATATATATATATATATATATATATATATATATATATATATATATATATATATATTATATATAATTATATATATATATATATATATATATATATATATATATATATATATATATATATATATATATATATATATATATATATATATATATATATATATATATATATATATATATATATATATATATATATATATAATAACAAATATATGTCCACAGTTTAGCCGAAAAATAAACTAGTGACATCGACATTCCATTGGAGCAAAACGCCCAGAGGTGAGCGTTTAGCCCCTTGGGTGGGGCATAACGCCTATATGTAGGACCTCCGCTAAAATGATTAAAACTTTTTTCAGAGACAAGGTACATTAAAAATGTTAACACACGGAATGTACCTAAGATAATGAACTACATAATCAACTGAACATAAAACAGATATATATCAAAAGGATTCTTTCCAGTAGCCGATGTCCCAAAAAAACTGGGCGTTATGCCCCAAGCTACTCTATACACAGATAAGTATTGTACTTACTTATGTTCACCCCCTTTCCAGCGCGCTATTACTAATAATTACTCATGTTGAATGTGGCATTGTATTCTGTTTGTACTATTGTGGAATCTGAAGTGTTTGTTGCAAATAAGATATTGATTGAAACAACTGTCCGACTGAAAAGTTGTATCAGACAAAAAATAGTTGAGCGCAACATCTCGGTAATGACGCCGGTTAGCTTCTGGCGCTTCACGGGAACGCCTACAACAAATGGAGTGGTGACAGTGGGTAACAACGAGACCACGCTTCTGCGGCCAGACTCTCTTCTCGGCAAATTCAGAAGGCGAGCGAGAGTCGGATAAGTTAACAGTCGCGAGACTAGCGCTGTTTCCGTGCTAGTAGCGATAAACTTCGTTTTTAAAACATTGAAACATCATCAGGTTGTTTTTGTCTTAAGGACACGCATGCATAGAAATCAGCTCACATCATAATAATGTTTATGTATTAGTTATACGGGTCATTCTACAATTGTCAGACTTTCAGGAAATGTGTCCCAGCTGGGTGCATCTCAACACACTGTCAAATATCATTGTGACGAATTAAGTATTTTCTGGGATGCTATAAAGTATTAACAACAACCCTCACCCCCCCCCCTCCCACCACCACCACCACTCCTACCCCATTGTCACGCTTCGAAACGCTGGCTTATACCCCACTAAAATTTAGAAAATAGGTCCGTTTGAATTCAGTTTAAACATACACCAAAAACTAATATAACAATCAATACTATCAGTCTGATATCGATAGCTAGAGAAGCAAAAAAAATTTGTAACAAACGTAACGATCGTCAACACTCCCACCCCATGTAACGCTCCGTAACGCTTACCCAACCCCTGAGCGTGGCGTAGTGGAGACCGAGGCTAGTCCGCCCACGGGGCAAGTCCGCCAACCGCCTTCTATTCCATGTATTTGCTGCTTAAAGTACGTGTGGGACAAACTTTCCCCGGCCCCTGGGCGGACTTGCGCCGACATTCTTGGGTAAGCCTAATAAGAGTCAGATTTGGATATTGTATTGTAACAGTTTTGTCGTTTGTTGATACCACAAATGTGGGAAAGATATTTGCGTTCTATTTAAGGCCGAAACGGATCATCTAGCTCTACAAATACAGTCTCCAGATCTAGTAGAGTGTCCAAGGGGGCGGACTAGCCCCGGTCTCCCGTACTTTATGGATGACCCCTAACCCCCTAGGCGAGTGAATTATGTACGAATGTTACAATGTATAATTGCTAGATGGCTGCATATCATTATCGTCAGAAGTGCAAAGTCATAGATCGATACTTTATTATCAAGCAAACCATGAGTATATAAAGGTACACAAATGAGGGGTGGTTACTTTCTACCTGTCAGGGCTGTTACCATGCTTGCACAATAAGGATGACAATGTCACTGGCATGACAATGTTTTTATAGACAGGCATTTACTCTCAAACGTAGCCGACATGGGCAATGACATAGTAAAATAGTCCACATTAGAATAACTAATTTTAGTCTGAATTATCCGGGCGATTACCATATGCATTTACCGATCTGAAAATAATTAACCAAAACTGACTTGCGCTCAATTATAATCACCATAATTAACAGTTCGCTATGCATTTATACACAAGTAGGCCTATGCTATATGTTATTGTCATAATAACATTTAGCAAAGCCTACATAATGAACATATATATATATATATATATATATATATATATATATATATATATATATATATATATATATATATATATATATATAATAACAAATATATGTCCACAGTTTAGCCGAAAAATAAACTAGTGACATCGACATTCCATTGGAGCAAAACGCCCAGAGGTGAGCGTTTAGCCCCTTGGGTGGGGCATAAGTTTATTGTGTGTGGTAATGTATGATATACCATGGTTTACCATGGCATTTTACCATGGTTTACCTGTTTCAAAACGCCATGGAATACCATGGTAAAATATGATTTCACAAAGTTACATGTGACATAGACCCTACATTGTTGATTGTCCCGTCACTAACTGCAGCAAGGTTTTCTCAAGTTCTTCGATTTCGTGTTCGATGAAATCACAATAGTCTTGATGGACAGCGATCCTACTGTTGTAGACGCTCTGCAGCAGCGGATAAAGGGGGGTCTTAGGGGTCTCAAGACCCCCTAGGCCCCCCTGTGTCCGTGGCAAATATTACAGTAAAGGACAACGTATATATGCCTACATCGGAATTAGTGTCAGTGTAAAGACCCCCCCCACCCAGTTCTTAAGTAGAACGACATATGACTACAACTGACTGAGACCCCCTGCCAACAAGCCTACATCCGCCCCTGCTCTGATAACCTGCTAACCAACAAACAAACACCTGGGTGGGTGGGTACAGCATATAAGTGTTGTAGTCATCAAATATCTCAAATATGACACTTCCCCTGTTTACAATTTGACAAGGTAGAGGTATCTATGAAGGAAGTATCACATTTAAAATCATCGGACCTCAGTTCTCAAAATATGAACGATAAAGTAATAATACTGATTATTCCACAATGGAAGCTATAGCACATTGCCATCAAACCTACGAATCAGCTAGAAGGCACTTTGTTTGTCCAAAGTTCATTAAACACCAACTAAATATCACCGTTGGTTATTTTAAATGTCATGTGAATCGGAGCCTGTAGAGGCGTCCTCTGTAACACCAGAGTCGCCTCCTGTTGATGTCTCGACCACGGAGTCATCGACGCCGCGAGAGTTCGCTTCCACCGGCTTCAAATGCTGGTCTTCGGTGACGTCGCTCGTGTTTCGTTCGTCGATGTCGTCGTCTGGAATTGTGCTGTCGGCGTCCCTCGTCGAAGGCGTGACCGACAGTGGACGCAGCTGCACGTACCATGGGTAAGTGGCAGGATTGTCTGTTTTAGCGGCTTCGTGCTCCACGTCAATACCCGGAACGTCTGGCAGCGGGCCGCGGTTGACGGTGCTCACGTTGGTTCGTGTCCCCGCCACGCCGGCATTATTGTCGTAGGGAGGATCAATCTGGATCAGAGCAAAAGCCAGTTAACACGGGCGATTATTTGTTCAATTGGTCCATCGACACGTACGGTGTCGCGTGATATCGCGATGCAAGAATCGGTCGTGTAAACACCGTCGTGAGACCGATCAGCGAGGTCAATGTGTTACTACGATTGTGTCGGTGGAACTGGTCCCAATTTTTTACATCAGTTGTTTGTATTGCCAGACAATCTACGTCTTTTGACGTCTCTTGCATTCAGCCCCCAAATAGCTTATTTTCCTTCTTAGCGTAATTCCCATACAATGCTATAAAATCTTTATATCGTATTTTATTTTTATAACATGTTTGCTTTGCCAGAATTTTCAATCGTACATGTCAGGAAAATGTTGGACCGAAATTTGTCCATTTGTACAGAGCGCCGATGGTAGGTAGGTAAAGTCATTCCCCAGGCATTACATTACGCCTTAGGAAGCCATGAAGGCTTATATGGCCAGTGCTTAAACCTGGTTTCTATAGTGCGAAGCAACTTAGAGTGCAGTTATACTGACTCTCCTGGACGGGACACTAGTCCAAACGGTGTTTGTACTCATTTACAGCTGAGTAAACTGAGGCAAAGTAGGGTAAACGAAATTGCCTAAGCTTCGAAAACGAACCGTGACCAGTGTGGGTCTTTAACTCACAACCTTTGAATTTAGAGTCCAACACCTTAACCACTAGGCCACGGCTGCCCCCTCCCCCCCCAACAGAGCGCCGATAATTTCTTTATATCAATCCCATTGAGATTTAAATATGTTCAATATTTTGATTTTGTTATTATATTTTGAAACGTTCGTACCTCCTTCAGTTCGTCGTATGTGTCTGACTGGGTAGAGTTGACCCGGCATACGTCATTCCCATCAACATTTGATAACCTTAACACAATAAACAAAGAGTTCAGTGACAAAAACTGCCATCAACTGTGTTGATCATATACATTGTTTACAAGGTCACACATTGAATGAAAACGTATTGCCTACCACAGTCTACTGTGTCGTGTGTCGTGGACCAGAAAGTCGAAATGTGAGATTTGTCCATTGGTTGTGCGACGCAAGATTTGTTAATAAAGTCCAGTGCTGTGGGATCATTTGTTGATAAAGTCCAGTGCTGTGGGATCATTTGTTGATAAAGCCCAGTGCTGTGGGATCATTTGTTAGTAAAGTCCAGTGCTGTGGGGTCATTTGTTAGCAAAGTCCAGTGCTGTGGGATTATTTGTTAGTAAAGTCCAGTGCTGTGGGATCATTTGTTAGCAAAGTCCAGTGCTGTGGGATCATTTGTTAGCAAAGTCCAGCGCTGTGGGATCATTTGTTAGCAAAGTCCAGTGCTGTGGGATCCTTTGTATAATGTTTGCCCAAACCAGCAAACTTAATGAAGACTTTAAGCTTACATGACGAGACTGTCTCTCTAGTGATTTTCCCGAATGTGTATGAAGGCATTAGAAGAAGTTGATTAGAAGGAGTTGTGCATTAATTAAATAGTTAACCTTTGTATTTCATCTGGAGCATCGATGAACGGCACTACCATTAAATAACATTGAACACAATGACATTTTCACATGCTATTACAAAACTACCGATTTATAACCAGTACTGTAAATGCTAGAAGCGTCAAATAAAATTAACAAATATCTCAGAAGGGCGGGTTACACAGGTATGAAACATTGTTGGACTCTCGATAACGCTTCCTTGTCCACTTGCCTTCTGGGTGCTTTGTCTTGGATGACAATGTTGTTAAATCTTGTTATTTTTATGGTACAGCCCGATTTGAGCAACTGATAGATATTGCACGATACATTGAAATGTGGATGTTCGTGCGCGTGTGCGTAAGTAGGAAAGTGTGTGTATCATTCAATCAAGTAGAAGTCGCATTACGCATATATTGCCATTCACTATTTCGTACTCCATGCAATAATTTATATTCCATTCACAATTGTTTGTTATGTTATAATCCGGGGAATGAGTCCCCTTTGATAACTATAAATTATAAACTTAATATATGAAGCTGTGAACACCTACATTGTTATGCACACTGTGTATAAGATGTATACGTGTGTGTAATCCAATTAATGTAATAACAGTAACATATACGAGTGACACAAGCTTTGCGATCCACACGTTCTTTGCATTAACAAAGTGCCCCGTATGATGTAACAACTCCTTTCACGAGGCTAGTTGTTACAGTCAACCGCGTCTGGGAAACTTCACATATCCACGTAATTATAATATAGAATATCAATGGAATGGTACATTTGATTAACGTTGACAAAAAATACATACTTTTCACAAAAATAGACTTTAGCTGAAAATTGTAAGAACTAGCCCCGGTCTCCCCTACAATGTATCTAAATGCCCGACTGCCAGTCTATGATAATCATGAAAAAAACGCAAATAAAGTAGAAAGCGAAAGAAGTCGCGACTCTACTAATTGTCCGACTGTGTCGCTAGTAAAGTAGAACAAGAAAGAAGTATCTACACTATTAAATGTCCGACTGTTTGCCACAGATAAAGTAGAAAGCGAAAGAAGTCGCGATTCTATTACATGTCTGAGTATCGGAAGTACAGTAGAAACCAGAAGAATAAGTCGCGACACAACTGGATGTCTGAATTCTTATCGCAAGTTAAATAGAAAGAGGAAGATGTCGTACGCCCAACTGTTTGTCATTAGAGAATAAAGAGAAAAGAAGGTGCGACAAGCAAAATAAAGAGAGTGCGAAGGCGCGACATCACATGGGTTGTTTCTCGCAAATGGAGTGGACCTTGGAAGAAGTAGCGACACTCACCTGTCGTTGTTTCTCCTCCTGAGGACGACTGCGAGGACAACGACGCCGACTACGACCAACAGAAGAGCCACGACACCTCCAGCGATGGCGCCGGTGTGATTTGGAGGCGCTGAAATAATCAATTGTTTATGGTGTTTGTGGCGGCACTCACCAGGTGTCGTTTCAATTTACAAACATATTTCTCCTAGCGGAACGACAGAAAGCCGCAAAGTGGAAAGTTCTAATAGCGTCCAGCAGCTATATCGTCAAATAAAAGAACCCAGCTCTCATATATATATATATATATATATATATATATATAAATATATATATATATATATATATATATATATATATATATATATATATATATATATATATATATATATATATATATATATAAATATATATATATATATATATATATATATATATATTATATATATATATATACACATATATATATACAACACATATATATATATATATATATATATATATATATATATATATATATATATATATATATATATATATATATATATATATATATATATATATATATATATATATATATATATTATATATATATATATATATATATATATATATATATATATATATATATATATATATATATATATATATATAAATATATATATATATATATATATATATATATATATATATATATATATATATATATATATATATATATATATATATATATATATGTGTATATATATATATGTATATATATATATATATATATATATATATATATATATATATATATATATATATATATATATATATAATATCCCCTTGTCATCATATCCTCTCTTTTCGTACGTTCCCCGCTCATTTATTCCGTTACTCTTGAAGGAGTTCCCAGGTCAATCATCCTTGTCGTCGGTTCCCTGGTCAATCATCCTTGTCGCCAGTTCCCTGGCCAATCCTTCTTGTCGTCAGTTCCCCAGTCAATCCTCCTTGTCGTCAGTTTCCCTTTCAATCCTCCTTGTCGTCAGTTCCCTGGTCAGTCCTACTTGCCGTCAGTTCCTCAGTCAATCCTACTTGTCGTCAGTTCCCCAGTCAATCCTCCTTGTCGTCAGTTCCCCTTTCAACCCTCCTTGTCGTCAGTTCCCTGGTCAGTCCTACTTGTCGTCAGTTCCCCAGTCAGTCCTCCTTGTCGTCAGTTCCCCTTTCAATCCTCCTTGTCGTCAGTTCCCTGGTCAGTCCTACTTGTCGTCAGTTCCTCAGTCAATCCTACTTGTCGTCAGTTCCCCAGTCAATCCTCCTTGTCGTCAGTTCCTCATTCAATCCTACTCGTCTTCAATTCCCCTTTCAACCCTCCTTGTCGTCAATTCCCCGGTCAATCCTACTTGTCGTCAGTTCCTCAGTCAATCCTACTTGTCGTCAGTTCCCCGGTCAATCCTACTTGTCGTCAGTTCCTCATTCAATCCTACTCGTCTTCAGTTCCCCTTTCAACCCTCCTTGTCGTCAATTCCCCGGTCAATCCTACTTGTCATCAGTTCCCCGGTCAATCCTACTTGTCGTCAGTTCCTCAGTCAATCCTACTTGTCGTCAGTTCCCCTTCCAACCCTCCTTGTCGTTAGTTCCCCGGTCAATCCTACTTATCTTCAGTTCCTTAGTCAATCCTACTTGTCGTCAGTTCCTCGGTCAATCCTACTTGTCGTCAGTTCCTCGGTCAATCCTACGTGTCGTCAGTTCCCCGGTCAATCCTACTTGTCGTCAGTTCCTCAGTCAATCCTACTTGTCGTCAGTTCCCCGGTCAATCCTACTTGTCGTCAGTTCCTTGGTCAATCCTACTTGTCTTCAGTTCCCCGGTCAATCCTACTTGTCGTCAGTTCCTTGGTCAATCCTACTTGTCTTCAGTTCCCCGGTCAATCCTACTTGTCGTCAGTTCCTCGGTCAGTCCTACTTGTCGTCAGTTCCCTGGTTAATCCTACTTGTCGTCAGTTCCTCGGTCAATCCTACTTGTCGTCAGTTCCTCTGTCAATCCTACTTGTCGTCAGTTCCTCGGTCAATCCTAATTGTCGTCAGTTCCCCGGCCATTCCTACTTGTCGTCAGATCCTCAGTCAATCCTCCTTGTCGTCAGATCCTCAGTCAATCCTACTTGTCGTCAGTTCCCCGGTCAGTCCTACTTGTCGTCAGTTCCTTAGCCAGTCCTCCTTGTCTTCAGTTCCCCGGTCAGGCCTACTTGTCGTCAGTTCCCCGGTCAATCCTACTTGTCGTCAGTTCCCCGGTCAATCCTCCTTGTCGTCAGTTCCCCGGTCAGTCCTACTTGTCGTCAGATCCTCAGTCAATCCTCCTTGTCGTCAGATCCTCAGTCGATCCTACTTGTCGTCAGTTCCCCGGTCAGTCCTACTTATCGTCAGTTCCTCAGTCAATCCTCCTTGTCTTCAGTTCCCCGGTCAATCCTAATTGTCGTCAGTTCCCCTGTCAATCTTATTTGTCGTCAGTTCCCTATCAATTCACCTTGGCGTCAGTTCCCCATAATTAAAAATAAATAAAATCATTCGCATTATGATCGTGTCAGAATAAATTACACTCTTTCCATAGTGTCTTATTATTACATGTATACTATCATATTCATGTATGTCTAGTTTTATAAGGATTTTTAATTAACAGGAAACTTAATTAGACGCTTTGCAGCTACATGGAAATGACTAGACGAGGAAATGACTGTACATGAGTACACATAAAAAGCAGATTTGGAAAGATCCAGCATAACGAACAACCACTGAGACTCACTAGATGTCGTTGCGGTCGTTTTATTTGTTGTGGACGTTTTCGACTTTACGCCGTTTGAACAGGTGCAGTTTGCGTCAAACTTGTGAATCAATTTCTTCTGGACGGTGTCGAAGCCTGTGTCGACGGGCGCGCGACACTTGAGCACCGACCTGATTGCGCAGCGGAAGTAGTAGTCGCAGTTGTCGGGAACGGCGTGGAAGCCAGCGCCCGGCTCCTTGCTGCAGGGGAACGTGATAGTCTCACACGATCCTATAATGATAATAATAATAGTAATCTTACTATAATCGACTGTAAGTGCGTGCGTGCGTGCGTGCGTGCGTGCGTGCGTGCGTGCGTGCGTGCGTGCGTGCGTGCGTGCGTGCGTGCGTGCGTGCGTGCGTGCGTGCGTGCGTGCGTGCGTGCGTGCGTGCGTGCGTGCGTGCGTGCGTGCGTGCGTGCGTGCGTGCGTGCGTGCGTGCGTGCGTGATACTCCTTAGTTGTTTCGAAATTCAACCCCGCTGTTACCTTTTTACGACCAATCGAATGACCCGTTGTAGTTATCACGTACAACTGTCCGTATCAATTGCGATCAATTGCGTACAATTATTATTGTTGACAACGTCATGCGTCTTTTCTAAGTTTTCGTCGATTGTCCCAAGTTACGTAATACAAGAACCAGACGTCGCTACGAACTACCATGCAAGTTACCCCGACCGGAGGAAAGGTATTTTTGCTAGTAATAATAACAATAATAACGTCGTCTCATATAGAGCCGGTATCCACCAAGACTAGACACTCGCGGCGCTCGCTCGGCCCAGAGCAGGTTTGAGGCAGCAGCTATTAATAGTTCGAGACCATTGGCTCCGTGTGTCCACGACAGGTTTTTCTCATTTGCCTGTGTGGGATACTTTATTTCCCCTGGCATAGCCGCGGCGTTCAGTTTCCGGTTATTCATTCTCAACGCACATTTGATCCTACAATGTCTTGCTGATGTTAGTCATGTTTAGAGGGTATATTGCTAATAAAATGCGATTAAGACTCACCATCGAATACATCGCTTTTCTTGTGAGCCTCGAATACTTTTTTGCAGTCTCCATGTGTCATTGCTACAAGAAAACAACAAAACCTACAGTCTCCATCTCCTGACATCTGGAATAGCTAGAATAATTGTGTTCGTGTTCCCGCACGTGCTTGCGTTCGTGCGTTCGTGCGTGCGTAATCTTCTCTTGGCTCATGTAACAAACAGTTGTGCACTTCCACAATACCGGCCAACACAGGGAAGATGTTTCGGTGTCCCCCCCCTCCATAACTTACACATAATGGAATCATTTATTGTTAAATGTGACTCACACAATTTGGTCAGCAAGAGAAGTGTTTCATGTTGAAAGATCTATTTGGATACAATCATCTTATAACATTTCCAATGCAGAATGATATTGGCCGTGGCAGCTATGATACTGTAATTGTGTCACCATTTGTCCTCGTTCTGGTGCCCAGCATTGTGTAGATGCACAATTGTGTGTGTCATCCTTCTTAGTGTATGGAATAGTTGTGTGTGGCATCCCTCATGACACAGGACATTGTTGTGTACGTTATCAACGTTCAGCCACTGTATCAATGTGTCTGCTCTTGTTGTTCGTGTTAGTTGCATAAGTCAAACTGGAACTGTTGAGTGACAGTGTTGTCTCAAGACACGCCTGGCTACAACCAGTAAAACAACAACCCACTTACTTGTCGTGTCCTCTCCTGTCGCCTTCCGCGTCGCGATAAGACTCAGTGACAATAACAACGTCAACGATATACTTGTCATACTTTCTAAAAGGTCAGATGATTCCCAGTAGGTCAATAGTCAACCACTTTCCCAGTGGTCAGACACGTTCCCAGTGGTCAGACACTTTCCCAGTGGTCACTACTATCGGCTTCTGAAGCCAGAAAGGTTCCGAAGTTCCTTCCTCGGTACAATCCCTTTAAGAATGCCTCACAACAGAGGAACAAACACAGCGAGCGCGCGTCAATGTTCAACACAGACCGTCAACAATTCTGCAAGTCACGAAACCATTCAATTGCCGTCTAAAATAGTCCGGGACGTCAGGTCGGGTTGTGTGTCATACAAACCAAACAAAGCAACAGCAACACGGCAAGCAATTGTATTGTGTCTATGCTCCGAACGCACCGAGCGACGAACGTCCGGGGTCGCATTGTGGTCGGCTGTCGTGGTATACTGGCTCGATGATTAATCATACTATGTCCGTGTCGCCATGCTTACCTCACACACACGCACACACACGCGTACACACGCGTACACACGCGCATATACGTACGCACACACGTGAACACACGCGCACATACGCGCAGACACGCACGCACGCACGCACACACTTTCGCTTCATTCAGTACCCCCCCCCCCCCCAGCTGTGTTGTAAGACAAAGCATCGCGATGCTTCGGACCACTTCGACCCCACCAGACCTGTTCACACAATCACCATATGTTCGTTCGTTCTAAATTCCATCACTGGAATCCCTTCACTGTCTGTTCTCATGTACTCAGCTGGGTGAACTGGAGCAACGTGGAGTAGACGAAATTGCCCAAGTTTTAAAACGGCAGCAGGTGTCCGCGAACTCGGTCCCCTCAACTGGCAGTCCGGCGTTCTACCGCCGAGCCACCTCGCCCCACGACCACCGACCGTTCAACCGTGTCGCGTCGCTCTTTATCAAGAGTTATTCGTCATGTGGAGTGAGCTATTTACCCCGTGTAGGCTAAATATAAATTTCAAATACACGCACAAGGAAGTAGCTGCAGTAATTCAATTACGAATGTCTACTTTTGTAATTCTGCATTTGAGTAATCCAGTTATTAGTTTACGGATTTTGTGGTTTCCTATATTGCAAACTGTACTTTATAATGCAAAACCTTGCACAGAGAAAGTTCTAGCGAACAAATTTCACCTGGTCAACAGTGAGTTCGTATGATCCGGTCTTTATTCCTATGAGCCCATATTCTCACGAAACACCAGCTTCCTCAGGAAAACAATTTCAAGTACAATTTGCGGGGCCCATGTCGCAAACAACAAATTATTAGACTTCATACGCTCGCACACATTCGCATAGTAGAATTGACCTGTGGGATAATAATAATAATAATACAATTTTTAAATCTTAATTTAGAAAACCAATACTGGTTATGTTCATGGCAGTACAGGGTTGGAAGTCGACAAACACACCGTGTCCACCCATCGTACGTCGCTTGATTGGTCACATGAGTACATTACTAAATCCGAACAAATCACACCAACTCATTCGACGACATCTTGATACGGCTTTGTCATCCATGGTCTCGACGAAGTGGAATATTTATTTCTTTCGCCACCATCAGAATATACATTAATTACCGACGTAAGGGCTTTGTACATTTCATTTTAAAATGTAAGCAAATGGGTATGGGTGGGTGGGTGAATGGTACATTTGGATTACCAAAACAATGGAAAGGTGTATTTTCCCCAGTTGAAATGTTGCCGCATTCGACTTCCTATACACTGCCTCCGATTTTTCATTTATTTGTAGGGTGAGGTCAAACCTATCCCTTTTTTACAGTTGGGTTTTATTTATATTTATAAAGCCTCATGGCTGACAGAATGGCTTCGGGCACGGCTGGAGATCTGGCTCCGCGTCAAACGGAACTAGCAAAAGCAGCCAAAGCGGAAGCGCACGTACGTCATTAATACGACCAGGATACATTATATATATATATATATATATCAGGGCTGGGGTATATATATATATATA
This sequence comes from Lamellibrachia columna, assembly GCA_963662155.1. Classification (NCBI taxonomy): domain Eukaryota; kingdom Metazoa; phylum Annelida; class Polychaeta; order Sabellida; family Siboglinidae; genus Lamellibrachia; species Lamellibrachia columna. Next base: position 17,585,290 of record OY759264.1, on the reverse strand, counting down.
TATATACCCCAGCCCTGATATATATATATATATATATATATATATATATATATATATATATATATATATATATATATATATCAGGGCTGATATATATATATATATATATATATATATATATCAGGGCTGGGTCCAATTACACAAAATTATATCAATTACAATTACATTTAATTTTTTAGTTCAATTACAATTACAGTCATAATTTTCTAAATCAATTACAATTACACTGTTTCAATTTCAATTACAATTACATTATGCGGAACCAACCAAATATATTCAGCATTTGTTAATTATGTATTTTTGCGCGTTTTGCTGAATTTTAATATTTTGTACACAATTGATAAACAAATATAACGGTAATGTTGAACATTTTGTTGAATTGTGACTTTGAATTATACTAAATAAAAAGATAGCCTTTAAAAAATATTTTTATTATATAAAAATACAATGCAATATCCAGACATAATCCTACAGGATATATTCCACTGCAGACATTTTTCCGTGCGCATGTCTTACATTTTTCTTTGGAAAATACTAATAATAGGGTTTGATGTGTTTACGTTGAGGTTGTAGCTCCTGCTCTAAGCTGACATTCTTAATTGGTCTGCCCTTTGGTTTGTGTGAGTTGGGAATGGGGAGAGAGGCTCATATAAACGGTCCTTGCCACCTGACTTGTCTCCAATCCACCGCAACACAAGGGGTGTAATTGGCTTGTTAATTCTGCAATGTTTCACTGAGCTGATATTTTCTGAAGCAATATCAGGCTACATGTCTTTCCATGTTGTTTGAATACCAGCTTAGCCTTTGTCTGACAATGTCTGTGCATTGTTTATTGCTTCCTGGCTGTTACCAACTTACTGAAAAGGCTAATTGCTAAGGCTACCCACCACTAGCACCACTGACCAGTACCCACCACTAGCACCACATACCAGTACCCACCACTAGCACCACCATACAGTGAATACTGTAACTTAAATATAAATATATAAGCAGGTGTTATTATTAGTCTTGATTTTCAACTCATTTGAGACTTAAATTATATTTTTATTGATAATTCGTTCAGGTAGTTTGTGATATGAAACGTACTTGATTGTAATTGAAATAAATTTTAAATTATACAAAATATAACAATTACAATTACAATTACAGCAACATTTCGAAACCATAATCAATTACAATTACACAATTTTGCTGTAATCAATTACAGTAACAATTACATAACTGAACCAGATGAGTCGATGGTTCTATCACCGGTGAGGAAGGACTCGTCTATCCCTAGGATGCGCAGACTGCTTCTGGCGGATGAGACCAACCAGTGGTCGAACGGTCATGGCGGCGGTCCGGCGACGTGTTGTGGCGGCGAAGAGCACGACAAGACACGGAAGGCGTCCTAGTTATTCACGACATCCACAGCTATTGTCTTGCCACTGGGCCCAGCTAGGCCTGGACGAGAGAATGAGGCTGACGCTGCACAACTGTCCCTCATTAAACTGCAATTCACGCTCAGGCCATATTCACCACGGCACCCTCGTTCATTCATTCTGAGAAGTCCCGTGGCGATGAACAAGCTACGAAGTAGCAGGTGTGGATGCACTGGAAACTGTAGACGCGAACAACGGAACGTAGCCTCTCTACTACGAACACATCGGTCGTTTTCCATATACTGTCAATCAATCCATCAATCAATCAATCCATCAATCAATCAATCAATCAATCAATCAATCAATCAATCAATCAATCAATCAATCAATCAATCAATCAATCAATCAACCAACCAAACAATACATCCGTCCGTCCGTCCGTCCGTCCGTCCGTCCGTCCGTCCGTCCGTCCGTCCGTCCGTCCGTCCGTCCGTCCGTCCGTCCGTCCGTCCGTCCGTCCGTCCGTCCGTCCGTCCGTCCGTCCGTCCGTCCGTCCGTCCGTCCGTCCGTCCGTCCGTCCGTCCGTCCGTCCGTCCGTCCGTCCGTCCGTCCGTCCGTCCGTCCGTCCGTCCGTCCGTCCGTCCGTCCGTCCGTCCGTCCGTCCGTCCGTCCGTCCGTCCGTCCGTCCGTCCGTCCGTCCGTCCGTCCGTCCGTCCGTCCGTCCGTCCGTCCGTCCGTCCGTCCGTCCGTCCGTCCGTCCGTCCGTCCGTCCGTCCGTCCGTCCGTCCGTCCGTCCGTCCGTCCGTCCGTCCGTCCGTCCGTCCGTCCGTCCGTCCGTCCGTCCGTCCTCTCAGCCCTGGGGCCACTGTTGTAATAAGGGGTGAATCGCAATGGTCGAAAACCGTGCGTGCAACTGAAAGATCACATTAGAGAGGCTTCTTGCACTGATATCTCTGTACCTCTGTGTACTCTTCAGTTTGTTAGTTCGGCCAATACTTCACTCTGTCGTTCAAATAAGTAACGATGTTGACCGTACAGCAGAGAATGACGTCACCCTGCTGGCGGAAGAACGAAACAGGCCGACAGTCGTGTCGTGTTCCGTCAACGAGTTGTTTGTTTGGCGGTGCGTTGCCTTGTCACGTTGCCCCGCCATAACTCTACATGTATTGATTGCCTTGTTATAAATGTTCACTTGACGATAGGAGGGTGGAAATTAACGCAATAATCACCTCTACTAACGTTAAACATCCGTCCTCGATTGATTTAGCCAATCTCGAATCAGGTTCGTTTTTGTTCATATCTGTAGTGTCTGAATAGTTTCGACAACGTGTTTGTTTTGTTTGATACGGAATGCTTACTTTGCCAACATCATCGAAAGGATTGACGTTGATCGTAACATCTTGTAAACTTGCGACACTGTTACAGCACATAGAGCTGGACCCGGTTAAAAATAACTTTATTGCGTGTCCGATTATTTAATCGAAACAATTTTTTTTAATATACAAAGCAGCTGAGCTAAAATGACTAATAACACGACACACTACGACACGACACACTACGACACGACACACTACAGTACATCTGTGTTTTGCAAGAATCAACGAACTGCGACTGAGTCAAAGTTGTTCACAAATAACAGGTGTTGTTGCCTTTATGAGACTGTGTTAACAACGGGAGAGGGCTTACGACATTCAAAACAGAGACGTTATTATTAGTCACCAGGTGAACTGGTTTGTTAGATAGCTGAGACACTGTGGATTGGCTACACACTAGTGCCCTGCGCGGGCCTATAATTTGAGCCCAAGCCCGGCTCGCAATTAGCAGTTAGAATCCTGGCCCGGTCCAGGCCCGCAAACAAGAATTTAGGCCCAGGCCCGACCCAGACCGTGAATGTTTGGCCCAGGCCCGGCCCGGCCCGCAAGTTTCAGGCCCATGCCCGGCTCATACCCGCGGGCCAAAGACGGGTAAGCATGCGGCCCGCAAGCCCGCGGCCCGCTAAGTTTAGAGAAGATAAACCTATAATCTTATAAGAAAGACGAAACACAAATAAACTGTAAAACATACTTATTGTTTTATTAAATAAAAAATAATAATATATAAACATTGTATAATGTGTACTACTGAAATATTAATGTCAGTTGTTGTTTAGTAGTGTCTAGCTAGTAGCTAGTACTAGTTACTACTATGTCACCCACTGACACTGACACCCAGTGGCATTTCCAGCAGGTCTGCAGTCACTAGCCTGAGACAGATCACGTTCAGACATGTGTGAAGTAGTACAAGAATGAATCAGTCAGTACTGGGAAATTGTAGACGCTAAACAGTAGACACTAGTTCACGCAATTGAAAAATACCAATTACCAACTGGGGTGGGTACTGGGTACTGGCACTACTGGGCTGTGGGCAGTGGCCAGTGGCCAGTGGGCTGGTCATTCAGGCGGGCAATGTTTGGAGGGAAGACATAGACAATAGAATGTCCACTGGTTGGGTCAAAGGTCAAAGGGTGATAAGTTGATGGTTAATCATGGCTTGATTACCTCTGCAAATATGTCTAATGTAAACATTTGGGGCTGGCTGCTTCCAGCCAGGTGAACTTAAGTGGCCATTAGATCTATGCAAAAGGGTACATTCATGCCAAAATATGCGGTTTACAGAGTCTAGACATCACGGATTAAGGGACAGGAAGTTAAGTTTGAGCTGAAGAAGAATGATGGGAAACATGAATTAACTGTGTCTTGGAAAGCCAGTACATGTTTAAAGAATTACAATACAAAGATATAGGCATGCGACTATGCATATATTTTATATGAAATATCTCTATTAAAAGAATGCACATTATTAAAATGACACCATAGGAAGTCCCATTGTTGAAAAGAGGTTAAACTGCATTCCAATGTATAAGGCACTAGTGTCATTCACAATTTGCAACTATGTAATACTAAAGAAATAATGTTAAGCATTCATTAACCGGAATTACAATTTATAATCAGTTTTTATTAATAATAAAATTAATAATCTGGGTTTTGTATGAATATTTTTATTATGTCCAGGCCCATCCCAAGCCCGGCCCGGCCCGCTCCACTAAGCCCAGGCCCAGCCCAAGCCCGATGTGTTTACATTTTTTTCAAACCAGGCCCGGCCCTGGCCCGCAATATGTAGGCCCAGGCCCGGCCCGGCCCGGCCCGCGGGCTGCGGGCCCGGCCCGTGCAGGGCACTACTACACACCAATGTTGTGCTGTGCAGAACATGCGTGCGTGCGTGCGTGCGTGCGGGCGAGCGCGGCAATGATGTTGCGGGTGTGGGCAGACGTTGAGGGACAGCTACGGACAAAACGTGTATAGGGTACTAGGTGATGGGGCGGGCAAAAGTATTATTTCCATGCGGGGCGGACGCGGGTTTCACGCGTAAGTTGCTGGGCGGTGCGGTTATGGTCATAGCGTCCGCGCAAGGCTCTATTACAAGATCAAGACGAACAAAGCTAGCTTCTGTCTTCTTCTCCCCATCGCCGCCACGTGTGGTGTGAGCGCCGCCATGTTTGCTTAATTCGCCACTAGAGGCGTGTAATCGCCAAAAAATATCGACTACTGTGCTGCGAGCTGATGGCCCGACAAATTTAACCACGATGAAAAATCTGCAGTCCCCCGACGAAAGATCGGCTAGTGTGCTGCGGGCTTTGCATTTATGCACTCATTCAGCCGCGGGTCTTCAAGCAACGCATTCCAGAGGGTCGGCCATGCGCGCGAGAACGAACGGCAGCCGTACCGTACCGCTCAAGGTTGTGACACAGCACAGTCAGTAGCACGGGGTCGCGGATCGTAGAGCTCGGCGCGGCGCGGCACTTATGGCGTGAACAGAGAGGCGAGATAGGCCGACATCCGGTCAGTGAAGGGCACAGAATACAAGAACTATTGTACTCGATGGGCCACTTCATCGGCAACCAGTGCAGATGTTGTAGTGCTGCCGTCAAGTTTTGTCGATTCCGCCGCTTTACTCGCAGAACGACTCTGGCCGCCGAGCGCTGGACTATCTCCAGGCGGTGCATCAGACGGTCAGTGGTGCCGTACAGGATCGTGTTGCCGTAGTCAAGACGTGACGTCACGAGCGAGTGCACCAGACTCTTGCATGCAGCAGTTGTCAGACTTCCGCGTATCTTGACGTTGCGGAACAAGTAATAGTAAGCGCCACGACAAGCATTCGACACTTGAGTCGTTGTCTTAACCGTTGTCCAGAACAACACGGATATCGCGAACAGTCAGCTTCAGTGGTACAGTGAACCCGCAAACATCAGTGCTCGACATTACACCAGGCTAACGTAGATAGAACGAAAGGCGATGGCTTCCGTTTTCGGACACTCAGTATAAAGTTGGTGTCATATGTGGTAGTAGGTATGGTGTCGTTTTGAAAATGAGTGCGATAGGCAAGCAGTTTATGTTGAGTAACATCGGCCTAAGAACTGAGCCCTGCGGAACACCGTGGCGAGTAAATCTACATGGCTGATGCTGTTTGCCGTATCTTTACCGTGTTCGTCCTGTTTACCAGGTACGATGTGAACCATGCGAGCACCGTCTGGCTCAGTCCGATATCACGTGAGGCAGGCAGTTGGACGGTTGTAGTAGGGGCGAAGATCTCGTTCATCAAAAGCTAAAGTATTTTCATGAAACGTGAAACCTTACAAAAACGCCATAAACAGAGCAATAAACATGTGTTTCGTGTCTGTATGCATTCTTATATGTACATCACTAAAGTTACCTGACAATAACCATGTAAAAGTGTGAAATTATTACCTTTTTGTCAGAACGCATGTGCTTGTCAACATTTGTATATAACCGGATGTTGTTGTGAGCGAGAATACCAAGCGGGAATCCCGTGGATCTATATAAGGTTACGCTAAGAATTGCCATCTGCTGGCCATGGAATTACATCATTAATCATGCCCCTATAAACTACTAACTTACTAACGGGTGTTTTATTTATGTCTGTGCGGCTGGCCCATTCTGGCCTCATTCTACACAAAATCGCGTTTGATCATGTGACCCAAAGGCAACATCACGTGCACAGTATGGCGGCTAATCGTGAAATGTTTTCTATGTCACCGATAAAAGTGCTCATAAGTAACTATTTGGAGCACATTTCTTCAGTTTCTTGACGCCCAAGTGTCGGTTGTATGTCACAGAATACACATGTGAAACGGTTAGTGCGTATTGGTTTTAAAACTTAAGTTATTAGTTCCGTAGCCATTTGGCTACGGAACTGCCAAAATGGCGCTTTAGCAAATGCCCGTCAAGATCTCCGCCCCTAGGCTAGCTCAAGAGTGGGACGGATGACTCTGCCTAGTTGGACGGGTGCAGATCAGCCAAGCAATGCATTGGTGATACCGAACATATTGATTGTGTCCGGCTTCGTCTATCACCGTGCAGTGGTGACTGGCTTAAGTAGCGGACAGTTGTCGGCGGTATGCGCCTCGAAGCGTCGTGTAGATTTCTCTGTGGACAACCAGTCGCGTCTTTTGCTATCGTCCCTCGGCGCGGCGGAGGTCGCGCGTCGCGTTGGCCAGCTCCTCGGTGTGCCACGGCGTCTTCGGACGGGCCGTGATGAGTCGTGTGGTGTTCGGTGCGTGTTTGTCGACGATGTTCGCGATGGCAGTGTTGTAGGTGTCAATGAGCCGCACGTGCATGTTTGACCACAAGAATGTCACATTCGACCACATGGTGATTTGTTACCAGCGTTGTCGGAGTTACAGGTGATGCTACGAGGAAGGACGCGCGCGGAGTGATCACCCGATAATCGCTTCGTTCGAACGGCGTGCGGCCGCACTTAGCGTAAGACTGAGCTCGTCCATGAACGCGAGGGACAGCGCTGACGATGGTGGGCGGAAGATCACATACACACGAACGTTGCATCTTGTTTTTGGACATTTGAGTATAATACTGATGCTTTCAAATGTGTCAGTCGTCATACGAGTTTCTGAAGCCATGCCGACCGACCGTGTGTTGGCGAGTGCATATTTAGTGTTCATTGCTCCACCATTTCCCATGGCAGTCAACCAGGTTTTTATTATTTACCCGAGTTTGTTTACTGACCTTATAGCAGCTAACGCAATGTTCACGCCTGAAGATGGACAATACCACTGGAATGCGTCTCCGTAGCATTGTTCCGCTTCAATGACCTCTTCTGGGTGGCTGCAATCATTGCCAGCACATTCCACAGTGGCCAGCTGACTGGTTTTCCAAGTACACGACCAGCCAGCCTATACGTAGTCATGGCTGAATGCTGCATCGCGATTATGTAATCCAAGAACGTTCCGCTTGATTGTCTGTAGAACAGGCTGACCAAACCTGACTGTCTGTAGAGGCTGACCAAACTTGACTGTCTGTAGAGGCTGACCAAACCTGATTGTCTGTAGAGGCTGACCAAACCAGGCTTAGGTAAAGTCACATAAAAACCATCAAAACAACATAAAAACGACATTGTATAATGACCACAATGTCCCTACCGATAAAATGTTTGATAACTACAATGTCCTTACCTATAAAATGTTCAAACGACAGAGAAAGCGAAACGTGTCAAATTCGCTATTGATGATTTAGCCGATTCTAGTTTACTTGGCTCTGGCGCAGCAAAGGTAAATTTGTAGCAGCACTTGTGTGGTGCAATGACACAGAGGTTAGAATGTTGGTCGGTTATTCGAATATACGTATTAGTGCACAACCAATTTTTTTTACTACAAATTATAACAAATGTTTCCAATATAACAAATATTGCACTAAATATTTGGCAAAATTATATCACACATTAGTGGGCTATCGCATTTTAAACAATCTTCCTAAAACACCCACAAAATACCCAGGTGAGTCAGGAATGAAATATGGCCTGGGCGAACTAAATTAACCATGGAACAATGCCAAGACACCAGCACTGGCATCAACAGGGCATTCCAGATGTCTGCCCAGCTGCGGGCTCCACTCAAGGCTCACAAACACACAGCTATTAATGAAACACACAGTTATTAATGAAACTCTCAACACAATAGTAATCATGAAAATCAATATATCAAACGCATTAATCCTAATTCATGTAAGCTGCTATGTCTTAAGTCAAAACAATGGGTATTCTAGCTATAGCTATAATTTTACTTCAGTGTTACTCCTTTACCCACCAATTAGCTATTGTGGGAGCTGCTACCAAGAGCTACTACCAAGAGCTGCTACCAAGAGCTGCTACCAAGAGCTGTTACCAAGAGATGCACCACACACAGTATAGAATATGACATACTGCGTGAGGCGGACTTCGGCGAGTTCGTCGATGACTTCGCTAGTCGCGAGGCTCGCACGGTGCCTAATCTTTAATAACTAAATTTAATGTAATCATATTAATGTTCTTGTCTCAGCTGTCTGGCATGCTCTTGTTCAGTTGTATGTCACTTCTGTACCTGCTGGCATATATTCTGAAATACAATTGTTTTATGATGCAGATTTGTGTTCTAAATCGAACAAAGTCGTGTTCTGTTGTGAAGTCCACATTGTAGTAGGTAGGGAGGAGTGAGAACTATTGTGATAGGATGACCGATCAATCACTGCCCATGGGCCTACAAAGTCCTAAGTCAGGCGCTCCTCTGGCATGCCACACACATACACGCATACATACACATGTGTACGCACGCAGGGCCTGCGTTGCATCTACTCACAAATATATATATTTGTGCATTGCGTGTTACAGTAAGTTTTCGGAGAACAGATACTTCATTAAATTCGTGTACGTTTAATTATTTTGTGGAAAAACAACATATCGCATTATTGTTATACTGGTGATGTTGCATTATATTTTATTGCAATTTAGTTGCTGATACATTCCATTTAAGCTAAGGTCAGGTGGAAACCGAATTAATAAATAACCTACAGAAAGACAACTGACTGTGAGTCTTCTTCATCAAAGGCGTCGCTCAGAGCGAAAACAATCGCACGCCACCTTTCTTTGTTCTGCGACACATCGGCCATCTTTTCTAATGTTTCGAGGTTTACACATTTTCCATCTCTCAAGAAAGTTCTATTCAGAGTTTATCTTTAGTTTTTCCTGTGTCGTTCTTAGAATATGACCCAAGTATGCACGTCTCTTCGTTCTGGTGGTTGTCGATATAAATTAATATATATATATATATATATATATATATATATATATATATATATATATATATATATATATATATATATATATATATATATATATATATATATATATATATAGGGTAATAGTGGATTGGAATGCACAAGCATAGCGGAGTAACACGTAATGTCATAATGAATACCCGTCTGCCCTCGGGAAAGTTTTCGTTCCCGTGCCTGTAGTAGTCTGCACGGCGAGTTAACGGGGGTCATTGAACTAAACCGCACGGCGTGGGGACAGGGCGCTATGGTGGCCGAGAAGGGTCACCATTGTTGTTTGATGAATGTCGCAACGCGATGGAGCGGTTGCCGGTGAAACGATGGAGTGATGCGATGGAACGATGCTGCGACGCGATGGAATAATAGTGCGATGCGATGGAGCAATGTGATGGAACGCTATCACGCTACGATGGAGCAATGCGATGGAACGATACGGTGGAGCAATGACGCGATGCGATGGAGCCATGGCACGATGCGATGGAGCAATTACGCGATGCGATCGAGCAATGTCACGATGGGATGGAGCAATGGCGCGATGGGATGGAGCAATGGCGCGATGGGATGGAGCAATGGCGCGATGGGATGGAGCAATGGCGCGATGGGATGGAGCAATGGCGCGATGCGATGGAACGCTATTACGAAACGGTGGAGCAATGAGACGAAAAATCATACATTAGTGTGCATGCGTATTACGCCATCACATAATTATTCTATCGCATCGCTCCATTGAATCGCATCATAGGTTTGCCAAAATTCAGCACACAACAGCGACGGCCGTCACCGTATCTATCGTTATTAGAGTATACCGCATAAGTGTTTCACTTGAACAAGAAATATAGGAATCGTTTGTAGTGGTATTGACCTGTTACAAGAATACACCACTTCTGCAAAACATCAAAGTAAAGTTGATTGATTGAGCGTTTAATGTTACTGTACATTCATCATGGTCTTCGACAATTCGACCTTCTTTTAACACATTAACCTGGTTATATAAACCAATATGCAATTGCGAGTATGCTGTTTTTTTAATACACATTAATTTGCATAAAATGTCGACATAGTGCATAGATTACGTGCATAAATTGCATGCCTACACGCACGTTTACCAGCATACATACGTACACGCATGTTTGCATACATTCATACATATAAACACATAATACATACATCGTGCAAAACATATTAACCGTGAACATTGTACATTATCACCTCAATATGAGGTGCAAGCATAAAGTATGCATACAATTTAATAACATTGTAAAACTAGTTTTTGTTACGTGCTACTGCCCACGTATTATACTACATATATAACATGTCGACAGGGAATTAAATTGGGCATTGACCTAGAAAAGCTGTACATCAGAAGGTACATCGCTGTGGTTGTGCTCACGACGAAGTGACAATAAAACGCGTTGATGTTAAATTCATGACACGTGATAGCACTGATTTGTACAAGTTTAGCTATTTGTGGACATGCATGTACGCTAATAGCAGGACTTAAAAGAAGAATATAATCGACGGAGATGAGATGCTACCGTGACATCTTGCCCATCCCATACATGAATCACGTCCGCAATTCAATCAGCCAAAACATCGGGCGACACGTCTGCAGCAAGAAGACGCAAGCTGAGACAGTATGGCTATCACACAAGGTCCACTGGGCTGTTAAGAGCCACCCTCCAATGCACGGTGAGGGGAAAGAGAAAGAGGAACAGACAGAGAAAGAATTGGACGGAAAACATCAGAGAACGGACAAGTCTCGATTTCTATGAAACGTGACAGAAGGGACTAGCAAAGGTGGAGACAAATAGTCAGATGATCATTAGAGGCGCCCCAGCGACCAACGACGGTTATGGGATGTGTGAGGTGAGATGAGGTGAGGTGAGGTGAGCTATTGAAGCATAACTATTGACCTAGACATTGTGTAGTATGGAGATTCGATTAGTGGTATCTCCTTGGGCCGGTTTACCGTGAACTGGTCGGTGTTTCCAATCAAGCGACAAGTGAATAAAGTTGTCGATGGAAACAGATATATACAAATATGTCAATCTCATTTAGTAATGACCTGTGGCGGTGCCTATGGTGTAACTGTAAAACTTATATTGAAAGACGAGGAACCGTTTACAAAGATTTGATACAATAAAACTGGAATCCAGGATTTCACCCGATGAACGCTGATAAATTATACAATTGCATGCATGCATGCATGTAGTGACACGTGACATATTCTGACAGTGATACATGATATGGTTTGACAGCAACACGTGACGTGTTATGACAGTGACACATAGCACCTTCTGACATTGACACGCGACATGACATATGCCACATTTTGACAGTGACATGTTCTGACAGTGATATTGACATAGCATATTTTGACAGTGATCTATGTTGCTGTTTGATCCATAACTGGCTGCAGCAGGGATTCCCCGCTCACCACAGCCGACGCTTCCTGTTAGTTACAATTCGCGAACAGGGGATTCTGCCGCTGTTGAACACACCCAAACATAGACGTTGTCGGCTGGGCACAACATTAGTGTTATAGTCCGTATATGTATCAATTTATGTGGTTAAGGGATAGGATTGTTCAGCGTTCTACGTTGAAGTACAAATGCTGGTCTGGCCGTTCATATGGCTCGTCACGGCCCTCATATGACGGCACGAATCCACTGAATCATGCATTCAGTGGAGCGTAGCTGGTCAACCTTCACAAAGCACCAGTTTAAAATCACCCGCCGTTGTTTTCGTTATCCTGTGAAGCTGGCTCCGTGGCGGAAATTGCGTCATCTGTGACGTCAGCGCCACCTGGTGTCGACGGCGCTACTTCCGCTGGTGGGATCATGGAGGTGTGGTTGTAGGTAGGGTCGGTGTCCATCTGTTCGCCAGACTTTAAATACGCATCTTCGGTGACGTCGGTCGTGTTTCCCTCGTGATCGTATTCGGCGTCCGAATGCGTGTCCGTCAGCTGACGCGGCTCGAGATAAACGCCGGCGCTGTCCGTCTTTGGCGCCGGCTTCTCGTAGTCGTCGTCGGGGGCGTCGGGCAGCGGGCCGCGGTTGACCGTGCTCACGTTACTTCGCGTTACCATCACACTGATGTTGTTGTCGTACGGCGGGTCAATCTGAATCACAACAGTAGCCAAGGGTAAGCGACTCGTATATATATCTTCTGTGTCATCTTACTCTAATGGGGCTAGTGTCATCTTACTTTAATGGGGCTAGTGTCCTCTTACTATAATGGGGCTAGTGTCCTCTTACTCTAATGGGGCTAGTGTAATTTTTCCGAAATTCACCCCAATATTACCTTTCATATAAGTATCCTTCCTAGATTGTTCGCAACGCTATGCGTGTTTTCTACGAGTGGTCCAAGTCACGCAAACCGCCCCCTGCCGTCTCGGGCACAGACTATCGAACTGATCAGTGGAAGGTATACGTAACTTGGAACAACGGTAGAAAACGCGTATAGCGTTGCGAACAATTGTACGTAATAACCAAGAATTACCTTCTACGAACTACCGATTTATGCCGTCAGGAGGATTGGTATTTTGCTAGTATATATAATCGTGTGTGGTCAAGACAAGGCGCTCGTCGCGTTGGAGCAGGTTTCTTTGGCAGGAGGCAATGCAGCTAATTATACCCCGCCCGCGTAGGTTTTTAAGATCGAGACCACTGGCTCTGTGAGTCCACAACACGTGTTTTGTTATCTCTGTGTGGGACCCCGGCACACACGCGCCAGCTAAAAGGGACCAACGGCTTTTAGTGTCTCTTCCGAAAGACACAGGCAAAGTGGGGTGAACGAAATTGCCCAAGTTTCGAAACGGCATTAGGTGGTTTCGAACCCCGGTCACCTCGATTGACAGTCCGGCACTCTGACCGCCGAGCCACTGCGCCCCACTGGCGTGTGTAGTCAGGAATAGATAACAGTTGATCCTTGCTCCACAACGTTCAACTGTTATCTATTCAATGAGATAATTATACGTGTCTGCAACAGCTTGTCCCTTATTTCAGCAAAATTACCGTTTTGTGCGGCAACAAGATCCAACCAGTGCGTATACGGATATGAGTTGAGTTGCAATTCTGTGTAATGTGCTACGTCTTTTTGGCACCGTTTGCATTAAGCGCCTATTCTAACGGTATCCACCGTTAGAATATCGGTGGCGGTTTCGGCACAATTCGTACGCTGCGCCAAAAATAAGTTGCGTTAGAGATGGTTCACCCCAAAACGTACTGTCTTGTATTCGTTTAAATCACCCCGCCAGCACACACGGAGTGTGTGACATCATATAATGCGCGTACTTTAAAAAAATGACTGTAAATTGTCATACCGGAGCGTGATACTCCAAGCACGCAACACGACAAGGAGGCCTCAGGCGATTGAATGTAGCTGTGTAGAATTCACCGGATGTAGAAAACCGCGCCATATTGGTTCGCTCGTGGCAATTCTTTTGTTAATGGTCACTGGCGCGCTAAGAAATGTTGCCATTGTGGTTGACGTTTTTGCGAAATGTGGTGACGGCCAAACCACAACCGGCCAACACGTAATGCTCTACAGTTTTGGGGGCTTTGAGAATGTATGCGACCATCTCGTCCATGAGTGCCAGAATACATCACGCATTTCAGCTACCACTCGTTTACAGCGCCAGGATATGTTCGACCGAAAAGTATTCGGTTCTACAAATCACAGGCAATTTACTTCATATAAATTTAGTGATATACAACCATGTCTCCTTTATCCTTCGATAGAACTTTAGTCAGTAATCTGCATGCTTTAAATTGCTTCAGTAATAAGCTTATTCTTTCACGTCTACGTTTTCACACATCATTTTGGAAAAAAACAACTGACCGGATAACATTGTAATATGATCACGAAACCTTTTTAGATAACACAAAACTTCAAATGTCAGACGGACTAAATCAGAGACTTAGCAGTCTCGCTGACTGCTTTTACATCACAGCCACATTGTTTGTGGATGAATTTCAACTTTCTGTCGTAAAATTTAAAAAAATATTAAAAATATAAAGCTGCATTTTCTGTCGTAAACACATGCGTTGGTGCAATTTTTTTACTTGTGTGTTTTTAGCACGGAACCGATAGTTAGAGCATGGACGATAATAGGATGTTTAACCAACCCACGGTAACCAACGTGTGCGGAAAAACGACACGTGACTGCATCAATGAATACTCGAGTCGCTCTCACCTCTCTTAGTTCGTCGTACGTGTCCGATTTATAGGAACTGTTACGGTATATGCCCGGCTTGGCTTCCTCGTCCTTCGTTTGCCTTAAGACAACATACAACACATGAATGAATTATTTATCTCAGCACAACACATTAAAGCATTAACATCATCTATGCAGATCATATCATTGATTGCAGTTTGTTGAAAAGGTGCAAGAAGAATACTACTTATATTGTTTATCCTTTTATTATTGCATTTAATAAGATACATAAATTAACACTTGTTTAAACTTACAACTGCTATGTGCATAATACTAATACGTATTGTCAACAGGCAAGAATGCAACAAAACAAACTTCATGTATATTCATAGCAGATCAAACAAATATTGATACAAGAATTTAAAAAAAAAATATCAGTTTAATATATTTTAATAAAATTACATTCAACCGATCATGCATTTAATCTACATTGAGAAGACGTACGGAAGAAATGGTCAAGAATTAAGCACATAACTATTTAATATTTTATATATGTAATACTTCTTGAATACAACTTAACTAAACCATTTAAAATCTTTCAATATACTATACAATACGCATAAATAAACTGTGATGACAACTATTTCGTATTGCCCGATGCATTGGGATTATTCCAGTAGTTTCTGTGTCGGTAGGAAGATGGAAAGCTCTACTAAATATACGAATGCTAGTTGCGAGTAAAAAATGGAGAAGACGCGACAATGCCCGAGTGCTTGTTGCAAGAACAGAGGTTAAAAGTTTAATTATTTTAGAAGTAAATCTCCTACTTGGTTGCCAATTGTGTCATATCTCCTGGTTTTCTTTTCCATATAATCTTTTTTTAACCAATTCCCGCCATAACTCTAATCACTTTACAAAACAAAACGTCGTTATATTTTCGTTATAAATTTTTATGGTTACGTTTACTATAAAGTGGCTATAGAACGCATAAGTTGTCACCCTTGATACCTTCACTTTTCAAATATTTCCGAGGATACCCCTTTTGATACCTCGCCCCCCGCCAACACGCCGTTCCCTCCTTCCTTTTATTTCAACTCCAGATGGAGAGTCTCCGTCCTCCTTCCTTTTATTTCAACTCCAGATGGAGAGTCTCCGTCCTCCTTCCTTTTATTTCAACTCCAGTCTCCGTCCTCCTTCCTTTTATTTCAACTCCAGTCTCCGTCCTCCTTACTTTTATTTCAATTCCAGTCTCCGTCCTCCTTCCTTTTATTTCAACTCCAGGTGAAGAGTCTCCGTCCTCCTTCCTTTTATTTCAACTCCAGGTGGAGAGTCTCCGTCCTCCTTCCTTTTATTTGAACTCCAGGTGCAGAGTCTCCGTCCTCCTTCCTTTTATTTCAACTCCAGGTGGGGAGTCTCCGTCCTCCTTCCTTTTATTTCAACTCCACGTGCAGAGTCTCCGTCCTCCTTCCTTTTATTTCAACTCCAGGTGGGAGAGTCTCCGTCCTCCTTCCTTTTATTTCAACTCCAGGTGCAGGGTCTCCGTCCTCCTTCCTTTTATTTCAACTCCAGGTGCAGAGTCTCCGTCCTCCTTCCTTTTATTTCAACTCCAGGTGGGGAGTCTCCGTCCTCCTTCCTTTTATTTCAACTCCACGTGCAGAGTCTCCGTCCTCCTTCCTTTTATTTCAACTCCAGGTGGGAGAGTCTCCGTCCTCCTTCCTTTTATTTCAACTCCAGGTGCAGAGTCTCCGTCCTCCTTCCTTTTATTTCAACTCCAGATGGAGAGTCTCCGTCCTCCTTCCTTTTATTTCAACTCCAGGTGCAGAGTCTCCGTCCTCCTTCCTTTTATTACAACTCCAGGTGGAGAGTCTCCGTCCGCCTTCCTTTTATTTCAACTCCAGGTGCAGAGTCTCCGCAGCCTTCATTTTAGTTCAGCTCCAGATGGAGAGTCTCTGTCCTCCTTCCTTTTATTTCAACTCCACGTGCAGAGTCTCCGTCCTCCTTCCTTTTATTTCAACCCCAGGTGGGAGAGTCTCCGTCCTCCTTCCTTTTATTTCAACTCCAGGTGGAGAATCTCCGTCCTCCTTCCTTTTAGTTCACCTCCACGTGTAGAGTCTCCGTCCTCCTTCCTTTTATTTCAACTCCAGGTGGAGAGTCTCCGTCCTCCTTCCTTTTATTTCAACTCCAGGTGCAGAGTCTCCGTCCTCATTCCTTTTATTTCAACTCCAGGTGCAGAGTCTCCGTCCTCCTTCCTTTTATTTCAACTCCAGGTGGAGACTCTCCGTCCTCCTTCCTTTTATTTCAACTCCAGGTGCAGAGTCTCCGTCCTCCTTCCTTTTATTTCAACTCCATGTGCAGAGTCTCCGTCCTCCTTCCTTTTATTTCAACTCCAGGTGCAGAGTCTCCGTCCTCTTTCCTTTTATTTCAACTCCACGTGCAGAGTCTTCGTCCTCCTTCCTTTTATTTCAACTCCAGGTGGAGAGTCTCCGTCCTCCTTCCTTTTATTTCAACTCCATGTGCAGAGTCTCCGTCCTCCTTCCTTTTATTTCAACTCCAGGTGCAGAGTCTTCGTCCTCTTTCCTTTTATTTCAACTCCAAGTGCAGAGTCTTCGTCCTCCTTCCTTTTATTTCAACTCCACGTGCCGAGTCTCCGTCCTCCTTCCTTTTATTTCAACTCCAGGTGCAGAGTCTCCGTCCTCCTTCCTTTTATTTCAACTCCAGATGGAGAGTCTCCGTCCTCCGTCCTTTTATTTCAACTCCAGATGGAGAGTCTCCGTCCTCCTTCCTTTTATTTCAACTCCAGTCTCCGTCCTCCTTCCTTTTATTTCAACTCCAGGTGGAGAGTCTCCGTCCTCCTTCCTTTTATTTCAACTCCAGGTGCAGAGTCTCCGTCCTCCTTCCTTTTATTTCAACTCCAGGTGCAGAGTCTCCGTCCTCCTTCGTTTTATTTCAACTCCAGTCTCCGTCCTCCTTACTTTTATTTCAACTCCAGGTGTAGAGTCTCCGTCCTCCTTCCTTTTAGTTCACCTCCACGTGTAGAGTCTCCGTCCTCCTTCCTTTTATTTCAACTCCACGTGCAGAGTCTTCGGCCTCCTTCCTTTTATTTCAACTCCAGTCCTCCTTCCTTTTATTTCAACTCCAGATGGAGCGTCTCCGTCCTCCTCATTCGCTAAACCTGGCACCTCTGCAAGTAGAGGAGAAACACGATGAAATCTCGGCACTCACCTGTCGTTGTTTCTCTTCCTGAAGAAGAGCACGATGCCGATGACGCCGAAGACAATGAAGAGAAGAGCTACGACCACTCCGGCGATGAGGCCCGTGTTCGAACTACCGCCAGTCGACTTGTCCAACTCTGAAATGATCGATTATACGCATCATGTAATACTGTCAGCTAGTGCTTATCTCGGCTACAAACGGAACACAAATGTGTGTGCGCGTATGTGCACGCACGCACGCGCACGCACCCGCACGCGCACGCGCACGCGCACGCGCACGCGCACGCGCACGCGCACGCGCACCCGCACCCGCACTACACACACACACACACACACACACACACACACACACACACACACACACACACACACACACACACACACACACCGTGCAACGGGCAAGTCATTTCAACACGTCCTGCCATGAACAAATAACATAGCTAATATCCCGTTTAAACGGCGCTAACGGATCGCGACCCAAAGTTTACAAGGCGCAGTTAGCGATCGGAATTACGATCTCTATCCAAACGTTTCTAAACCTCGTAAATACACCATACCTAATTGCGACACACGTTATCGCGACCCACATGCGAAATAAAACAAAAACGAAATGGTAACTGTGACAGTTTTCCTATGTGTTGTCACTAGTCGGCAAATGATAAAGTTTGCCAATTGTTAATTACAGGAAATCAAAATAGGCACGAATGTTCACGTGGTCAACGAATGTTCACGTGGTCAACTAATGTTCACGTGGTCAACTAATGCGGGTTGAATGTATTGTCATCTGCCAGGGTCCATAAACCAGCAATTACAAATGAGCTACTTGGGTCTAATGGCGATAACAAATAAACATTCATAAACAAGACCCACAAAAATTCATGAAGACTCACGCGGTTTCTTAGTTGTTGTTGTTGCTGCTGTTGTCATTGTTGTTGCTGCTGCTGTTGTCATTGTTGTTGCTGCTGCTGTTGTTGTCATCGTAGTTGTTGGTGTGGTCGTTGTGATCGACATGGTTGTCGGGTGAAAGCCATTCGGACATGTACAGTTCGCATAAAACTTGTCAATCAACGCGTTCTTTGCGATGTCGAAAGCTATGCCTGGCCCCGCGCGACATTTCAGTATTTTGCGGTTGTCGCGTCGGTAGTAGAAGGAGCACTGATCCGGAACTGCGTAATACTGGTTACCACCGTCATTAAACGGCACAGGATAGCACGTTCCTGTAAATCAACATAGTCAAATGTGAATTCCTAACAGTAACATGTTAAAACTACCACACAATTATATTTTGTTTACGTGTATTTCATGTATATGCCTGTATCTACCATGCGGGAGTGTTAAGCCCGACAGTCACGATACACTTACACTCGACAACAAGTCAAATTTAGTCCATATGTGTAAAATCCGCCATCGTCTTTTAGCCGCCAACAGTTTGTCTGCCAATAAATAGTTGGCAACTACCCATCGGCGGACACGCGGCCAACCCAGTTGCCAACTGAAATCATAGTCGCCAACATATTTGCAACAATTTGATTCTAGACAGAATGCTAACTTGTGAATGAGTCGGTACGTGTCTGTTCAACAGTAGGTCACATTTTCGGTCGGCCGACGATCAAAGAGGAGTAGCGAACTATTTGTAGGCTGACAAATGGGTGCTTAGTTAGTTTTGTTTGTAGTTTATACGCTGATATTGGTATGTGATATGTCTACGTTGAAACTCTTAGTGAGTCAGTTTAGAAATTTCCAAAATGTTAATTTTGCTCAAAGTTTCCGATATGTCACGTGTCGTGTATCCTGTTGCCATTGGCGGTAATATTAAAACAGTGCAGTATCATCAAATAATATTATATGTTATCTAAATTATCATAAAATTACACTGGATTTTACTAGCGTCGCATTAGTGAATGTTGTAATGGTCTCGACTCTTTCACCTATGCTTACACAATTAAGTCCTCATATATACCATACATCCGTCGTCTTAAATGTCATGCAATATACTCAACGTTAGTGCAACTCACTATTAGATAAATAAAATAGTATACAATGTAGCCCAATGGATTCAGCTTAACTTAACGGCTATGAACTTAACAACCTATTATCGATACATATATACAATTAATTTAGTTTTGATGTTCAAAAGCACCTCCGCCGTTTCGAAACTTGGGCAACTTCGTTCACCCCACTTTGCTTGTCTTTCAGAAGAGACAGGAGAGGAAGTTGGTCCCTTCTATCTGGTGTCTATGCCAGGGGAAGTAAAAGATTCCACACAGGGAAATGGAAAAAACCTGTTGTGTACTCACGGAGCTGGTGATCTCATTCTCTATACTACCATTGGCGTAAATATCCTGACAAATGGATCCTGCCAAGTATATAAAAGAGAGAAAGAAAGAAAGAGAAAGAGCAAGCGCGTATAGGTCGATGTCAGTATTGGGTTATTGTGTACATGTTGTGTTATTCCACTGAGCACTGTTATCTGGCTAGTACAATGTGAACAAAATGAATGAAAACTTACCATGAAAGATGTCATTTTGCGTCTCGAACATGAATTCTTCCTCACACGTAGGTGCTTTTGCTACAACATAACACAACATGTCTTACAATTCCCAGTTTACATTACAACCACCTGGTGAATATGTGCGACCTTGTCATATTGTGTGTAGGTGATTTTGTGACGAAATAACTCTTATCGATATCTAATGAATGAAAGTAACGATAGCATGTAACAAATCGAAATCATTAAACTAAAATGTTAAGGTGGCTAATGTACGTTGTCTAATTACTCAAATTTTAATGTGTATTTTATTGATTGTCCTACAAAGCATTTCCTTATAATCATACATCATGTGCATACCACGGGTCCACCGAATGGTGAAGAGGGTTGCTACTTATATTATGCAACTTATATTGCTTTACACTGGTCCAGCACACAGTTAATGGTGTTGCTACTTATAATTGCCTTACATTTGGTCTATCACACAGCGAAGAGTGTTGCTAGCTACTTATAGTATCTTACACTGGTGCATCACATAGTGAATTGTGTAGCTATTTATATTGTTTTACACTTGTCTATCGCATAGTATTGCTACTTATATTATGTTACTTATATCAGTTTACACTGATTCATAACATAGTGAAGTGTTGATACATATATTACTTTACACTGGTCCATCACATAGTGAAGTATTGCTACTTATATTACTTTACACTGGTCCATCACATAGTGAAGTATTGCTACTTATATTACTTTACACTGGTTCATCACATAGTGAAGTATTGCTATTTATATTACTTTACACTGGTCCATCACATAGTGAAGTATTGCTACTTATATTACTTTACACTGGTCCATCACATAGTGAAGTGTTGATACATATATTACTTTACACTGGTCCATCACATAGTGAAGTATTGCTACTTATATTACTTTACACTTGTCCATCACATAGTGAAGTGTTGATACATATATTACTTTACACTGGTCCATCACATAGTGAAGTATTGCTACTTATATTACTTTACACTGGTTCATCACATAGTGAAGTATTGCTACTTATATTACTTTACACTGGTCCATCACATAGTGAAGTGTTGATACATATATTACTTTACACTGGTCCATCACATAGTGAAGTATTGCTATTTATATTACTTTACACTGGTCCATCACATAGTGAAGTATTGCTACTTATATTACTTTACACTGGTTCATCACATAGTGAAGTATTGCTACTTATATTACTTTACACTGGTCCATCACATAGTGAAGTGTTGATACATATATTACTTTACACTGGTCCATCACATAGTGAAGTATTGCTATTTATATTACTTTACACTGGTCCATCACATAGTGAAGTATTGCTACTTATATTACTTTACACTGGTCCATCACATAGTGAAGTGTTGATACATATATTACTTTACACTGGTCCATCACATAGTGAAGTATTGCTACTTATATTACTTTACACTGGTCCATCACATAGTGAAGTGTTGATACATATATTACTTTACACTGGTCCATCACATAGTGAAGTATTGCTACTTATATTACTTTACACTGGTTCATCACATAGTGAAGTATTGCTACTTATATTACTTTACACTGGTCCATCACATAGTGAAGTATTGCTACTTATATTACTTTACACTGGTCCATATCACATAGTGAATTGTTGCTACTTATATTACTTTATATTGGTCCATATCAAATTGTGAAGTGTTGCGATGTATATTACTTTCCTTTATTTGAAATGCCTTTTAGCCAGAAACAAACGAAGCCTTAGATAAATAAATAAATCACGGCAAGCTACATCCTATGTTTCACAGTCTCCTCTACCTGCCATTCTCTGCGGACACTATTCAGATGTTGTTATTATTAAATTGTCATAGCGCATAACACCTTATTGGTTTAGTGTGTCTGGAAATTGTTAATGGTGTGCTATTTTTATCACTATTTTCGTGTAATTAATTTCGCATATTTGCTTACCCAATCATAAAGTGAAATATGTATGCAACCGAGATTCAGATATTCAAATCATGTCCACGTGTAGGCTAATCATATTTCTAGTGTATAGATGTATATGCTATATACATCTAGTCACTATAAACATCATCATGCCCGTTCTCAGGGGAAGTTCGGGGGGAGGTTCCAAAGAACCCCACTTTTTTAGAAAAAAATTTTAACTGTACCATTTTCAGAAATCATCCCCAAAATCCCTGGCTGGTTGTGTGCGCTCGAACCCCCCTTTTCAGAACCCTGAAAACGGGTTTGATCTTCCTCGTAATACCCAAATCAAGCACCCTTAGGTGCACGGTCACGTGGTCCCGCCGGCCTGTCTCGTGTGCACCGTCACGGTCATCTCGCTGTGTACCGAGTTCCGGTTTTTAATACGCGTCATTAATTACACACTCGGTGATATCAAGTGTCATAAACAGCAGTTGGATTTCTGCGAAGCGAGCCAGAACGCGCCTGAGGGGAAACGTGTATAAATTAACGTGTTTGCGTGAATACCACAGTCAAACATATCTCATTGCGTGTCCAACTGTGCGTGCGTGGCTATACACAGGGGAGAACGAATTTACGGCGAACAATAAACTACATAATACATCACTAGGTTGGCTCAATTGAAAGAGGAAACACAAGATCAGACTGTCCGAATGTGCAAATGCATTACACCATGTTGGATGGGTGGCTAGTAATTATGGTTAGATAGTGTTGTCTGTCAGTAAGTGTGGCTAGCCAGCGCTCTCAGCCAATAATGGTGTCTAGCTAGCGCTCTCAACAAATAATCGTGTCTAGCTAGCGCTCTCAGCCAATAATGGTGTCTAGCTAGCGCTCTCAGCCAATAATGGTGTCTAGCTAGCGCTCTCAGCCAATAATGGTGTCTAGCCAGCGCTATCAGCCAATAATGGTGTCTAGCTAGCGCTCTCAACAAATAATGGTGTCTAGCTAGCGCTCTCAACAAATAATGGTGTCTAGCTAGCGCTCTCAGCCAATAATGGTGTCTAGCTAGCGCTCTCAGCCAATAATCGTGTCTAGCTAGCGCTCTCAGCCAATAATGGTGTCTAGCTAGCGCTCTCAACAAAGAATCGTGTCTAGCCAGCGCTCTCAGCCAATAATGGTGTCTAGCTAGCGCTCTCAAAAAATAATCGTGTCTAGCTAGCGCTCTCAGCCAATAATCGTGTCTAGGAAGCTCTTTCAGCCATTAATCGTGTCTAGCTAGCGCTCTCAACAAATAATCGTGTCTAGCTAGCGCTCTCAGCCAATAATGGTGTCTAGCCAGCGCTCTCAGCCAATAATCGTGTCTAGCTAGCGCTCTCAGTCAACAATCGTGTCTAGGTAGCTCTTTCAGCCATTAATCGTGTCTAGCGAGCGCTCTCGATCAATAATTGTGTCTAGCCAGGGCTCTCAGCCATTAATCGTGTCTAGCTAGCGCTCTCAGCCAATAATCGTGTCTAGTTAGCGCTCCCAGTCAATAATCGTGTCTGGGTAGCGCTTTCAGCCTATAATCGTTTCTAACTTGCGCCCCAGTAAATGTGACAAACGATGTTGGCTACAGTTGGCTACGGTCTGGTGCCCTACAGTTGGCTACGGTCAGGTGTCCTACAGTTGGCTACGGTCAGGTGCCCTACTGTTTCACTTGTTGCCATACTTCCGATATTTCTCGCGCCCATTCGGTAAATGCGTTATTTTGTCTTTGGAATTGCGGAACACGAAAAGTCATACAAGTACTAAGAACAACGTTTAAGGGATACGAAGTAGGAAAGTGAACATAAATAATAATTAGATACAAACCCGATCTAATTACATGACACCAATCTACAAAGTATATACAGTGGAGACCACCAGCTTCGCATAACTCGACATACCCCGTCAGGGCTGACCAGGGCGGTCGACGAACGCAAATCTTCTAATCTACCTAGCTAAGATATGTAGACAACGATCACCGGTGTTGTCGTGGCTATTGCCAATGAAACAACCAACTCACTTGTCGTATCCTCCCCTGTTGTCGTCCGCATCGCGACAACACACAGCGACAACAACAACGTCAACGATAAAGTTGTCATACTGTCTAGGCCTTGGTACTTTCTTAGAGGTCAAATGATTCCCCGTTGGGCTTAATCAGGCACGTTTCCAGTGGTCACTTTCCAAGTGGTCAGAAGACGTAAACACTGTCACCTTCTGAGGCCACTAATTTGTCTTCCTCTGTACAATTCCAGTAACATACTTTATAGCGCTCAGAACCCAAGAGAGCGAGCGCAAGCAAGCTCAGTGTCGACGCAGGCGACCAGTGACGATGTCTATAGCCACTCGGTTGTCAACTAACGTTAGCTGCGACGTCATGGACTGACTCATACAAAGCCACCGAAGCAAGACATGTCGCCGTGCGCCTGTGCACCGTATGCAGCGTACCACGAACGGCTCTTTGGCACGTAATCATATATGGTCATGCCACGTCCGTGTCGCCACGAATGAGGAAATCCGCAAACACGCATACAGATGTTCACACGTAAACAAGCTTAGTGCGCTTGCACACACGGATGGGGAAAATAATTCATTAATTCAAGTGACTTACTTACGTCATCCACTTAATGTGGTGACACGATGATTAACTTCCAGTGGTTTCGATTCGTCACTGCGGTTAGTAGAACGTTGAACGATGCTAACCCCTCTCGTTCCTAAGATCACTAATGCAAATACATATCGGACTCACATTAGAGAGAGGGTGTGGCAGGTGTCTGATCTTCCCATTTCCCACCTATTCTCATATTCAACCCCCCAGCTTCCCAACCTCATATGTCATTGTTACGACCAGGTTGGTCGTAGATATGACATATGCTTCCGCTTTGGCTAATATGAATAGTTCTGTTTTGGCTACTTTGAATAGTTTAACAGCTTTGGCTACTTTGAATACTTCCGTTTGGTTATAGATCCAACAAAGGCACTAATGTATATTCTGACGTTGACGTAAGAGACAAATACTCCAGCTCATCGGCTCGGTGGAAGACAGTCGAGTCGGGCGTGTCGTCGAGGGATCGTCTCAAACATTGATGTCGTCGAGGGATCGTCTCAAGCTGAGCCAACGTGATGTTCGATTTATGTTCCCTTGTCATGACTCAAAATGCGTAAACATAGCAAACACCTGATATGGTTGATTACACCAGATCGTGTGCAAGTTCGGAGATATGATCATGAATGTCTTTTGTCTGTAGTGGCATTGTAAATAGTGAAGGGACCAATCATGTTGTCTTTAAGTGAACGAATGAATAATTTGCCCCTTTTGTTATGGTTACAGATCCAGAGAAATGATAAAGAACTTACACTATGAGCAGTTAACCACCAGAAGAACAAACATACGTTTTATCATACTCTACAAAGTCATCAACGATCATTTATCTTTGCTAATGTAAAACCTCCTCCAGCCACACAGCATCAATGACGGCATCTCCATAGCAACGCCTTAATAAGATCCACACCAGCAAGAACTGTTATACGTACATCCACTATTTTCGCCAGACAAACTATTGGAACTCGCTGCCAGACACACAAGCATCACAAAACCACAACAATTTACGCCAGCAGCCCACTCAATGGGGCCTACGTAGCAAACACGACCAAACAGACCAAACAGCAGCCCACTCAATGGGGCCTACGTAGCAAACACGACCAAACAGCAGCCCACTCAATGGGGCCTACGTAGCAAACACGACCAAACAGACCAAACAGCAGCACACTCAATGGGGCCTACGTAGCAAACA
>OY759264.1:17546641-17554141 GCA_963662155.1 Lamellibrachia columna | reverse complement strand
ATTGAATTACTGCAGCTACTTCCTTGTGCGTGTATTTTAATTTTATATTTAGCCTACATAGGGTAAATAACTCACTCCACATGACGAATAACTCTTGATAAAGAGGGACGCGACACGGTTGAAAGGTCGGTGGTCGTGGGGCGAGGTGGCTCGGCGGTAGAATGTCGGACTGTCAGTTGAGAGGACCGGGGTTCGCGGCCACCTGCTGCCGTTTCAAAACTTGGGCAATTTCGTCTACTCCACGTTGCTCCAGTTCACCCAGCTGAGTACATGAGAACAGACAGTGAAGGGATTCCAGTGATGGAATTATGAACGAACAGCTTTCGTGCAGTAATTATAGCATGGCTGGATGCTTCAAAAGAAATTCATATGGTGTTTGTGTGAACGGGTCTGGTGGGGGTCGAAGTGGTCCGAAGCATCGCGATGCTTTGTCTTACAACATAGCTGGGGGGGGGGTACTGAATGAAGCGACAACAGTTTTCCTAAATACTCTTCAGTTATACTGGACCGCAAAATATATTTATTGAAATAACATTTTCTTCAAACATACCCGTTCGATTTTGCTCCCAATACTGATTGATACAATGCGGTTAATTAGGTTGCCCGAAGCGTTGTCGGTCGAATCCTTTTTGAATCGTACCGTACTGTGGAAGCGGTTAAGAAAGTAATTTGAATGAAACTCCATTGTACGACTAACATGTACGTCTTGATAAGTCTTATTTAGTTTGAACAGTTTATCTTGAATAGTTTGACGTAGTTTGACGTAGGGATCAACTACGCACATCCGCCCGGAGAGTGCCCCTTCCCCATCCTACAGGCCACCCATGTACTGCCGCTCGGAGAGTGCCCCTTCCCCATCCTACAGGCCACCCATGTACTGCAACTCGGAGAGTGCTCCTTCCCTTTCCTACAGGCCACCCATATACTGCCGCTCGGAGAGTGCCCCTTCCCCATCCTACAGGCCACCCATGTACTGCCGCTCGGAGAGTGCCCCTTCCCCATCCTACAGGTCACCCATGTACTGCAACTCGGAGAGTGCTCCTTCCCTTTCCTACAGGCCACCCATATACTGCCGCTCGGAGAGTGCCCCTTCCCCATCCTACAGGTCACCCATGTACTGCCGCTCGGAGAGTGCCCCTTCCCCATCCTACAGGTCACCCATGTACTGCAACTCGGAGAGTGCTCCTTCCCTTTCCTACAGGCCACCCATATACTGCCGCTCGGAGAGTGCCCCTTCCCCATCCTACAGGCCACCCATGTACTGCCGCTCGGAGAGTGCCCCTTCCCCATCCTACAGGTCACCCATGTACTGCAACTCGGAGAGTGCTCCTTCCCTTTCCTACAGGCCACCCATATACTGCCGCTCGGAGAGTGCCCCTTCCCCATCCTACAGGTCACCCATGTACTGCCGCTCGGAGAGTGCCCCTTCCCCATCCTACAGGTCACCCATGTACTGCAACTCGGAGAGTGCTCCTTCCCTTTCCTACAGGCCACCCATATACTGCCGCTCGGAGAGTGCCCCTTCCCCATCCTACAGGTCACCCATGTACTGCCGCTCGGAGAGTGCCCCTTCCCCATCCTACAGGTCACCCATGTACTGCAACTCGGAGAGTGCTCCTTCCCTTTCCTACAGGCCACCCATATACTGCCGCTCGGAGAGTGCCCCTTCCCCATCCTACAGGTCACCCATGTACTGCCGCTCGGAGAGTGCCCCTTCCCCATCCTACAGGCCAACCCTGTACTGCAACTCGGAGAGTGCTCCTTCCCTTTCCTACAGGCCACCCATATACTGCCGCTCGGAGAGTGCCCCTTCCCCATCCTACAGGTCACCCATGTACTGCCGCTCGGAGAGTGCCCCTTCCCCATCCTACAGGTCACCCATATACTGCCGCTCGGAGAGTGCCCCTTCCCCATCCTACAGGTCACCCATGTACTGCCGCTCGGAGAGTGCCCCTTCCCCATCCTACAGGCCACCCATGTACTGCCGCTCGGAGAGTGCCCCTTCCCCATCCTACAGGCCACCCATGTACTGCCGCTCGGAGAGTGCCCCTTCCCCATCCTACAGGCCAACCCTGTACTGCCGCTCGGAGAGTGCTCCTTCCCTTTCCTACAGGCCACCCATATACTGCCACTCGGAGAGTGCCCCTTCCCCATCCTACAAGCCACCCATGTACTGCCACTCGGAGAGTGCCCCTTCCCCATCCTACAGGCCAACCCTGCACTGCCGCTCGGAGAGTGCCTCTTCCCCATCGTACAGGCCATCCCTGAACTGCCACTCGGAGAGTGCCCCTTCCCCATCCTACAGGCCACCCATGTACTGCCGCTCGGATAGTGCCCCTTCCCCATCCTACAGGCCAACCCTGTACTGCCGCTCGGAGAGTGCTCCTTCCCTTTCCTACAGGCCACCCATATACTGCCACTCGGAGAGTGCCCCTTCCCCATCCTACAGGCCAACCCTGTACTGCAACTCGGAGAGTGCTCCTTCCCTTTCCTACAGGCCACCCATATACTGCCACTCGGAGAGTGCCCCTTCCCCATCCTACAGGCCACCCATGTACTGCCACTCGGAGAGTGCCCCTTCCCCATCCTACAGGCCAACCCTGTACTGCCGCTCGGAGAGTGCGCCTTCCCCATCCTACAGGCCATCCCTGAACTGCCACTCGGAGAGTGCCCCTTCCCCATCCTACAGGCCACTCATGTACTGCCACTCGGAGAGTGCCCCTTCCCCATCCTACAGGCCAACCCTGTACTGCCGCTCGGAGAGTGCTCCTTCCCTTTCCTACAGGCCACCCATATACTGCCACTCGGAGAGTGCCCCTTCCCCATCCTACAGGCCACCCATGTACTGCCACTCGGAGAGTGCCCCTTCCCCATCCTACAGGCCAACCCTGTACTGCCGCTCGGAGAGTGCCCCTTCCCCATCCTACAGGCCATCCCTGAACTGCCACTCGGAGAGTGCCCCTTCCCCATCCTACAGGCCACTCATGTACTGCCACTCGGAGAGTGCCCCTTCCCCATCCTACAGGCCAATCCTGTACTGCCGCTCGGAGAGTGCTCCTTCCCTTTCCTACAGGCCACCCATATACTGCCACTCGGAGAGTGCCCCTTTCCCATCCTACAGGCCAACCCTGTACTGCAACTCGGAGAGTGCTCCTTCCCTTTCCTACAGGCCACCCATATACTGCCACTCGGAGAGTGCCCCTTCCCCATCCTACAGGCCACCCATGTACTGCCACTCGGAGAGTGCCCCTTCCCCATCCTACAGGCCAACCCTGTACTGCCGCTCGGAGAGTGCCCCTTCCCCATCCTACAGGCCATCCCTGAACTGCCACTCGGAGAGTGCCCCTTCCCTATCCTACAGGCCACTCATGTACTGCCACTCGGAGAGTGCCCCTTCCCCATCCTACAGGCCACCCATGTACTGCCACTCGGAGAGTACCCCTTCCCCATCCTACAGGCCAACCCTGTACTGCCGCTCGGAGAGTGCCCCTTCCCCATCCTACAGGCCATCCCTGAACTGCCACTCGGAGAGTGCCCCTTCCCCATCCTACAGGCCAACCATGTACTGCCACTCGGATAGTGCCCCTCCCCATCCTACAGGCCATCCCTGAACTGCCACTCGGAGAGTGCCCCTTCCCCATCATACAGACCAACCACGTACTGCCGCACGGAGAGTGCCCCTTCCCCATCCTACATGCCAACCCTGTGCAGCCACTCGGAGAGTTCCCCTTCCCCATCCTACAGGCCAAACCTGTACTGCCACTCGGAGAGTGCTCCTTCTCCACCCTACAGGCCAACCCTGTATTGCCACTCGGAGAGTGCCCCTTCCCCATCCTACAAGCCAACCCTGTACTGCCGCCCGGAGAGTGCCCCTTCCCCATCCTACAGGCCAACCTTGTACTGCCGCCCGGAGAGTGCCCCTTCCCCATCCTACAAGCCAACCCTGTACTGCCGCCCGGAGAGTGCCCCTTCTCCATCCTACAGGCCAACCCTGTACTGCCGCTCGGAGAGTGCCCCTTCCCCATCCTACTGCCGTTCGGGGAGTGCCCCTTCCCCATCCTAGAGGCCAACCCTGTACTGCCGCCCGGAGAGTGCCCCTTCCCCATCCTACAAGCCAACCCTGTACTGCCGCCTGGAGAGTGCCCCTTCCCCAACCTACAAGCCAACCCTGTACTGCCGCCCGGAGAGTGCCCCTTCCCCATCCTACAGGCCAACCTTGTACTGCCGCTCGGAGAGTGCCCCTTCCCCATCCTACAAGCCAACCCTGTAGTGCCGCCCGGAGAGTGCCCCTTCTCCATCCTACAGGCCAACCCTGTACTGCCGCTCGGAGAGTGCCCCTTCTCCATTCAACAGGCCAACACTGTACACAAACAATCCACCGTCAACCGTCTTTTAACTACGCTACTTGGAGAACAAATACATATTATTGTGTCAGTGATTATTTTGAGTTTTCGCTGAAAGTCGACGTAACTTTGCTGATAGCGCGGGTCATTGGTAAACCAGTTGTTGAGTATCTGTGATTTTCCTCTGTATTGTGCCTATCACCAGTAGCATATTATGCACGCACGCACGCACGCACGCACGCACGCACGCACGCACGCACGCACGCACGCACGCACGCACGCACGCACGCACGCACGCACGCACGCACGCACGCACGCACGCACGCACGCACGCACGCACGCACGCACGCACGCACGCACGCAAGCACGCACGCACGCACACACACACACACACACTGTGTGTTACACAATGTGTTATACAGTGTGTACTAATGTGTTATACAATGTTTTATACAGTTGATTAAATAGATAAATGGGATACCAACAAACTGTTGAGTACATACATATGTACATACGCACGCATGTACGCTCGCTCGCACGCACGAACGCACGCACGCACGCGCGCACTCACACTCCAAACGCGTCACCGTTGCTCGGACAAAACACTACGTCACAGAAGGCGACTTAACGTCACAAAACCTAGCGTTAGTCATTAACCAAAACCGAAGTGCGACGACTTCGGCGAAACAGCGGGTTGTTAGGTGACTGCGACTGAGTGCTGTTGCCCGCCGGGTCTGGCCTACGCACAAAGCTAAATGACGCAGGTCAGTTCATAACAAAAGACGTCGCACGCATTACAAGTTCCATTCATTGTTCAGTCTGCCCCGACAGGTCGGTGAGACGGCACCGTCAACCAAAACCACAGTATCGGCCTGATAAGATCTGCGTCTACGTACACAGGTGCGGGTCCGTGTTCTGATGTCAACAGGGCTAATGACGAAGCACGTTGTTGGGCGCCTGCTGTGACCTGTTTGAAGATTGTTGGAACGTTTATATAAACGTGCACTGTACAACACATTTGCGAGATCACTATCTAAACATGAGGCACATATTTCTGCTCTAGCGCATTTGAAGAATTACTATGACATTTATATACACATTGAAATATCTCTATCGAAATAATTTTTATGACGCCAATAATCGGACACGCCAACACGACCACGGGAGTCGGAACGGCGACATTTTCGGAAGCTATTTCACATTACGACGTCTCCAACAGACTAGATAGCGCCACCATGTCGTTTTCCGGACATCTATGGTGCGCAGACATCGACACAATACACGACTCAAAGCTTGCTCGCTCACTTAAGAAGACCCGTCACGTTCTCCGGGCCGCCGGTGGCGCCGTGCTGCGGCTGTTCCTGTGCACGCGCTGTATACCAGCAGCTTCCAACTGCGCATGGGTGTACATGACGTCGCAAGAGGACTGTCTCGAGGAAGGGCCAAGAGGCAGAGGTAACAAGATTGACCCCGCGTTGGCTTTTCTTGGCCAATAAAGTAATCCATTAAATACACACGTGTAGTTATTTACGCAGAATAACAATACAAGTCAAGGTTAGAGTGAAATAGGCAAAATTCATGACAATTAATTTATAATTAATGTAGCAGCAATTATGCCAGCAATGACCGACATGCATCAACACATAATCACAGCAAGTATGCCGGCCCCCCAAATGGTATTTACGCATAATACCTACAACTAATACCTGAGAGGTTACGGCAGTATAACAAATATTGCTAACGGTAATGTGTAATTGTCTCGGGCAGCCACACGCTACACGTACTAGCTACATGAATGTGTAGTTACTTCGTATCATATAAGTCATAACGTAAGATTAGACGTGTTTCTGTACGTTATGGTATAGTGCCAATAGAGAGCATGTAAACGAACCAACGAAAGCGCTCTATATTACCCTATCCATTCGCTGTTGACATTTGCGTAAATTGGCTGCCTCCGTGTATGCCTGTTACAGCTGGGTACTGTTTTTGCTAGTTGTTAAAAAGGTTGGTATATTCAGAGTGCAGACGGAGGGCCCGCCCGCCCGCCCGCCCGCCCGCCCGCCCGCCCGCCCGCCCGCCCGCCCGCCCGCCCGCCCGCCCGCCCGCCCGCCCGCCCGCCCGCCCGCCCGCCCGCCCGCCCGCCCGCCCGCCCGCCCGCCCGCCCGCCCGCCCGCCCGCCCGCCCGCCCGCCCGCCCGCCCGCCTGCCCGCATGCAAATCGCAGTGTTTTGTTCCATCAGAGCAGATAAAGCCGGTTATAAATATAAAAAAAATGTGTGCGTGCGTGCGTGCGTGCGTGCGTGCGTGCGTGCGTGCGTGCGTGCGTGCGACCATCTAGATCTTAGTAGAAGTCTCTTAGATCCGTCTAGTTATATTATGTATTTGTATATGAATGCTATTTACGGATCAAATAAAAAACAGTTCAGTTCAGTTCAGTTTATTGGGTGACGTGGTTTCTCATTCACAGCTGATTACGCTTCGTTAAAACGTAAAAACAGCTGAACGAGTGCGGTGCGGTTTATAGCCTGGCGTGAGTGTTGACTTTGTTTTTGTGAATTCACGACACGAAACACTATTCAGAGATCGTCTTTTGTGATCGCTGACATTGTTAACATGGGTTGTGCGTGTATACACAGCAGGTGCATGAGCGGATGTTGACCTTGAAAACGGGGGTGCTTAGTTTCCCAAAAACGATACCAGGTGACAGGACATATTGTTATTAAAATATACGCACGCGTGTGCGCCCGCACTCACGCACACAAACAAACATGATAGTCCCACTCTGGTAACGCCATCACTTCTGCAAAGGTGCAATGATCTTATAAGAGGGATGGCATCTCGTGGGGGAGGCATTATCAAGAGAAAGCCATATTTGCTGCATGGAAGGGTGGCCTCTGACGAGGAGGTGTACTCTTGTGGTAGGGCTTCTCAGAGGAGAACCACTGTATATAAAAGGTTGTGTGTGCAAAATATCAACCAAATAGCATGAATACTTCTTGTTCAAATGTGTAAAATAGTTCACAATTTCATGTTTTTACAAATTCATGCCACCATTCGTTGTCAAACAATTTAATGTATTCTAATTCGAACTTGTGCGATCGTATTGAACGTCTCCACACCATCACGGTATAGTTGTTCGAACACGTCCAGGAGCCAGT